>CM031374.1:6438571-6866862 GCA_018208015.1 Medicago ruthenica | reverse complement strand
TTTTTTGTAAGGGAACGTTGATAAACCCTTAAGTTTTTTTTGTTTAAAGGGAAACGATAATAAACCCTTCGACGATGAGTAAGGATTTGGTCATCGCAACCATTGTCGGGTTCGGGAGTCGATTAACGCAAGGGAAGGTATTAGCACCCCTTACGTCCGTTGTACTCAACGGAACCTTTTTTTGGTCAAAGCTTGAATTGTTTTTAATATTTTGCGTGCATGTTCATTTTGTTAAAATAATAAAGGGGGGAAAGAGATAAACAAACGAAAGAAAAGAAGGAAAAAAGTTTTTTTTTATTGCGCTTGACAAGATGTCGATCTTGCTCCTACGTATCTCCCGTAGTCGGAGAATTCCAAGCGTACGTAGTTCTTTGGTAGAAAAACGTACATGTGTTGGTTGATTTTAAATGGACGATGTTTTAACCGAATTCTTGCGATTAAAACTAGCTTGTATTCTCGCGCTCGGGAGACTTATTAAGCGTATAGCTGTTGCTCGCGCTTGGGAGACTTATTAAGCGTTTGTTCACGAATCGCATTAGAATTGTTAAAAGGTACGTCCGTTAGGGTAAAGGGTTGAATTGGTCGCTATGGGACCAAGAGAGGTGCAACGGACTCATACAAGTCAATCATTGACCGAGTGGACTCCGAAGAGTCGGGCGATTGTTCGATTGATCCACTGAGATCAAGAACAGTACAATGGACTCGTATGAGTCGAACATTGACCGAGTGACTCAAACGAGTCGAGGGTGAGTCTAATGCCACGGGGGACCAAAAGGTTTGGATTGACCACAAGGGCCAAGTTTTGGTTTGTTTGGTTAGGTACATATTGAAAATGGAATGACGATTGTCCGAGCGACAGACATACGTCACGCCTTCGTACATCGGGGCGATGGAGAGACATACGTCACACCATCCCTTTTCATTCATGTTTTTGGGTTGAATCCTTTAGAAATCCCAAGGTATGTCAAAACATTTGGTTTGAAAACCCAAAATGGGAAGGTTTAGCAAATTTTGCTAGAAAACGCATAAGTTCGCCTCATTTTGCGAAAATGCGAACGTATTCGGCGTATGTTTCATGTTTGAGTTTTGAAAGTCATGAACAATATTTATTGTTCAATTTAGATTGAAATGATGAACATAGCCTGTTTGTTCATGTTGTTTTGAAAGTTTGGGAACATAACTTGCTTTGCAAGTTATCCACATAATGGTCATCGAACTTGTGATTTTTGTCAAATTACGCAAAATCTTTGTTATGGTTTGAAGAACATGGGTTTAAAAACTCTTAGGTTCTGAGCTCCTGGGCTAGAACCTCAAAATTGGTCATTTTGACACAAAAACTCAGATTCTGAGTTCTGTCATGGTCGCACTGCGACCATGACTTCGCACTGCGAAGCATGCGAAATTTTGAGTTCAGAAGCTGTTTCTGAACTTTTGTTCAGACCAACTTCTGAACACACTCAGGACCTTATAGATGAGTGAAAAGCTTTGAGTTTTTGGGGTGAAAAAGGCTGGACAAACCAGTTTTGATGTTTTGAAAACCTTGGTTTCTTTGAAATTCAAAAGGGGTTTTTTAGAATCAAGGGTTTTGAACCAAATAGCTATGCAAACCAATTGTAAATGCAATATAAGAGCTTAGAAACTTACAGAACTCCTTAGCAAAGCTCCAGCTGCAATTGATTTGATTTAGTTGAATGCTTTTTGCAAGAGGTTTGAATATTTGGTGATGGTTTTGGAACTTTGTAAGCTTGGTGTTGGATTGATTTTTTCTGGTTGTTTGTGAGGGTTTGTAAGCTAAATGAGTAGAGTTTCTGCTCTTGAAATGCTGTTGTTAATTGTGTTTGTGACCTTGGGCATTGCCTTCTATTTATAGGCCAAAACCAAATCTTTTTCATCATTACTAAATCCCAAAATTCAGCTGATTTGTGGCTAAGATCAAGCTGGATCCTTTTGCATTAAATGCTAATGGATAAGGCAACCTTGCCTTGTACCAAGGGGCAAGATTCAGCCTGATTTCAGCCACAAATTCAACCAATTCTAGAAGGTAATGATGAAGAACAAAGCTGAATTGCAATTGGCTAATGCTTGGTGGATCAATCCTTGCAATCTCATGGTTGATCATGAAAACGTGCACTGTAATGTGCAGAGATTGAGGGATGAAAAAGGCTACTTATGGCTGGTGTGACGGGTGAAAAGCTGCTGCAAAAACAGAGTAGGCACTCATGGCTTTTCAAGTGAGAAAATCCAGCTAGTTTGACTGGTTTTGTGGGAGCAAGCAGGAGGAAAGTCCTCAAGCAGGTGGCTGGCAACCTTGTGGTGGTTAGCAGGTCACATGGGAGGGACTAGAGCTGCCCAAGGGCAAGCCCACTTGCTTGTCACATGCTAGGTTGGAAGAAAAGCTTCCAACCTTGGCATTAATGGCAAGTCCTTCAATCCTGTTTTGCTTGGCCCAATTAGCCATGAATGCTACTTAAAATAATTATGGAATGATATGCAACAAATTCTGGAATTAAATCAAAGAAACCAAAAATCTGCAGAAAATCGCAGACTTCGCAGTGCGAAGTCAGCATTTTGAAATGTTGACTTTTCTGTTGACTTTTGTTGACTTTTGACTTTTTCCCCTCTTTGATTTTTTTTGATTTTTGTTTAAAATGCTTAGGACAAAATTAGGGTACTACAGCTGGCCCCTACTTCAATTGTGTCTTCGCATAGAGTGCGTGAGTGCCGAGGGCATCTCATGAACTCTTTGCGAAGATCAATTAAGTAAAAAGAAGACCCGAATTTTGTCCTTCGCGAAATGCAAATGCAATGGTTGGAAAAGGTTGATCGTATCCAGTCGCTAACACTGGAGGTAGATCCATTGTGGGGATGAAGGTAATCTTATCTAGCACTGTCACTAGAGGTCGATTCCGAGGGTGGTGATTTACTCTAGGCACTGTCACTAGAGGTCGAACATTGATGGTGGTGATCTACTCTATGGATCACTAGAGGTCGAACATTGAGGGTGGTGATCTACTCTAGGATGTCACTAGAGGTCGAACATTGAGGGAGGTGATCTACTCTAGGATGTCACTAGAGGTCGAATTGAGGGAGGTGATCTACTCTAGGATGTCACTAGAGGTCGATACCTAAGCTAGGTGATCTTATTCACAGGCACTGTCACTGAATGTCGATTCCTAACGAGCTGTGATCTTATTCAGCCGCTAACACTGAAGGTCGATACACTGGGGAGGTGATCTACTCTAGGCACTGTCACTAGAGGTAGATACCTAAGGATAGTGGTTTTACTCTAGGCACTGTCACTAGAGGTAGAACGTTTGATGGTGGTGATCTACTCTAGGATGTCACTAGAGGTAGATACCTAAGCTAGGTGATCTTGTTCAGGCACTGTCACTGAATGTCGATTCCTAACGAGCTGTGGTCTTACCCTAAATAGGTGCCCCTGGTTGAATGTTTGATGGATGTTGGTGAATATGTGATACTCACTGAAGAATCCTTGTTGAGGATGCATGATTTGATATAAAATGCATGTGTATGAATGATTTGTATATGCATGCATGAATGAAAATGAATGATGCTGGCTAGGTGCCGAGCAAAGTCGGTCTTGGTTGTGGTTGTACCAATGACGATTGGGCTCTCCTTTTTTTTTTTGGTTTTTTGGTTTTTTGGTTGTCGGTTTGGAAGGACAAGGTCCTTTTGCCTACATACCCAAATGGGATCAAAACCGGTAGTTCGAGCCTAAGCCCGAAAATTTGTGTGGGTTTGCCAATAATGATTGGACTTTTGTTTGGGGTTGAGACTCCCTGGGGAATATCAATGAGGTTTGGCTTATGGGTATAAGGATCATTTTGGCAGCATGATCGATATCCAGCCTTGGTTAGTGTTTGGATGTTTAGGGTGTTTACTGGGGATTTTTGCTCCTCCTAACCCTTGGGGGGTTTTTTTTGCGCTCCCGTGCCACGAGCTACACACTTGCCTTTGCTAAGGAGCATAAGTCCTTTGGTGCAATATTTTGGTGGGAATTACCGCAATTCTTTCAGAACTCACGAAGATTCAAAATAAAGCAATGTTTGTTTGTTTTTTTTTCTCTCTTTTTTGGAAGAAAATTCTTTTGTTTATTTCCCATGTTTTAAAGCATTTTCATCATGAATAAAACAAAATTTTATGCGCTACTAGAACATAAAATAAAAAAGGAAATTTTCAATGCAGGATTTGACCTCTTGAATGGGTAAAAAAATACACAAAGTGGGAAGTGAGACAGAGAAAGACAAGAAAAAGCAAAAAGAAAAATGTTGGTTTTGGCCCAACAAATGCTATTTCCTTATGACTTCGAGATTTTTGTTTGTGGAAGATGCTGAGGAGACCGATTCTTCTCCTCTTGAATCTTGTCCGGAGCTTGGATGCTGCAGTCATTGCCTTTTCTTTTTTTTTTTGTTAACCCCTAACTTTTGCCTGGACCGCTCTTTCGAGTTTTCAATCCACCGGGGTGTATTTCCTTTTTTGATGTCCTTAATTTTTGCCTAGACCGCCTTTTCAGGTTTTCAATCTAGCAGGAACGTTCTCTATTGCCATAAACCGCCCTTTCAGGTTTTCGATTTAGCGAGCTTCTTTCTCTTTTTTTTTTCTTTTAGGCATAATACCTCTTGACTGCATCGGAGTTTATTGAGAGTGGGAACTCTTCTCCGTCCATAGTGGTGATGATCAGGGCTCCGCCTGAGAAAGCTTTCTTTACCACGTACGGCCCATCATAGCTGGGAGTCCACTTCCCTCGGGGATCTTTGTGGATAGGTGATATCTTCTTGAGCACTAGGTCTCCTTCTTTGAACTCTCGAGGACGGACCTTCTTGTCGAATGCTCTCTTGAGCCTCCTTTGATAGAGTTGTCCGTGACAGATTGCCGTCAGACGCTTCTCCTCTATGAGATTCAGTTGGTCGAACCTTGTTTGGACCCATTCAGCTTCTTCTAGCTTGGTTTCCATCAAGACCCTTAACGAAGGAATTTCCACCTCTACGGGGAGAACAGCTTCCATACCGTATACTAAGGAGAAGGGGGTATCCCCAGTTGAAGTGCGAATGGCTGTTCTGTAGCCATGTAGCGCAAAGGGAAGCATCTCATGCCACTCCTTATATGTTGTCACCATCTTTTGGATGATCTTCTTTATGTTCTTATTGGCTGCTTCTACCGCACCGTTCATCTTTGGTCGGTAAGGGGAGGAATTATGGTGCTCAATCTTGAAATCTTTGCACAACTCCTTCATTGTCTTGTTGTTTAGGTTTGCCCCATTATCGGTGATGATTTTGTGGGGAGTACCATAACGGCAGATGATTTCCTTCTTGATGAATCGGGCTACCACTTGTTTGGTTACGTTTGCATACGAAGCTGCTTCTACCCATTTGGTGAAGTAGTCGATGGCAACAAGGATGAAGCGATGTCCATTTGACGCTTTGGGCTCGATCATTCCAATCATGTCTATGCCCCACATAGAGAACGGCCAAGGTGAAGTCATGACGTTTAGTGGAGTTGGTGGTACATGCACCTTGTCGGCGTAAATCTGGCACTTGTGACAAGTCTTGGCGTAGTGGAAACAATCAGCTTCCATGGTTAACCAATAATAGCCCGCCCTTAAGATTTTCTTTGCCATTGCATGCCCATTGGCATGGGTTTCCAAAAGATCCCTCGTGGATTTCTTTGATGAGCATGTCCGCTTCATGTTTATATCCACACATCTGAGCAGGACCATGTCATAATTTCTTTTGTAGAGGGTATTTCCACTGAGGAAGAATTGAGATGCCAATCTTCTGAGGGTCCTCTTGTCGGTGTGCGAGACATTTTCTGGATACTCTTGCTCTTCGAGGTATCGCTTGATGTCGTAGAACCAAGGTTTGTCGTCAAGTCCTTCTTCGACTGATGCGCATACAACTGGTTTGTCTCTACGATCCATCCTTATGATTGGTGCTTCGTTGTAGAAATTTACTTGGTACATTGATGATAATGTAGCCAAAGCATCTGCTACCTGATTTTCTTCTCGAGGGATGTGGTGGAAGTTGATTTCATCAAAATGCTTGATCAATTCTACAACCCAGGCTCGGTAGGGAATTAAATTGGGATGTTTTGTTTCCCATTCTCCTTTGACTTGATAGATGACCGAGGCTGAGTCACCGTATACTTCAAGGTTTTTGATCCTTAGATCAATTGCTGCTTCGAGGCCTAGGATACATGCTTCATATTCCTGCCATGTTATTGGTGCACTCAAAGCATAACCTTGCTGTGAAGGGCTGGTATCCATTTCTTGGGGAGATTAAAACTGCTCCGATACCGTGTCCCATGGCATTTGAGGCGCCATCGAAAGCGAGCTTCCATTGAGCTCCTGGTTCTGGCCCTTCATCATCGCTTGTGACTTCTTCGTCATTTAAAGCTACGACATCTTTCGTCCGGGAAATTGAATTGTATGGGCTGATAATCCTCCAATGGTTGGTGAGCAAGGTGCTCGGATAAAACACTCCCTTTGATGGCTTTTGAGCAACATATTGGATGTCGTACTCAGACAGCAACATTTGCCAACGGGCTATCTTCCCTGTGAGGGCAGGCTTTTCGAAGATGTACTTGATGGGATCCATCTTCGATATCAACCAAGTTGTATGGGTCAACATGTATTGCCTTAGACGTCGAGCAGCCCATTCTAAAGCGCAACAAGTCTTTTCAAGTGAAGTATACCTTGTTTCACAGTCAGTAAACTTCTTGCTTAGGTAGTAGATTGCGTGCTCTTTTCTTCCCGTTTCATCTTGTTGTCCTAACACACAACCCATTGATCCTTCAAGTACGGTTAGGTATAAGATGAGGGGTTTACCCGAAACCGGAGGTATCAAAATTGGTGGTTCTTGCAGGTATTGTTTGATCTTGTCAACGCCTCTGGCAATCTTCATTCCAATGAACGGCTTGGTTTTTCCTTAGTAGTTTGAAGATTGGTTCGCAGGTAGCTGTCATGTGTGAGATTGTAACACCCATATAGAGATTGCCTAGGATCTCTTACGAGTATTAAATTTCGTACTGGATACATTAAATACAATACAGAAAAGTTGTTTATTAATCCACAATACATAAGTTCATGATACAACTCAAGTTCCAATACATAACATTTCTTATAATATACATCATATACATTAATCTTTTACAACATCCACAAGATAAAACACAATACGGCAAGATCAATCCGTAGCTTTCTCTTTACCTTTGCGTTGTGCCACCTGAGAAGAACCTGCACCAGAAGGAAAGGGATGAGACATAAAGTCTCAGTGAGCTCCTACCCTGCCTACTGTTTGGCAACCGCAGGGAACCTAGGGTCGCCGTGCCTACCTCGGCAATCTTGGGAATACCTATAATCGCCAAGTCTTGACTTACCCATAGAGGGCCATCTGGCTGATTCTGCTGAATCGGTGATCAAGGGTAAACCTAGGATCACCGTCTGATAACTACTAACTGAAGTCTGATAATTGTCTGAGTAAATATTTCCCTGACTGATAATATAAATAATTAATAACTGATACTTTGAGTTAGCTGTTAGCGTTGAACAAACATTATTATCTGGGTTCATTTTACGGAATGCCCCCGGGTGGAGTAACCCCGAAGCACATTCCCCTGATAACCGGTGAAAATTCCTATCATATCAGGCTAACACCGGGACTCCTCTTGTCGTCGTGCGGTTACCCTTGCGGAATAACACGTCCCACTGGCGTGAACCTCCTGTGTCCCACTGGCGTGAACAACAGAAGACACGACTTAATATAAGTTTTAACTGATGCGTATACCTCCCGTCTATGGACATACGTCGACATGACTTCAATTAATTCACGTGAAAGTCTCATCTAAGCGGGGTTGGACATCCTACCTCACGGACATACGTCAACGCGGGCTTCGGCACACAACCTCCTTCTAACTTAGTGTTTTTCTCAAGCTCGGGTAGAGAGCCTCACACGTCCGGCATTAACCCGAACAATGTGGAGTAACATCACTCAAGTAACCCCCACATTTGATATATATAATATGAATATAAAGCAGATAAAGCAAATATAACCATAAAACATAAATATAACATGCATGAATAAAATAAATAAACATGGCACGCAAAGAAATAAAGCAATTGTCTTTAAACCAAATAGATTAGGCTTGACTCGCTAGTGGGAACAGGGTCCCCAGTGAAGTCGCCAGCTGTGCGCACCTCGTTTTTTTCCTCGGGAAAAAGACGCGCAGATCCTCCGAGGTCGTCCTCGAACGCTCGGAGGTGCCTTTGTGAAGCCGCCACCAAAGTTTTTGTGTAAAGGGAACGTTGATAAACCCTTAAGTTTTTTTTTGTTGTAAAGGGAAACGATAAATAAAACCCTTTGACGATGAGGATAAGGATTAGGTCATCGCAACCATGTCGGGTTCGGGAGTCGGTTACGCGAGGGGAAGGTATTAGCACCCCTCACGTCCGTTGTACTCAACGGGAACCTTCTATTTGGTTAAAGCTTGAATTGTTTTTTTTATTCTTTGCGTGCATGTTCACTTTATGTTAAAAATATAATAAGGGGGGGGAAAGAGATAAAAACAAACGAAGAAAAAGTTTTTATTATTATTGTGCTTGACAAGATGTCGATCTTGCTCCTACGTATCTCCCGGTAGTCGGAGAATTCAAAGCATACGTAGTTCTTTGGTAGAAAAACGTATGTGTGTTGGTTGATTTTAATTGGACGATGTTTTAACCCGAATTCTTGCGATTAAACGTAGCTTGTATGCTCGCACTTGGAGACTTATTAAGCGTTCGTTCGCGAATCACATTAGAATTGTTAAAAGGTACGTCCGTTAGGGTAGAGGGTTGAATTGGTCGCTATGGGACCAAGAGAGGTACAATGGACTCATATAAGTCAAACATTGACCGAGTGGACTCCGAAGAGTCGGGCGATTGTTCGATTGATCTACTGAGATCAAGAACGGGTACAATGGACTCGGACGAGTCGAACATTGACCGAGTGGACTCTAACGAGTCGAGGGGTTGAGTCTAATGGCCAACGGGGGACCAAAAGGTTTGGATTGACCACAAGGGGCCAAGATTTGGTTTGGTTAGGGTTGTACATATTAAAAAAAAGGAATGACGATTGTCCGAGCGACGAGACATACGTCACGCATTCGTACAATCGGGGCGATGGAGAGACATACGTCACACCATCCCTTTTTCATTCAGTTTTTGGATTGAATTCTTTAGAAATCCCAAGGTAAGTCAAAACATATGGTTTGAAAACCCAAAAATGGGAAGGTTTAGCAAATTTGCTAAAAACGCGCAAGTCCGTCTCATTTTGCGAAAATGCGCACGTAAACGGTGTATGTTCATCTTTGAGTTTTGAACATCATGAACAATATTTATTGTTCAAGTTTAGATTGAAAAGCTGAACATAGCTTGTTTGTTCATGTGGTTTTGAAAGTTTGGGAACATAACTTGCTTTGCAAGTTACCCACAAAATGGTTATACGAACTTGTGATTTTGCCAAAATTATGCAAAAACCTTGTTATGGTTTGAAGAACAGAGGTTTAAAAACTCTTAGGTTCTGAGCTCTGGGGCTAGAACCTCAAAAATTGGCTGGTTTGACACAAAAACCTCAGGTTCTGAGTTCTGTCATGGTCGCACTGCGACCATGACTTCGCACTGCGAAGCATGCGAGATTTTGGGTTCAGAAGCTGTTTCTGAACATTTGTTCAGAAACAACTTCTGAACACACTCAAGACCTTATAGATGGGTGAAAAACTTTGAGTTTTTGGGGTGAAAAAGGTTGGACAAACCAATTTTGATGTTTTGAAAACCTTGGGATTTCTTTGGAATTCAAAAGGGGTTTTTTAAGATCAAAAGGTTTTGAGCCAAAATGGCTATGCAAACACAATTAAAAATGCAAGATAAAGAGCTTAGTAACTTACAGAACTCCTTAGCAAAGCTCCAGCTGCACTTGGTTTGATTTGGTTGAAAGCTTTCACAAAGGTTTTGAGTATTTGTGATGAACTTGGAACCTTGTAAAGCTTTGTGTGGATTGGCTTTTTTTCTGGTTATTTGTGGAGGTTTGTGAGTTGAAATGAGTAGAGTTTCTGCTCTTTGAATTGCTGTATTAACTGTGTTTGAACAAGTGCTTGTAACCTTGGGCATTGCCTCTTATTTATAGGCCAAGATCAAATCTTTGTCATCATTACACAATCCCTTGATTCAGCTGATTTGTGGCCAAGATTAAGCTGAATCCCTTTGCATTAAATGCTAATGGATAGAGGCAACCCTGCCTTGTACCAAGGGGCAAGATCCAGCTTGATTTCAGCCACAAATTCAACTTATTCTAGAAGGTAATGATGAAGAACAAAGCTGATTTGCAATTGGCTAATGCTTGGGGATCAATCCTTGCAATCTCAATGGTTGATAAATGAAAACGTGCACTGTATTGTGCAGAGATTGAGGGATGAAAAGGCTACTTATGGCTGGTGTGAGGGGGTGAAAAGCTGCTGCAAAAACAGAAGTAGCAATCATGGCTTTTCAAGTGAAAAAAAACCAGCTAGTTTGACTGGTTTGGGGCAGCAAGCAGGAGGAAAGTCCTCAAGCAGTGTGGCTGGCAACCTTGTGGTGGTTAGCAGGTCACCTGGGAGGGACTAGAGCTGCCCAAGGGCAAGCCCACTTGCTTGTCACATGCTAGGTTGGAAGAAAAAGCTTCCAACCTTGGCATTAATGGCAAGTCCTTCAACTCTGGCTTTGCTTGGCCCAATTAGCCATGAATGCTACTTAAAATAATTATGGAAGTGATGTGCAACAAAATCTGGAATTAAATCCAAGAACCAAAAATCTGCAGAAAAATCGCAGACTTCGCAGTGCGAAGTGAGCTTCGCATTGCGAAGTCCTCAATTTTGAAAAGTTGACTTTTCTGTTGACTTTTGTTGACTTTTGACTTTTTCCCCTCTTTGATTTTTTTGCTTTTTTTGGTTTTAAATGCGTAGGACAAAATTAGGGTACTACAGCTGCCCCTACTTAATTGTGTCTTCGCATAGAGTGCGTGAGTGCCGAGGGCATCTCATGAACTCTTTGCGGAGATCAATTAAGTAAAAGAAAAAGAAGGACCCGAATTTTGTCCTTCGCGAAATGCAAATGCAATGGTTGGTAGGGGGTTGATCATATCCAGCCGCTAACACTGGAGGTAGATCCACTGGGGGATGAAGGTAATCTTATCTAGGCACTGTCACTAGAGGTCGATTCCTGAGGGTAGTGGTTTACTCTAGGCACTGTCACTAGAGGTGGAACATTGATGGAGGTGATCTTCTCTAGGCACTGTCACTAGAGGTTGAACATTGATGGCGGCGATCGACTCTAGGCACTGTCACTAGAGGTCGATACCTAACATGGTGATTTACTCTAGGCACTGTCACTAGAGGTGGAACATTGATGGTGGTGATCTACTCTAGGCACTGTCACTAGAGGTTGAACATAGATGGCGGCGATCGACTCTAGGCACTGTCACTAGAGGTCGATACCTAAACTGGTGATCTTATTCAGGAACTGCTTCTGAATGTCGATACACTGGGGGAGGTGATCTACTCTAGGTATTGCTTCTAGAGGTCGATACCTAAGCTAGGTAATCTTATTCAGGAACTGCTTCTGAATATCGATTCCTAACGAGCTGCGGTCTTACCCTAAATAGGTGCCCCTGGTTGAATGTTAATGGATGTTGGTGAATATGTGATACTCACTGAAGGATCCTTGTTGAGGATGCATGCTTTACGAAATGAAATGCATATGTATGAATGGTTTTAAATAAACATGCACGAAATGAAATAATGTTGGTTGGGTGCCGAGCAGAGTCGGTCTTGGTTTGTGGTTTGTTCATGACAGTTGGGCTTTCCTTTTTTTGTTAGTTTTTTTGGTTGGTCGGTTTGGAAGGACGAGGTCCTTTGCCTACATACCCAAATGGGATCAAAACCAGTGTAGTTCGAGCCTAAGCCCGAAAATTTGTGTTTGTCTGGTTGGTCGGTTTGGAAGGACGAGGTCCTTTGCCTACATACCCAAATGGGGATCAAAACCGGTGTAGTTCGAGCCTAAGCCCGAAAATTTGTGTTTGTCTGCCAATAATGATTGGACTTTTGTTTGGGGTTGAGACTCCCTGGGGAGTATCAAGGAGGTTGGCTTATGGGGGATAAAGGATCATTTTGGAAGCATGATCGATATCCAGCCTTTGTTGGTGTTTGGATGTTTAGGGTGTTTATTGGGGAATTTTGCCCCTACTAACCCTCGGGGTTCTTGCGCTCCGCGTGCCGCGAGTTACACACTTGCCTTAGCTAAGGAGCATAAGTCTTTGGGTGCAATATTTTGGTGGGAACTACCCGCAATCCTTTCAGAATTCACGAAGATTCAAAATAAAGCAAAGTTTGTTTGTTTTTTTTCTTTTTTGGAAGAAAATTCTTTTGTTTATTTCCCATGTTTTAAAGCATTTTTCATCATGAATAAACAAAATTTTATGCGCTACTGAGAACATAAAATAACAAAAGGAAATTTATTCAATGCAGATTTGACCTCTTGAATGGGTAAAAATACACAAAGTGAGAAGTGAGATAGAGAAAGACAAGAAAAAGCAAAAAGAAAATGTTGGTTTTGGCACAACACATGCTATTTCCTTATGACTTCGATATTTTCGTTTTGTTGGAAGATGCTGACGAGACCGATTCCTCTCCTCTTGAATCTTGTCTGGAGCTTGGATGCTGCAGTCATTGCCTTTTCTTTTTGTTAACCCCTAACTTTTGCCTGGATCGCTCTTCGAGTTTTCAATCCACCGGGGTGTATTCCTTTTTTTTTTTTTGATGTCCTTAAATTTTTGCCTAGACCGCCTTTTTCAGGTTTTCAATCTAGCAGGACGCTCTCTATTGCCTAAACCCGCCCTTTCAGGTTTCGATTTAGCGAGCTTTTCTCTTTTTTTCTTTAGGCATAATACCTCTTGACTGCATCGGAGTGTATTGATAGTGGAACTCCTCTCCATCCATAGTGGTGATGATCAGGGCTCCGCCTGAGAAAGCTTTCTTTACCACGTACGGCCCATCGTAGCTGGGAGTCCACTTCCCTCGGGGATCTTTGTGGATAGGTAATATCTTCTTGAGCACTAGGTCTCCTTCTTTGAACTCTCGAGGACGGACCTTCTTGTCGAATGCTCTCTTGAGCCTCCTTTGATAGAGTTGGCCATGACATATTGCCGTCAGACGCTTCTCCTCTATGAGATTCAGTTGGTCGAACCTTGTTTGGACCCATTTGAAGGTGAGAAAAACAACACACAAGAAGGGGGGGGTTGAATTGTGTGACTCTAAAAACTTGTTCCTTTTCTTTTTAAAGCTTAAGGTCAGTTCAGAAGCTGAATGTAGTCAGTTCTGAACAGATATCAGAAGTTAATGCAGCGGATTAAAACAAGTTAAGGAGAAGGGAAAGAGAAGACACACAGAATTATACAGGTTCCTTCTCAATGTAGAAGTAGTCCTGTCCCCTTGTGTCCAACAAGAGAGTTTCACTATAATCAAGTTCTGATTACAATTGCTCAATCACTAAGAAAGAGACTTCCAGCTGCTCAATCACAAAGAAAGAGACTTCTATGCTCAACCACCAAGGAAGAGGCTTCCAATGCTCAAGTCACTAAGACAAGAGACTTCCCAATGCTCAAGTCACAAAGACAAGAGGCTTCTGACTCAGACCCACTAGGAGTGAGGTTACAATTGCTTAGTATTCAGACTAAGACTTTAAGGGACCCAAACTGGTTTACCACGTAAAGAAGTTTGGGATGAACACTTGATCAAATATCAGAGGTGTTCTCTAAATACAACACAGGTTAAGACTCTTAACCTTAAGAAATTCCTAAGTTACAAAGGACTGAAGAATTTCTAAGAGTTTTGAACTATGACAGTTTTACACAGAAAACAGGGGCAGAGTTTCAGCTTATGCGTTCAAAGAGTCTTCAACATTTTCTTCTTCAAATCTCCCTCCTTTTATAGATGAAAATAGAGCTGTTGGAGATTTACTGGAAATCAGGAATTTAGCCGTTGCAATTGGACTAGGTTGCTGCAAATGTGTGCTGCACTTTTTCTTGTCAGAACAGGGCAGGTGCCATATTTGAATTGGCCCACCATAAAAACTGGAGAATGTTTGGTTCAGGGGGAACAACTGTTCCATTGAGTTGTTCTGACATCTCCAAGCATTAAATGCGCACAGTACTGATCAGAATCCATGCCAACATCAACTTCAGAAGCTTCTGAGTGAACAGTGATCAGAAGCTGCTTCAGTTGTACGGATCAGAAGCTGGTCTTCAGATGCTGACTTTACGTTGATTTCTTCAGAGGCACTCAGACTTCAGAAGCTGCACTTCTTCAGGACCTCATCAGAAGCTCTTTCTTCAGGAGCACTTCTTCAGGACCAGTTTCTTCTTAGCCTTGCAACCTTGCTTCTTGGCTTTCCTTCTTGCTCTTTAGCTTGTTCTTCATAACCATTATTAATCAATACTTGATAAGCACGTGGTTCTGAAACACTTGAACAAAGCATTAGCATATAACCAATTTTCTCTTTAATACTTTGTTATCATCAAAACCATAAAGAGAGATATGTTTACACATAAATGTTTCAACAATCTCCTCCTTATTATATGAGAGACTTGTTAAACACATTTTGTTCCAACAATCTCCCCCTTTTTGATGATGACAAACATAAGTATTAAAACAGAAAATTGTTGTTAACTTAATTAACAAGTTAACTGCAGGGTGAGGTTTGTAAGCTCCCCCTGAGTCTGATCCAAGTTAATTAAGTTCAGTTAAAAAGCACAAATGTGGAAATTTCAGAATTGTTGTTAAGTGTAATTAACAATCTGACTTCAGGAGAGGTTTGTAAGCTCCCCCTAGGTCTGACAATCCTCAAGGTTAGGTTTGTAAACTCCCCTTGATTCTTATCCATGTTAATTATCCTTAATTTAAAACAATATGGTGAAATTTACACTCAGAATTCAAAATGACTTGTTGACTTCAGGTTCTGAGGTTTGTAAGCTCTCCCCCTAAGTCTGATAATCCACAGGATGAGTTTTGTAAGCTCCCTGAGTCTTATCCAAGTTATTTTAAATTCTTTTTACTCACTAAGAGTTATATATCTCACAGAATATATCAGAGCTAGAATTTTACTTCAAATCAGTTCTCATAAGTTAAATGTATCAGAGCTAGTCAGAAATGTATCAGAGCTTAACTCAGCTTTACTGATCAGTATCAGAGCTAGCTTAACAATTGTATCAGAACTTAATCCTAACAATTGTATCAGAGCTATCAGAGCTTTAATATGCTTAGCATCTGACAATTTTAACTTATTTGAGCTCAGGTGCTTTAATACTTGTTTTACTTTTCTCCCCCTTTTGTCATCAACAAAAAGTACTACTTTCTCTCTTTAAGACAGAAAAATTTCTTCCCCTTTGTCAAAAGAGTTTGAAAATATCTGTATCAGAGCAGAAATGGATTTGAAAAGAGTTTGAAAACAGTTATCAAAGCAGTTCAGTTTCCCCTTTTTAAAGGAGTTTGAAAGCAGTTCTGACACCAAGTTTGACAAAATAATTTCAAAAGGATGCAGAATTTGGAAGGGGTTGAACTAACCAAGATTGTGAGATATTCGTGCAATCATATGGATAACCAAGTAGCAATGATAATCATCAGAGCCTACCTGATTTACAATGAGTATATGACTTGCAAAAAAAATAGAATGCTGTTCAGAAGCAGAGAAAGTTTGGAGCTTCTGATCAGGTCATTCTGTGTTCAGACATTACTTTGTTCAGTACAAACTGGTTCAGCATCAGAGCAAAACAACCAGTTGTATTCAGTATCAGAGCAAAAGCTTTTCAAGAAGTGTTCAGTATCAGAGCAATTCTGAGTTTGCTTGAAAGAAATATATCAGAATCTGATACCAATTGAGGATTTATCTCAGAGTCTGATACCAGCAAAAAGGTTTTAATTCAGAGTCTGATACCAAATGAAAACATTTCTAAAGACTGATACCAAGATGAAAAGAATTCTAAAAACTGAACATGTCTGAAACACTTTGGGCTTTTAAAATGTGTCTGTGCCAAACATTTTTGAGAATAAACTGATACCAACTGAAAATTGTTTGTTAAGCAATTTTAACAATGAGTATCAGAGCATAAAAACACATTTTTACTTGATGACTTTGGGAGGATTACAGTATAAACTTTCAAAGCTTTAGTCATCATTGCCCATAACGATACTTATCAGATTCTGACCAGCATTAAAATTTTATCAGATTCAGAAGTCAGAAAATCCAGGTTCTGATCCTTCAGACTCTGAAGTTTTTCAGGCTTAACTTTAGTCAAACTCTCAGAGGGTGAGTGTTTGATAAGTCTTAGCAAATGATAAACTTAGAATCAAGGAATACATTCAGATTCAAGCACATTTTTTATGAGATAAAATGCATGTTCAGATTCTTCTTAATAAAATTGAATCTATCTTCTGTTAGGGGTTTTGTGAATATGTCAGCCCATTGATGATCAGTATCAATGAATTGAATATCCAAAACACCCTTCTGAACATAGTCTCTTATAAAATGATGTTTTATTTCTATGTGCTTGGCTCTTGAATGCAGAATTGGATTTTTAGACAGACATATAGCAGCAGTATTATCACAATAAATAGGAATATTATCTGCATGAATCTGATAATCCTCTAATTGATGTTTCATCCAGAGCAGTTGTGTGCTACAACTTGCAGCTGAGATGTATTCTGCTTCTGCTGTTGACAAAGCAATGGTTGCTTGTCTCTTGCTGGCCCAGGATATCAGATTCTCACCAAGAAACTGACAGTTTCCACTGGTGGATTTTCTTTCAATCCTGTCCCCAGCATAGTCAGCATCACAGAATCCAACTAGCTTATAATTTAGAGATTTCTTATACAGAAGTCCCAAATTAGTTGTTCCTTTCAGATACCTGAAGATTCTCTTGACAGCAGTCATATGAGATTCTCTAGGATCTGATTGGAATCTAGCACACAGACATACACTAAATAAAATATCTGGCCTAGAAGCAGTTAAGTATAGGAGAGAACCTATCATACCTCTGTACAGCTTCTGATCTACCTTAGTGCCATTGTCCTCTTTGCTTAATGTGCAGGTGGGATGCATTGGTGTTGTCATCAGCTTGCAATCATCCAACTGGAACTTCTTCAGAAGCTCCTTGGTGTATTTGGACTGATGAACATACACACCTTCCTTGCTTTGGTTGATTTGAATTCCCAAAAAGAATTTCTGCTCACCCATCATGCTCATTTCAAATTCATCCTGCATTAACTTAGAGAATTCCTTGCAAAGGGAGGCATTAGTAGAACCAAATATGATATCATCAACATAGATTTGTACAATTAAGATTTCTTTCTTAACAGTTTTTCTAAAGAGTGTATTGTCAACTTGACCTCTTACAAAACCATTTTGAGTTAAGAAGTTGCTTAGTCTTTCATACCAAGCTCTGGGAGCTTGTTTCAGACCATACAAAGACTTCTTAAGTTTAAAAACATGGTTTGGATATTTTACATCTTCAAAACCAGGAGGTTGTTTGACATATACTTCTTCAGAAATCACACCATTTAAGAAAGCACTCTTAACATCCATTTGATACAAGATGATATCATGATTAATAGCATAAGAAAGAAGTAACCTGATTGCTTCCAGTCTTGCTACTGGAGCAAAAGTTTCAGTGTAGTCTATTCCTTCTTGCTGGCTGTACCCTTGAGCTACTAATCTAGCCTTGTTTCTGATCACTTCTCCTTGTTCATTGAGCTTGTTTCTGAACACCCATTTTGTTCCAATGATGTTCTTCTGATCAGGTCTTGCCACAAGATCCCATACATCATTCCTTTGGAACTGGTTCAGCTCTTCTTGCATTGCTACAATCCAACCATCATCAGCAAGTGCTTCATCAGCAGTTGTGGGTTCAATCAAGGATAGCAGGCCAAGCATGGACTCATTCTGAGTGAATGCTGATCTTGTCTTCCTTGGACTGTTCTTGTTTCCAATGATCAACTCCTCAGGATGTGAAGACTTGTACTTGAATGAGGTTCTGGGTGGATTAGCTTCTGAAGGGCCATCAGGGATTTGTTCAGAACCATGCTGTTCTTGATTAGCATCAGGAGTAGTGTCATTGCTGGAGAGTTTCTCAGAGTCTTCATTGTTTTCAGCTTCTGAACCTTCATCAGAACCTGAACTGGGTTCAGCTTCTGAAGGCTCTTCTGAGATTCTGACATCTGCAAAACTCTCAACCAGCTCTGGTATTTCACTACCAGGCTTCTTATCATCAAACCTAATGTGTATAGCTTCTTCAACAACATGTGTTTCAGAATTATACACTCTGTATGCCATAGATCTCTCTGAATATCCTAAAAAGATACCCTTTTGAGCCTTGGCATCAAATTTCTTTAGGTAGACCTTATTGTTTAGTATGTAACATGTACAACCAAACTGATGAAAATAAGAAATACTTGGTTTTCTTCCCTTAAATAATTCATATGAAGTTTTATTCAGAATTGGTCTGATATAGATCCTGTTCTGAATATAACATGCTGTGTTTACAGCTTCTGCCCAAAAGTACTTAGCAATTTTTGACTCATGGATCATGGTTCTAGCCATCTCTTGCAAAGACCTGTTCTTTCTCTCTACAACTCCATTTTGTTGTGGAGTTCTAGGAGATGAGAACTCATGGAAAATTCCATGGTCTTCACAAAAGTTTTCAAAAGGTTCATTTTCAAACTCACCACCATGATCACTTCTGATTTTCAAAATTTTCAAATCAGTTTCTGTTTGTACTTGTTTGCAGAATTTGAAAAACACATCATATGTTTCATTTTTGGTTCTGAGGAATTTAACCCAAGTCCACCTACTATAATCATCAACAATAACAAGTCCATACTTTTTCCCATTGATTGAAGCTGTTCCAACAGGACCAAACAAATCAATGTGAAGTAGTTCAAGAGGTTTAGAGGTGGAAACAATGTTCTTTGGTTTAAAAGAAGTTTTAGAAAACTTTCCAATTTGGCATGCACTGCACAGTGCATCTGAGTGATAATCAATTTGGGGCAAGCCTCTGACCAGCTGTAACTTGCTAAGCTTGGAGATGAGTCTCCAGTTAGCATGTCCCAGCCTTTTATGCCAGACCCATTTCTCATCACTCACAGACAGAAGGCAAACTACCTTCTGCTGAACCAATTCAGAAAAATTAATTTTGTAAACATTGTTTTTCCTGTTGCCTCTGAACACTACAGACTTATCTTTGCTACTGATTACAGTGCAAGTGTTCTTATTAAACAGGACTTCATAATTACTATCACATAATTGACTTATGCTAAGTAAGTTATGCCTAAGTCCATCTACCAGCCAAACATTATCAATGTACAGGGAAGAATTACCTATCTTACCAGTACCAATGATCTTTCCTTTCTGACTTCCTCCAAATCCCACAGTTCCTCCCTCTTTCAGAGTCAGGGTTTGGAACATAGACTTGTCCCCTGTCATATGATGCGAGCATCCACTGTCCAGGTACCAGGACCTTTCCTTTTCTTTGGATGACAAGCATATCTGCAATTGTAATAATTTCAGACTTAGGTACCCAGATTTTCATGGGTCCTTTGGGGTTAGTCTTGAAAGGTTTTGGCTTCTTGTGTCTGAAGTTATGGTATTCAGACTTGTTCTGATACTTTGGATATGAATCCTTGTATTTAGAATAAGTCTGAGTTTCAGAACCTGAGTGCTTCAGAACCTGAGTTCTCAAAGGTTTGGACTCAGACTTCTTCAGAACCTGAGACTTGAAGGTCTTTGGTTCTGATTTGTTCAGAGTCTGACCTTTTGAGTACTTTGATTCTGATCTCTTCAGAATTCTAACCTTGCTTACTTCAGGCACAAGGCAAGCTTCAGTTTTGCCTTTCTTAAAACAGTTTGAAGCAGAAAACTGATTGGTTTGCTTTGGCTTGCTTTGCCTAACATTCTGAGATTGAAAATGTTTTGCATTGACTGGTTTAACAAATTTTGAAGTTTTAATAGACCCAGTCTTAGAAAAATTTAAATCAGATTTATTCAGATTCTGAGACTTACTAGTTCCAGGTTCTGAACACTTCAGATTCTGAACAGGTTTAGGTTCAGAGTCTGATTTCCTCTTACTCTTAGACTTAGGACCTTTTGGCTTAGATTTGGGCAGGGTTTTAACATCTGCCTTCACCTTACCCTTAGGTTCAGAAGCTTCAGAGTCTGAGTTGTTCAGAGCTTTAGACTTAGCCTCAGATTCTGATACTTTCAATTTCTCAGAACCATCAGAAGCAGGCACAAAACAGATACCATTGCCTTTTAAAATATTATCAGAACATGAAGGTGTGTTTAAATCATTTGAAGGTTTGAATAAATCATAGCCAATGCCTTCACCTTTGTTTCTGATCATATTATACATCATGGAGGCAATTTTAGTTCTATTGAATCCAGTTAACATGAAATCCTGAAGAGCTATTTCCTGATCATTAGGAACCTCTTCAGATTTCTTATGAGCTTCCTTCTTAAGTTCTTCAACTACTTCATCATATTCAAATAATTGACTTTGTAGTTGAAGATTTTCTTTAGACAGCAAGTTAGTTTGATTTTTCAAAGATTTAATTTCTTTTAACTTGCTCTTAAGATGGCTCATAAGATCATTAACTGTTTCAATTAAATCAGATCTAGAGAGTTCAGAATATACCTCATCTTCTTCATCAGAATCTGAACATGATTCTGCATCAGAAGATGCAATTGCCATCAGGGCCAGGTTGGCTTCTTCCTCATCAGATTCTGACTCATTATCCAGATCATCCCATGTTGCCATGAGACTCTTTTTGAGCTTATTTCTGAAACTGCTGGATTTTGAGCTGGACTTCTTTGCTTTTTCCTTTGATTTTTCCTTCTGAAGATCAGGACAATCAGCAATGAAGTGGCCAGGCTTTTTGCAGTTGTAGCAGCTTTCCTTCTGGATATCCCTCTTAGAACTAGAGCCAGATCCTCTAAAGTTACTGCTTCTGTTAGAGAATTTTTCCTTTCTATTTATCAGATACTGAAGTCTTTTAGAAATCATTGCAAGCTCATCAGCATCTGAATCTTCATCAGAATTTCCCTCAGGAAACTCTTCTTCAGATTCAATTGCTTTCAAAGCTTTAGCAGGTTTTCTTTTAGACTTCAGAGCCAATGTTTTTGGTTCTCTAACAGGCTCATCCTCATTGAGTCCCAGTTCATGCACTTTGAGGGAGCTTATAAGATCTTCAATACTTAAAGTATTCAGATCCTTAGCTTCCTCAATGGCAGTCACTTTAGGTCTCCATTTAGATGGCAGACTTCTAAGGATTTTATTCACATGATCAGCTGTGGTATAACTCTTCTTCAGAATCTGAAGTCCAGAAACCAGAGTCTGAAATCTTGAGAACATAGTCTCAATATTTTCATCCTCTTTCATTCTGAACAATTCATATTGCTGAACAAGTATGTTTGCCTTAGCTTCTCTAACCTTCTGATTACCTTCATAGTTAGAGCAGAGGGATGTGAATATTGCCTTTGCAGTGGACTTGTCACTCAGCTTCTGATACTCAGTGTGAGGCAAGGAGTCCACAATGATACCTCTGACATGATGATGCTTCCTATAGATCTTTCTTTCAGCATCACTCAGAGTTCTCCTGTTGACAGCAACACCTTCTTCATCTACAGGTATTGAGATTCCATCTTCAATAATATCCCATAGAGTATCATCAATCCCAATAATGTGACTATACATTTTGCTCTTCCACCAAGAGAATTTTTCTGGGTCACCAGTAAACATAGGAGGTTTATTGTGTGACCTAGACTTCTTTTCTTCAGTACTATAGTCATAATGGACATTTCTTTGATTTCTGGGAGAGGGTGGAGGTGACTCACTTGTTGAGGCCATGTTTTTCTCAGGATCCTACTGACACACTGTTAAGTGTTAATATCAGAACCGGAGCTCTGATACCAACTGAAGGTGAGAAAAACAAACACACAAGAAGGGGGGGGGGTTGAATTGTGTGACTCTAAAAACTTGTTATCTTTTCTTTTCAAAACTTAAGTCAAGTTCAGAAGCTGATATGAATCAGTTCTGAACTGCTTATCAGAAGTTATGCAGCGGATACAATAATGAAAAGAGATAAGGGAAGAGAAACACACAGAAATTATACAGGTTCCTTCTCAATGTGAGAAGTAGTCCTGTCCCCTTGTGTCCAACAAGAGAGTTTCACTATAATCAGGTTCTGATTACAATTGCTCAATCACTAAGAAAGAGACTTCCAGCTGCTCAATCACAAAGAAAGAGACTTCTATGCTCAACCACTAAGGAAGAGGCTTCCAATGCTCAAGTCACTAAGACAAGAGACTTCCCAATGCTCAAGTCACAAAGACAAGAGGCTTCTGACTCAGACCACTAAGGAGTGAGGTTACAATTGCTTAGTATTCAGACTAAGACTTTAAGGGACCAAACTGGTTTACACGTAAAGAAGTTTGGGATGAACACTTGATCAAATATCAGAGGTGTTCTCTAAATACAACACAGGTTAAGACTCTTAACCTTAAGAAATTCCTAAGTTACAAAGACTGAAGAATTTCTAAGAGTTTTGAACTATGACAGTTTTACACAGAAAACAGGGCAGAGTTTCAGCTTATGCGTTTCAAAGAGTCTTCAACATTTTCTTCTTCAAATCTCCCTCCTTTTATAGATGAAAATAGAGCTGTTGGAGATTTACTGGAAATCAGGAATTTAGCCGTTGCAATTGGACTAGGTTGCTGCAAATGTGTGCTGCACTTTTTCTTGTCAGAACAGGGCAGGTGCCATATTTGAATTGGCCCACCATAAAAACTGGAGAATGTTTGGTTCAGGGGAACAACTGTTCCATTGAGTTGTTCTGACATCTCCAAGCATTAAATGCGCACAGTACTGATCAGAATCCATGCCACATCAACTTCAGAAGCTTCTGAGTGAACAGTGATCAGAAGCTGCTTCAGTTGTACGGATCAGAAGCTGGTCTTCAGATGCTGACTTTACGTTGATTTCTTCAGAGGCACTCAGACTTCAGAAGCTGCACTTCTTCAGGACCTCATCAGAAGCTCTTTCTTCAGGAGCACTTCTTCAGGACCAGTTTCTTCTTAGCCTTGCAACCTTGCTTCTTGGCTTTCCTTCTTGCTCTTTAGCTTGTTCTTCATAACCATTATTAATCAATACTTGATAAGCACGTGGTTCTGAAACACTTGAACAAAGCATTAGCATATAACCAATTTTCTCTTTAATACTTTGTTATCATCAAAACCATAAAGAGAGATATGTTTACACATAAATGTTTCAACAATCTCCTCCTTATTATATGAGAGACTTGTTAAACACATTTTGTTCCAACAGTGTGGGGTATTGGTAAGGCTATAGGAGTTAAATCAATGGTAATAATCAGAACATGTTCAGTGTGTTATCTAGAGCGGGGAAAGGAAAAAAAGGTGTCTTATGCTAATCAAGGAGGGGGAGTGGCGGTGTGGAGGGGAGGGGAAGTTAGGAGGTGCGGTGGTGTGGGGTGGGGAAGGGGGAGTGTTGTTTTGATGAAGATAATCACTTAGAATGTCAAAGGGTTGGGTGGTTTTGAGAAGAGGAAGGAGGTCAGGTCGTTGGTTCTGGAAAAAAGTCCTCTTATTGTGTGTCTACAAGAAACAAAATTATCTGTTTGTGATAATTCTCTTTGTTTCTCTTTGTGGGGAGCTTCTATTCCTGGGTTCTCTTTTCGCCCTTCTGTTGGGGCGTCGGGCGGCTTATTGTCCTTGTGGGACAGTTTGTTGCTGGAGGTGTGGTCTTCGGTTAGTTTTGAACACGTTCTGTTAATTCATGGTAGGTTTGTGTCTTCTAATGAAGAGTTCTATGTTGCCAATGTTTATGCGCCTTGTAATAATGTTGACAAACAGGTATTGTGGGATAGTCTATCTGTTCGTCTTCATTCCTTACGAGGTACAAAGGTTTGTGTGTGTGGGGACTTTAATGCAGTCCGTAGTATGGAGGAAAGGCGGTCACGGAGAGCGGTCTCCAATTCTGTGGATTTTGTTCCTTTTAGTTGCTTCATAGATGATAATATGTTGGTGGACTTACCTCTTTGCGGTCGTAAGTTTACTTGGTACAAAGGTGATGGGATGTCTCTGAGCCGCATTGATCGGTTCTTGCTGTCTGAGGAGTGGTGTGTAGTTTGGCCTAGTTGCTTGCAGGTTGCTCATTTGAGGGGGATGTCAGATCATTGTCCTTTACTGCTTACTATTGATGAGGAAAATTGGGGTCCTCGACCTTCCCGCATGTTGAAGTGTTGATCCGGCATTCCGGGTTATAAGCAATTTGTCCGTGATAAGTGGAAGTCTTTGATTGTGGAGGGATGGGGTGGTTTTGTGTTGAAAGAAAAGTTGAAACTAATCAAATCATCGTTGAAAGAGCGGCATAATTCTCATGTTCGCAATTTGCGGGGTAGAATGTCTATTTTAAAAAATCGTCTCTCAGTGCTAGATGAAAAAGGGGAAGACAGTTTGTAATTTGAAGAGGAAATTGATGAATTGCATGATGTAACTTCAGACCTTCATTATCTTGCCCGTGTCCATTCTCTCTTAGCAACAATCTCGGTTGTTATGGCTCAAAGATGGGGATGCGAACTCCAAGTATTTTCATTCTGTTTTGGCTAGCCATCACCAGGGGAATGCTCTTTCCTCTCTTCTTGTTGACGGTGTTACCGTGGAGGGTGTCCATCCTATTCGGGAAGCAGTTTTTTCTCACTTTTTTACTCATTATCATGCGCCCCAGGTGGATAGGCTGGGGGTGGAAAATCTGATCTTTCAAACCTTGTCTTTTGCGGAAGGTGCGAGTTTGGTAAAACCTTTTTCGATCGAAGAGGTGAAAACGGCGGTGTGGGATTGTGACAGTTTTAAAAGCCCGGGTTAAGATGGTGTGAACTTCGGTTTTCTGAAGGATTTTTGGGTCGATTTACAGGCAGACATTTTTGGGTCGATTTTTGGGTCAATTTTCGACCAATTTCTTTGGTGGGTAGCTTGTATAAAATTCTGGCAAAGTTACTTGCTAATAGATTGAGGTTGGTTATTGGTAGTGTTATCTCAGAAGTGCAGACTGCTTTTGTTAAGGATAGGCAGATCCTTGATGGTATTTTAATTGCAAATGAAATGGTTGATGAAGCTCGAAAATAAAAAAAAAAGTTGTTATTATTTAAAATAAATTTTGAAAAAACTTATGATTCCGTTGATTGGGATTACTTGGATGTTGTGATGGGAAAAATGTCTTTTTCGACTCTTTGGAGGAAGTGGATTAAGGAGTGTATCGGTACTGCTACTGCTTCTGTGTTAGTGAATGGTAGTCCCACTGATGAATTCTCCTTGGAGAGGGGTTTGAGGCAAGGCGACCCTCTCTCCCCTTTTCTTTTCCTTTGGCGGCTGAAGGCTTGAATGTTTTGATGAAGGCAGCCACAGATTCTAATCTCTTCTCTGTGTATTCTATTGGGTCTCTGGAGCCTATTGCAATCTCCCATCTTCAGTTTGCCGACGACACTTTGTTGGTTGGTGAAAAAATCTGGGCCGATGTGAAAGCCATTCAGGCTGTTTTGTTGATCTTTGAGGCTCTGTCAAATTTAAAGGTGAATTTTCATAAGAGCATGTTGACTGGGGTTAATATTCCTCCTTCTTGGTTGGCGGATGCCGCTTCTGTGTTACATTGTCGTGTGGGTTCAATGCCTTTTTTGTATCTGGGGCTGCCCATTGGTGGCGATGCGATGAGGTTATCTTTTTGGGAGCCGGTTGTTACCCATATCAAGTCTAGACTGTCTAGATGGAAGAGTCGTTTCTTATCTTTTGGAGGCCGCTTGACCCTTCTCAAGTTTGTCCTATCTTCTCTTCCTGTATATGCCAATTCCTTCTTCAAAGCTCCGGCAGGTATCATCTCTTCTATTGAATCTCTTTTTAATAAAAATTTTTGGGTAGGAGGTGAGGATTTTAGGAAATTATCTTGGATCAATTGGAAAATTATTTGTTTGAGAAAGGAGGAAGGTGGTTTGGGGTGAGAAGAATGCGGGAGTTTAATTTGGCTCTTTTAGGTAAATGGTGTTGGAGGATGTTTGTAGATAGAGGTGGTTTGTGGTATCAGGTGTTGGTGGCCCGATATGGAGTGGTGGATGGCCTCTTGAAGGGAGGGGGAGCCGTGTTTCTTCTTGGTGGAAGGAGGTGGTTAAAATTCGAGATGGCGGAGAGGGTAGTGAGGGAAGGTGGTTCCGTGAGGGGGTGGTAAAAAAAGGTTGGGAATGGTATAAACACTTTGTTCTGGAATGACCCGTGGGTTGGTGGGATTCCATTTTCGGAGCAGTTCAGGAGGCTTTATGACCTATCTGTTAATGAGTCTAGCACCGTGCATGATATGTTTGTGTTGGGTTGGGAGGTTGGGGGTGAGATGTGGCAGTGTCGGAGGAGGTTGTGGGATTGGGAGGAGGAAATGATAGGGGAATGTGGGAGATTACTTTCTAACGTGATTTTGCAGGAAGATTCTCTTGATCTTTGGCAGTGGCAGTTGGATCCTATGGGTGGCTATACTGTCCGCGGAGCCTATCAGGTTCTCACCTCTAATGGGAACCCTGAAATGGGGGCAGCGGCGGAGTGGATCTGGCAATGTCAAGTTCCTTTAAAAGTTTCAATTTTTCCTGGAGACTGCTTCGTGATAGGTTACCGACAAAGGAAAATCTGGCGGCGCACGGTATCGTGGATCATGATTTGCAGTTATGTGTTAATGGTTGTGGTGTCATTGAATTAGCTAGCCATTTGTTTCTCTCTTGTATGCACTTCAGGGATCTTTGGACTCAAGTTCGTGCTTGGATCGGGGTCTATACAGCAGAGCCAAATAGTATTCCTGAACATTTTGTCCAGTTCACTTTTTCAGCTGGAGGCTTAATGGCGAGGCGTTCATTTATGCAACTAGTGTGGCTTGCGTGTGTTTGGGTCTTGTGGAGCAAAAGAAATAACCACATTTTCAATCAAAAAGAAAAATCTTTTGATCAATTGCTAGATAGTGTTAAATATCATTCTTTTTGTGGTTAAAGGCAGTCAATGTTGCTTATGTTTTTGGCCATCAGAGATGGTGGACTTGCTCCCTTGTTTGTTTGGGCATAGGTTAAGCATGTTTTCTTTTGGTTTGGATTGTTTTGTTAACTTTGGTCGCCTCTCTGGCACACCTTGTGCTTTTGAGGCACCTTGATTGCTGGTAATATATTTCATTTTAACTTCTTCAAAAAAAAGATTTTAGTATCTCTCCCTCTCTCTCCTCTCTCTATCTCTCTCGTAAATAAATAAATAAAAAAGTATGTATTGAGAATATTATGATAAAGAGTGTGTTGAAATCATTTCTTTTCAATGAGTCATTAAAATTCATAAAATCTTTTAAAATTTTATAAATCCATAATATCATTTCAAATCATTTAAAATCTTATGATGTAAATCCATCGAAATCCAAATTATAAATCCTGATAGTCTTTTAAAATCATGAAAGTCATTAAAATCCTACAAATTCTTTTAAGATCCTCAAGACTTTTTTAAACAAAAATTGTTCTTTAAAATTCTAATCCAATACATCCCCTGAATATTTCACATTTTCAATGTTTTATTTATGGTAATATTATATCTTTTCTAAATTTAAAAAAAAACATTATAGCCTTATTTATGTCTCTCTTTTTTTTTGGACGTTATCTCTCTCATTTTAAGTGTTTAATTTATGGTGTATTAGACCTTTTACATTATTTATGATAAATTTATTAGCCATAAAAAATAATTTAAGAAATAAATTTATTTGTTTTGACAAAGAAATAAATTTATTTGTATTAAAACTATGTGTAAGTTAAATATGATAAGCTTTTAAAGAAAAAAACTAAATATGATAAAATATATGCACACGGTAATTGTGTCTAAAATAATCATTATATTCTCATTTCTCATCAACCAGGATAAGTAGACAATACATATTTAGTTAGAGCTTGCAAAAAACCTTCACGGAAAGAAAAGATAAAAGCAGTGGGAGTCCAAAATGTCAGAGGACATGTCACATGTTAAACTATATGTTTAACGTCAAGCCATTGTTGAAGCCACTTGTTTGTTCATTAAATATTTTACACTATTTTCCAAAGCTTAATCTTAAAGTGTGCATTGGAAATTTCCATCCATTAATTGTAAAGCAATTTCCCAAAGCTTAATCAAAAAGTATGCATTGGTAACTTGCACATATTAATTTTAAGGACATTTTCCAAAGTATAGTCATGAAGTGTGTATTGGAAATTTGCATGCATTAATTGTAAAGTCATTTTCCAAAGTTAAATCATAAGTTGTGCATTGGAAATTTGCACGCAATATTCGTAAAACTGTTTTCCATAACTTAATCATGACGTGTGCATTGGGAATGTGCACAAATTAATCATAAAGTCTAACTAATACATGTATCTTTATAATAACTTTATTCTATATAAATATCAATTGGTGTGAACCAACTTCCATTGTTGTCATGTATTACTACAGATGCTGCATATAATTTATTGAGGAATGAATATGGCTTCTAATTTTCAAAAGTTTAGAGGTGTTGTACTTCACAGTGCTATTCTTTCAGTATCAAGGGTATGATACCTTGTGACGGTGACATTTTTGTTTAACACATTTGAAGTAAGTTTTGCCTTGCGATTCTCATAACTCTGCCATAATTTGTAGCACTGAGTTTTATAGTAACAAAATTTTCCTCTTTCATTTTAGAATATTGACAAAATTAAGCATGTCAACTATCTAGTGTTTGTTATACATGTAAGCATGTTTTCTTTCCATCTACGTAATTAGTTTATGCAATTGTAAGTACGTGTTTATGCATGGTGTTGAACATTGGCATTGTTTTTTGGAAATGTTTTATTATGCCTGAGTGGAAGGATTATTGTTACATCTGGAAAGAAACCCAATCGAGCATAGATTCATGGGCTAGGACTTGGCCATTTCTTGTTCTTATCATCTAATATCGTAGTAAATTCAAATTGTGTGCCAAAGGCTCTTCTCCACCTAGTTCACGCATGGCTAAGGCTCTTCTCTACCAAGAAACCCATTTTCACTCACCAAAAAGGTACCATACACTTTTTCCATCCCTTTTTATGGCTTAATAAAAAGATAGAGGAATACAATTTGTTTGTTTTGATGGATGGATTTAAAGGTGACAAAAAAAAAATAGAGGAATTTAGTGAGAAAAGAATCAAATAAAATGAAAATAAAGCAACATAATACAAACATAAAGCCATTGAGCCTATGGAACTTATTCAAGTTGGGGCTTTTATATTTGAGTACATCGAGGTTGTTTTAACTAGGGGGCAAGCACGAACTTTGACTAGGAATGGTGGTTGTAATTCTTGATATATCTGACTCGGTTTATTAATACTAGGTAAGTGAACAATGGGTTAATTTGTCTATGATACACGTTAATCATGTGCGTTCCTCATATCCATCGGCTCCTCATTTAGATTTTGCTTTGAATTTGTCAACAATGAGGAATGTTGCTAGCTATATCTGTCATAGTCAAACTCCAAATACATTTGTTCAATTTGATCATAATGATTTGATGCTCCCACACATTATGATGTTTGCAATGGAGAACATCCCTCCAAAAAGAGACTTGAGTCTTGACTATAGGATAATAGTAGCTGATATTAATGATAAGTTCACTGGAAACTCACTATATGTAACTGATTATTTTACTAAATTTTTAATATGTTGAAACCAAGTTTTCATATAGCTTATTTGTTTTTACCATTTTTGTAAATGACTTTGTCATGTCTCAATATTTGTATGAAATGGAAACGAAGACAATGGTAAAAATAAAATAAATGAAAACTCAAGTTCAACATAATCAAAGTTAGCAAAACAGTCAATTACATATGGTGAGGTTGGCAGTGAACTTCTTATCAACGTCACCTATTATTCCATAAGTAAGGCTTAAGTCTCTCATTGGAGGGATGTTCTTCATTGCAAACAACATAAGGTGAGGGAACATAAAATTATTGTGATACATAGAATCAACCGTACAAACGTGTATGGAGTTGGGCTTTGATTAATATAGCAAGCAACATTTCTCATTGTTAACACATTTAAAGCAAAATTTAAAGGAGGGACTCGTGGATATGACGAACTCACAGTATTCGTGTGTATCATAGACTAATCATCCCATTGTGTTTCCCACTTAGTATTCAAAATCGGATTCAGATATATCAATGAGTTACCACCAAAACTTCTAGTCAAAGTTTGTGCTTGCTCCGTAGTTAAAACTACCCCTGTGTACTCGCATATAAAAACCCCAACTTGAGTATGATCTAAAAACTCAATGGCTCTAAGTTTGTCTCATATTACTTTATTTCCATTTGATCCATGATTTCCTCATTAAATTTGTTTTTCTTCTGTGTCACCTTTTGATCTATCCATAAAAGAAACAAAAAAAAAATCCCTATCCTCTTATTAAGCCACAGAAAAAGTGGGTTATACCTTTTTGATGTGTGAAAACGGGTACTGGGTGATGAAAAGTTTTATGCACACGTAACCTGGATCTAATATATCAAATGATAAGAACAATGAAAATCCAAGTCACATTATACAATGTTCTATGATGCATTGATAGTTAAATTTTTTAGATGGTATCGGTAGATGCATCAAAGATATGTGTAGATCTATGTAATGTGTCTCTTGCATATGCTATGTTTGAGTAATTTATTTTGCCAAACTAAGACTCTATTTCTCTTATTAATGGATTTTGAGAAAAATGAGTTTTTTTTGTCATTGGAAGCTACATGCTTTCTTTCTTTTTTCACATGTGAATTTTACGTGTTTGTCCTGAAATCATTTTTCTTTTGTGTGTGGTTAAATTTACACGGAAGAAACCGTCATGTTCTTAGCTTCTTCGGGAAAACCCAAGAAATTTCATTTTGTTTTAAAACAAATGATGAGATGCAATTTCAATGAAATCACATAGTGAACAAGCAAACATCTCTTACACACCCAAATTTCCCCCTCTTCCAAAAACAAAAGCACATGCACACACAAACATAGACAGACAATCACATCACTCTAATAAATTATACACTTTAAATGAGACATGTGAAATATTAAATATTTAGTAAATTAATATGTGATTAACATAATTTTTTTTATTTTCCAAAAACATATTTTGTTTTCTGTTTTTGATTTATTTATATCCAAAACAATTATGCAATAAACCTAATTCCTTATTTATTTTTTTGTTAAAAATATTCCTTATTTATTTATTTGTTAATTTCCAAAAAAAATTGCTCAAAAAAAGTATCTAACCGACATATATCCTACCGAAAATAAGTGTTTTATTGGTTCTAGATAATCCTATTGGTTCATTCCGAAAAAATCACAAAATTGTTCCATTCCTCAAGTGGGTTTTAATAGTTTTGGTTGATCATATATAAGCGTCGACGTTTTGGAAACACCCTTTTGCCACTGATTTGGGTGAGTAGCTTCTTCTCATTATCGAGCTAAGAGTGCACCTTTGTGTCAATATCATATCCATCTTTTTTCTATGTAAAATTTTGCTCTGTTTTGTTTCATACTCGTTTTACTTTACCACCCATTTTCTCTTTATTTTGTGCATGTTGTTATAAACATATTTGATGTTAGGGTTAATAGTGTTTTACCCCCTGTAATATAAGTCATTTCCGGTTTTCCCCCTGTAATTTTTTTTTAGATTTCGTCCTTGTAATTTGAAGATTTTTGGTTTTGGACCTTGATGATTTTTTACTGTACAAAATCGATGATATGACAGGGGGTAAACCGAAATTTGCTCAAATTAACAGGGGGTAAACCAAAATTTGCTCAAATTACAGAGGAGTAAACCGATATTTGCTCAAATTACAGGGGGCGAAATTTTCCACGAAGGTCGTAAACCAAAAAATCTTCAAATTACAAGGTCGGAATCTAAAAAAAAAAAGTTACAGGAGGGAAAATCGGAAATGGCCGATATTACGGGGGGTAAAGCACTATTAACCCTTGATGTTATATAACAGTTTTTGTTTGTTAAAAAAAATTATTTTTTAAAAAGTAATTAGTTTTTGGGAAATTCGATAAGTATTTGTCTACTTTGCCATGGTTTGAACCCTAGCCATCAAATACTTTTAACCCTTAGTTTAAATAAGTTGATAATAAAAAAATGATGCCTCATGCTTTTATCTTTGTTCATTAGTTAGTGTTTTACTTTGAATGTAAAGTTAAACTCACGCATAATATATTTGCTTCACTTCTAAGTTCAATCTTAGTGAATTTCTTAATTTAATTATTTTCTTTATGACGTTTGTTTTATTAGACTTAGTAGATGTTATGACGTGTATTTCTAAATATTTTTTGGATCTTTGTGTTATCTTTGCATATATGATTGTTCTGGATTCTGAATATTGACGTTCTATAGGTCAGTTTTTTTTTATCCTTTTTTGGTTTTTGTTGTTTTAAAATAAAATAATTCATCTTATTAATAAGTTGAGGTTTTGAATGTATGTGCTTTGAGGAAATTGTATGATTACCACAAGTTATCAAATTTATGTTTGAATTTTGTTTTTACCCAAGTCAGTCTAAATTTTGTCTTGTGTATGATTTGTCTCTATTCTTTCGAATCTTGATTGCGATATAACTTTGTCACATCTTACGACATAGAGACTGCATATAATTTATTGAGGAATGAATATGAGTTTAATGAAGAAGACATGTTTTGTATGCCCATTCAATTGTAAGTGAAGGCATTGGAACTTTTTCATGTTGGGGCTTTTTCATGTATTTAATTATCAACTTTACATGAAAAAGTGAAGGCTTTGAAGCTTTTTCATGTTGGCGCTTTAATGAAGAATACAGCTTATATTTTTAATTTATTTTATATGTAAATTAGTGGGATGAAGAGATTAATGAAGAATGAGTAAATAACTAGGGCAAATCGCAAAACCGAGTTAACACTCAATTGAGATTGGATCAACAAATGAACATCCGTAGACGCACCACATGCATTAATAAAAACTTATTTCAACTACTGAAAATATAAAAGTATTATGGTTCTAAAAGATTTAAAAAGAGTTTTTTATTATGAAAAAGTCTTGTTGTATTCAATCAAGATTATTTGCAACTTAAAAAAAGTATTATGGTATTCAATCAAGACTAGTCATCACTTAAAAAAAGTCTAGTGGTATTCGAAGTCATTTAAATTTCGAAGGATTGTTTAATAAATTGGATTTTGATGGATTTTGTGAGATTTTCTAGTGAAATTTTAACATGAAAAAGTCTTTCTTGAAAACATGAGATTTCCTAGGATTGTTTTTTCTTTTAAGATTTTATTATCTCTCCCTCTCTCTCTCTCTCCTCTCTCTATCTCTCTCGTAAAAAAATAAATAAAAGAGTCTGTATTGAAAATATTATGATAGAGAGTGTGCTTAAATCATTTCTTTTCAATGAGTCATTAAAATTCATAAAATCTTTTAAAATCTTATGAAGTAAATCCATTGAAATCTAAATTATAAATCCTAATAGTCTTTTAAAATCATGAAAGTCATTAAAATTCAAAAAAGGCTGTTAAAATTCTCAAGATTTTTTTAAACAAAAATTATCCTTTAAAATTCTAATCTAATACATCCCCTGAATATTTCACATTTTCAATGTTTAATTTATGGTCATATTATATCTTTTCTAAATTTTAAAAAAAAAAACATTATAGCATTATTTATGTCTCTCTTTTTTTTTTGACGTTATCTCACTCATTTTAAGTGTTTAATTTATGGTGTATTAGACCTTTTACATTATTTATGATAAATTTATTAGCCATAAAAAATAATTTAAGAAATAAATTTATTTGTTTTGACAAAGAAATAAATTTATTTGTATTAAAAATATTTAAGTTAAATATGATAAGCCTTTAAAGAAAAAGTTAAATATGATAAAATATATGCACACGGTAATCGTGTCTAAAATAATCATTATATTCTCATTTCTCATCAACCAGGATAAGTAGACAATACATATTCAGTTAGAGCATGCAAAAAACCTTCACGGAAAGAAAAGATAAAAGCAGTGGGAGTCCAAAATGTCAGAGGACATGTCACATGTTAAACTATATGTTTAACGCCAAGCCATTGTTGAAGCCACATGTTTGTTCATTAAATATTTTACACTATTTTCCAAAGCTTAATCCTAAAGTGTGCATTGGAAATTTCCATCCATTAATTGTAAAGCAATTTTCCAAAGCTTAATCAAAAAGTATGCATTGGTAACTTGCACATATTAATTTTAAGGACATTTTCCAAAGTATAGTCATGAAGTGTGTATTGGAAATTTACATGCCTTAATTGTAAAGTCATTTTCCAAAGTTAAATCATAAGTTGTGCATTGGAAATTTGCACGCAATAGTTGTAAAACTGTTTTCCATAACTTAACCATGACGTGTGCATTGGAAATGTGCACAAATTAATCATAAAGTCTAACTAATACATGTATCTTTATAATAATTTTATTCTATATAAATATCAATTGGTGTGAACCAACTTCCATTGTTGTCATGTATTACTACAGATGCTGCATATAATTTATTTAGGAATGAATATGGCTTCTAATTTTCAAAAGTTTAGAGGTGTTGTACTTCACAGTGCTATTTTTTCAGTATCAAGGGTATGATACCTTGTGACGGTGACATTTTTGTTTAACACATTTGAAGTAAGTTTTGCCTTGCGATTCTCATAACTCTGCCATAATTTGTAGCACTGAGTTTTATAGTAACAAAATTTTCCTCTTTCATTTCAGAATATTGACAAAATTAAGCATGTCAACTATCTAGTGTTTGTTATACATGTAAGCATGTTTTCTTTCCATCTACGTAATTAGTTTATGCAATTGTAAGTACGTGTTTATGCATGGTGTTGAACATTGGCATTGTTTTTTGGAAATGTTTTATTATGCCTTAGTGGAAGGATTATTGCTACATCTGGAAAGAAACCCAATCGAGCATAGATTCATGGGCTAGGACTTGGCCATTCGTTGTTCTTATCATCTAATATAGTAGTAAATTCAAATTGTGTGCCAAAGGCTCTTATCCACCTAGTTCACGCGTGGCTAAGGCTCTTCTCTACCAAGAAACCCATTTTCACTCACCAAAAAGGTACCATACACTTTTTCCATCCCTTTTTATGGCTTAATAAAAGATAGAGGAATACAATTTGTTTGTTTTGATGCATGGATTTATAGGTGACAAAAAAATAGAGGAATTTAGTGAGAAAAGAATCAAATAAAATGAAAATAAAGCAACATAATACAAACAAAAAAACATTAAGCCTATGGAACTTATTCAAGCTGATGCTTTTATATTTGAGTACATCGGGGTTGTTTTAACTAGGGGGCAAGTACGAACTTTGACTAGGAATGGTGGTTGTAATTCTTGATATATCTGACTCGGTTTATTAATACTAGGTAAGTGAACAATGGGTTAATTTGTCTATGATACACGTTAATCTTGTGCGTTCCTCATATCCATCAGCTCCTCATTTAGATTTTGCTTTGAATTTGTCAATAATGAGGAATGTTGCTAGCTATATCTGTCATAGTCAAACTCCAAATATGTTTGTTCAACTTGATCAAAATGATTTGATGCTCCCACACATTACGATGTTTGCAATGGAGAACATCCCTCCAAAAAGAGACTTGAGTCTGGACTATAGGATAATAGTAGCTGATATTAATGATAATTTCACTGGAAACTCACTATATGTAACTGATTATTTTACTAAATTTTTAATATGTTGAAGTCAAGTTTTCATATAGCTTATTTGTTTTTACCATTTTTGTAAATGACATTGTCATGTTTCAATATTTGTATGAAATGGAAACGAAGACAATGGTAAAAATAAAATAAATGAAAACTCAAGTTCAACATAATCAAAGTTAGCAAAACATTCAATTACATATGGCGAGGTTGGTAGTGAGCTTCTTATCAACGTCACCTACTATTCCATAAGCAAGGCTTAAGTCTCTCATTGGAGAGATGTTCTTCATTGCAAACAACATAAGGTGAGGGAACATAAAATTATTGCGATACATAGAATCAACCGTACAAACGTGTATGGAGTTGGGCTTTGACTAATATAGCAAGCAACATTTCTCATTGTTAACACATTTAAAGCAAAATTTAAAGGAGGGACTCGTGGATACGACGAACTCACAGTATCCGTGTGTATCATAGACTAATCATCCCATTGTGTTTCCCACTTAGTATTCAAAATCGGATTCAGATATATCAATGAGTTACCACCAAAACTTCTAGTCAAAGTTTGTGCTTGCTCCGTAGTTAAAACTACCCCTGTGTACTCGCATATAAAAACCCCAACTTGAGTATGATCTAAAGACTCAATGGCTCTAAGTTTGTCTCATATTTCTTTATTTCCATTTGATCCATGATTTCCTCACTAAATTTGTTTTTCTTTTGTGTCACCTTTTGATCCATCCATAAAAGAAACAAAACTTTTTTCCCTATCCTCTTATTAAACCACAAGTTATCACATTTATATTTGAATTTTGTTTTTACCCAAGTTAGTCTAAATTTTGTCTTGTGTATGATTTATCTCTATTCTTTCGAATCTTGATTGCCATATAACTTTATCACATATTACGACATAGAGATTGCATATAATTTATTGAGTAATGAATATGAATTTAATGCAGAAGACTTGTTTTGTATGCCCATTCAATTGCAAGTGAAGGCTTTGGAACTTTTTCATGTTGGCGCTTTTTCATGTATTTAATATCAACTTTTAATGAAAAAGTGAAGGCTTTGGAGCTTTTTCATATTGGCGCTTTAATGAAGAATACAACTTATATTTTTGATTTATTTTATATGTAAATTAGTGGGATGAAGAGATTAATGAAGAATGAGTAAATAACTAGGGTAAGTCGCAAAAGCCGAGTTAACAGTCAATTGAGATTGGATCAACACATGAACATCCGTAGACGCACCAAATGCATTAATAAAAACTTATTTGAACAACTGAAAATATAAAAGAGTGATTGTATTTAGACAGACCAATGTATTACATAGTTTAAGCAGTTAAAGGGAGATCCCTCAACATGACCTAACTCTAGGATATTAGCTCTTCATAATCAAATTATAAATGGCAATAAGATTAAGAAATCACACATGAATTGATGATGAAGAGGTTAATGAAACCGTGTTTCCCTAGCTTCTGGACTTTGAAAACGTGTTTCTCACCCTTTTCGGTGTATTTTTTTTACCTCCAAACTCAATTCTAATCGTGCCCCTTTTATAGAAATCAAAAATTCCACATTTTTAGGAAACTTCCTTATGCTATGTGTACTCCCCTTTACACATCGTGTTATAGGCAGTAGCCATAACATTATGGCTCTTCAATCATGAAAGTTGTGCATATTTCCTTTTCTACACCGAATTGGAGTTTGGTGTCTTCGTGAAAGTTGTAGACACGGATGTTAGATTTCAAATGCCACTTGTCACACTCCATTTTGATGCTCATAACTCTAGATATGATGAAAATACTACACAATTATCATGTAGCGATCAGCACGCCTTACTCGTGTTCTTTTACTCTTTTCCCCATTTCTCTTCAATGTATCGTCGGATATGGCTATAACCTAATAGACAACATGATGTCCTTCTTTCAGAAAAAAATTGATATCCTTGTAAAAAGTACCATTTTTATGAATGTTGTGCGGCGCGTACCAGTCTCTATGCGCCGCATCTTAAACAGTAGTTGTGCACTTCGCATTTCATTCTTCCTATGTGATGCATGGCTCATAGCACACGTTTGAGTAATGTAAAGTAGTTATGCACTCTATTTTCCTTCTTCCCACGTGATGCGTTGCTCGTAGCACGCGTCGTGTAATGCCCAATAGCTGACTCCACTGCATTTCTTCCTTCCTTGTCCTATTTTGCAATAGAGAACTTCTGTGGTAACTACACCCCAAGAAATCATTTTGATATTCTTGTAAAAAGTATCATTTGACCATGAAGTTTTCTGGTTCGAGTGAATTTGACATTTACAAGGTTTTTCTTCATTTTTGCTCTATGAATCTAATCCATTGGTTTCTTTACAAAAAATCGTATAAAACAAATGTAAACTTCCTAAAAAGACTTAAAAGTAACTCCTAATCTAATACTACTATGAGAAAATCAATCTCTAGCAAAATTTCCTAATTAACCTTGATTAAACTCATAATCTTCTTAATTTTATGGGTCCAGTGATCATTTTGCAAATGAAAAAAAAAAATAATTTGTTACGGCAAAAATATAGCAAAATAGTTTATTCTCCTATATTATGTCATATATATAGGAAAACAGTTTTTTCTCCTTTCTTATGTCATAGATATAGGAAAACAGTTTATTTTCATATCTTTTAATCTCTTCAGCCTGTAACAGCCCGATTTTTAGGATTTATTTATTTATTTATATGTGCTTAGTTGTTTATTTTGGTGATTTATTGAATTTTGGGAGTTAAAGGGTATTTTAGTAATTTTAGGGTTGTGGCAAACTTGTAATATTTGGGAAGTTAGAATTTAATTATTTGAATTGGTGGTGTATAAGTAATTTAGAGGGGATATGAGCTTAGTAAAAGAGTAGTGTTATTTTTGAGTGTTATGTAATTAACTAAGCTCATTAAGGTGAGTTAACCTAGCCCATTGGTACTTAAGAAAGTTGTGTAGTGTTATTTTCATTAGGTCTTCACAATTAACACAAACCTAGAGAGAGGTAGAGAGAGGAAGCAAGAGGAACTTGGTGAAGAGGAAAGCTTGAGAGAAGAGCAATTTCAAGTGGGTTAGCTAGAGGAGTAAAGAATCAAGGTAAGGGGGAAGATTATCTTCATTAATTAGTTTTTATAAGCTTGGAGTATGTTTCAGAGCTTTTAGCTTATAGCTTAATTTCATGAATTATGATTAATTGTGTTGATTTTCGTGCTCTTTGTTGATGACTGAATTAAGTATATGTTAAGTTGTTGTTTTCATGCTTTTACTTCATCCAAATTCATGGTTGATTATATGGTTTGTGAAATTTGGTGAATTTGGTGAGAAACATGATAATTGGTGTTGTTTATGCTTAATTGAGTTGGTTATGAGTATGGTTATGTGTTTGTATGATGAAATCATGAAGTTATGTTGTTTGGGTTACGTTAGAATTGTGGTTGTTGTTGTTTATGTGAAAATTGCTTAATTTGGTGAATTTGAATATAATCGATTTTAAGTTGATTCATGTTGTTAATTAAGTTATTATGAACATGTTGATATGATTAGAAAGTTGGAATTGTTGTTGTAAAGTTCTGTTTGGGATTTTAAGTTGTTTTGGGAGAAAACGGGTTTTTGAGACGAACTTTGATTTAATCCGATTAAGTTAAGTTTAAGTGCTTAAGATTAAGTTGTTTTAAGCCATGTTAAGTGGTAGGTGATAGGGTGTGTCTTGTTTAAGGTGTTGGGACGAATTTGGTGCGAATTGGATCGAAAACGATATTGAAAAACAGTATTTTCGCGAAAAATGGAACGAAAAAACTGTCATCCCTGACCTGCACAGGTAGCACGACCGTGCGCCTGCATGGCATGGCCGTGCGTGATCTTGCTGCCTGGGAGGGCACGATCGTGCTGTTTTTGGTAGGACCGTGTCCTCTTGCCTGAGTTCTGAAACCCTATTTTTATGACTTTTTGAGGTATCCAATGACCCTAAATGGTTCTCAAATCTTTAAACTTGATTAGTAGGAGTGTAATGAAGATGTTTATGATTGATTAACTTGGATGTAAGTATAAGAAGACTTAGAGGTTAATTAATTACAATTGGACTTGTAAATTGTCTTGAAATCGAGTTAGGATGAAACCATTGACTTAGTAAACAAGTAATGAGTTAGGGTTGATGTAATGAAGATAAATCAACATGTGAATTAAGATATTGATGATGCTATTGATGATGATATTTATGTTGATATTAATGATGATATTGATGACACTATAAATGATGTTATTGACGATATTTGAGTAAATGATGATGATACATGTTATGTATTAAGTGACGATGTTTGAGTAATTGACTTGATGTGTGGCCTTAGTGATTTGATAATGCGTTAGGTGATGTTTTGGTGATGATACGTTATATGACGGTGTGACAAATGATGAGTATATTTGGTGAGCATTGTCGAGTCTCTATGTGAGTCCATGCATTCATAAGTCAGTCCGGAGATAGTATGGTGATTTCATTGGGTGGTTTTAGATCTCGGGGATTTTATCGGTGATTGTATGGTGAATTCATTGTGGGGTTTTAGATTTCGGGTAGTTAATCGGTGGGGGTACCGTAAAACATATAGAGTCGTTTAGGAACATTGCATAAGTATGAGTCTTATGTATTAATGTGTTGATGGGAATTTGTGCATCTAATTGGTAAATGTGCATTGAAGATGTGATATGATGAATTGTCCTAATTGACTTGATAATTGTTTATCGATGAGGGTATCAATTGAATGATTGTAAATGATGAGTTGATATGATGAAGTGGTTAGACTTGTATGAGAATATAATTATGAGTTACATGTTCTTGAATTTCGGATAACCAAATTGCTATATTTGAATAGTGTTGTTGATATGAATGTTGTCTGAACTACACTTGTTTATTATTTCTTATTAATGAATGTATATCTTACCCTCCAGTGACTGTTGTTGCCTCATCCCTTGTGGATGTAGATTTGCAGGATTGAGTATTTGCTTTCGGTGAGTCGTGATGAGTTGTGGCTTGACGCAAAGCTCATGTTTTTCTGCTTTGCTTGGAGATGTCTAGAGTTAGGAGCTCTGATTAAGATGTCTTTTGGATTTTTTATTTTCGTACTATGTTGGATTTATTTTGAGTGATCTTTATGATCCAGATACTTATGTATTGTTTTTGAGATGTTTTGAGATAACCCGAGATGATTATATGTATGTTGAGATATTCCGTTGTGATCTGTTAATTTTTATTGATGAAGTTTTCATATTATATTGTCGCGGTTATTTTCGGATATCAAGCTATTGGTTAGCGTTGACTCACAAAATTAAGATTCACCACCGAGCTTTTATTTTTTCCAAGGAAAAGGAGAAAAGTTCGAATAAACCCTAAATTTTTAGAGATTAAAGGTTTGGGGGTTGGTGACGTAAAGGGAAGGTATTAGCACCCTAAACATCTACTCTATAGGAACCTCTTGCTTTTATTTTTTACGCTAAAAGAAATTATTATTTGCTTGTGAAAAAGTTAGTGCGACAATTATAGAGAGAAAATATTTTTTAGGTTTTTTTTATTTGGAAAGACAAAGTCTTTTGCCTACGTACTCGAGCGGGATCAAAATCACGTAGTTCGGGGTAAAAAGCCGAGTGATTTGTTTGATTGATTTTAAAGTTTGAAAATGTTGTTAAAGATGAGATGAGCCAAAGTGGCAAAAGAGTGAAGTTGATTGATTTAATTGTAGAAAATAAAGTCTTATATGATTAAAATTGATTAAAGTTTGATTAAAAAAAGCCGCTTGGTTTGAATTCCATAGTTTGTTAATAAAATATATTTTTGATGAAGTTTTAAATATTTGAATGTTTTTTATTTTTATGGTTTTTCTACTTGGAGTTTAAAAGATTAAGTGTGATAAAATAAACTAAGCGCGAGGGATTTCATAATGACGTTGGATCAAAATGAAAGTCCCTCTTTCCTTGGATTATGAACAAAACTATTCGGCATAAAAATGAATGCAATGCATATTCTCATTTATGTCTTTACATTTATTCCTAAAGTATATTCTAAAAAGCATAAATAAATAGATAAAATGACAAATGAAAATAAAATGACAAATAAAATAAAATGCATGAGATGATGTGAGATATAAATAAATAAGATGCTAAAAATAAAAATAAAAAAAATAAAAATAAAAAAAAGCAAGGAAAGAAAAAAAAAATGAAATAGCAGAGGGTGCAGAAAATAAAATTGGGGGTGCAGGAAGCAAAACAAATGACAGATTTGAACCAAACAGGACCAAATGCGTTGGGCCAGCAGGACTAGATTTGGACCGTCTGATTAAATCAGAGGGCCTTGATCTGATCATGGGGAGATGCAATAATGGTCGTCTGTTCCTGATCATAGGGCCTAGGAGGTGAGGGTGCACGCTAAGGCGTGCACCAGCATACACAGGATTAGGGAGGGGGTATAAATACCTCATCCCTTCACAAATTCTTTCATTTCTTCTTTTCTTTCTCTCTCTACACTTCTCTCTTCTCTCTTCTCTCCCCTCTCTTCTCTCCCCTCTCTCCTAGCTTTTCCGGCTGGAGGTGGACGGCGAGGTGGCCGGCGGCGCGCCGCCTCGCCGGAAAAAAATCCTTTTTTTTAATTTTTTTTTCTCTTTCAAACCCTTTTCTTACCCTCTTTTCGATTCTACACTTGTTTTTTTCAAAAACCTCCTTAAAAATCCTAGATATAAGCTTGAAAAAAAAAAGGTTTGAGAACTACCTTTTTGAGTTTTTTTTTGTTCGGTAATGGCTTTTTCTGTGTTGGTTCGGCTTTGATGTTTCAGCGTTGGTTCGGTTTTTTTTGTGGTGGTAGTGGTATGTAGGTTCAGTTTTTTGTGGTGGTAGTGGTATGTAGGTTCGGTTTTTTTGTGGTGGTAGTGACTTTTGTTGGTAAAAAATGCTAAGAAAAAAAATGCTAAGATTAAAGAAAGTAGTGTTCTGTTAGTGTATTTTTTTTTCTCTTTTCTGATGAAAATTTTCCCCTCTCTTTGTTCTGGATTTTTGTTCTGTTTTAATAGCCCCATGTAGGGCTGGACAGAATTTCGTCAACCGGTCCAATCCGTCCGAACCGGACAGCCCGTTAACGGTCTGGTGGGCTCATTCGGTTTAAACGGATAATTCGGGTCTCCATACCCGGTTTCAAAGGGACACAATAGGTCGAAAACGGATTTACAATTTGAATCCGTATTAAAACCGTAACCGACCGAAATGTATATAATACTAGTATTAGTTTTTATCACTTTAGCTTTAGAATAGGCACTAGATTTGGACATAATGCTTTTTCTGATTTCTTTTTTCCATAAAAAAAGCATTACCACACTTACAATCAATGTCCCGTCTACACTGTTCTTTGATTTTTTTTTTAATAATTATTAAACTCACCATTATCTAACCATATCATCTTCACGTGTACTCTAATTCCTTGAGATAACTCACACCACCCCTAACCTCATTCACATGCATCTCTTTTCTCATGATCTAACACATCCCCTCACTATTTTGCAGGCTGTAGAACCGATCAAAGTGGCCATGTTTAGCCACTGGTAACATCTCTACGCCACCATTTCTTCACACAACTGGTGTGCCACTCCCTCTTCGCGTATCTCTTCTCTCATATATACAACCCTTCTTCTTTGAATTTCTTTCATCACTAATCTTGCTGCATTTTTTTAGTTTCTTTCTAAAATCTTGAAAGGACTCTCCTTCATCTCTTCAAACCCGTAAAATCCGATCCGATCTAACCGCCATCCGAATAACCCGACACCCGATCTAACCTTTGAAGAAAACGGACGGTGGTGGCTTCCCATTCTCCACCCACGATTGTCCGTCAGACTAGGATTTTCAGACCGAATCCGACCGGATCCGACCGATGTCCACCCCTAGCCCCATGGGTGTATTTTTATGTTCAATGGGTAATGTTGAATCTGGATTTTGTTTTGTTTTGGCCAAAATTTTGATCAAAAATGTATTGAAAAGGAATGGATGTGACATGACTTTTGCTTTGGCCAAAAAAAATGGTGAGGAATTGGAGCTTTTTTTGGAAAAGAGAGATTCTGAAAAAAGGACAGGAAAGGGGCGGTGCAGATTTGACATTTTTGACATTTTTTGATTTTTTTTAATTAAAATAATAATGAAAATAAATAAATAATAATAATAATAATAATAATATAAAAAAAAGAATAACAATAATAATAATAAAATAAAATGAGAATAAAAATAAAGACTAAAAATAAAATAAAATAAAAAATACAAATAAAAAGTGGACCTAAAAAGGAACCAAAAATGAGTTATTTTAAAATACCTCTCTGCCGAAATTTTTCTTGAAAAGACAAAAGTTTCGGGCCGTATAAAAATGGAATCTTAGGTCAAAAATTGGGGTATGACATATATATATTTAATATGAGCTATATGAAGAAATATAAGGTTCCGATTGCATGTTAGATGGTTATTTATCGTTGATTAGTAGTCTCGGGAATTAGGGTCCTTATACATCCCACTAATTTACATATAAAATAAATTAAAAAATATTTATTATAAACAATATGTTATTGTTGATACTTTGAAAATAATTATTTTTCAAAAATTTATCATATCAACTTTCTCATATCAATACATAAAATTTTCTTTCGCAAAAGTAAGCACAAAAAATCCGCAACGAGTGCGGCACAAATATTTAACGGTGTTTTACATATATATAAAATTAATAGAAACAGTAAATTAACGTTGATATTTTGAAAATAGTCATGATATTTTAAATATTAAATTGTGAATTGAGTATGATATTCTAAATATTAAAGTGTGAATTGAGTCGTTACAAGATACTCTATGTCTTATAATAAGTGTCATTTTTGCTTTTTTTTTTTGGTTTCAAAACAATAGTTACTTTAGAATATCATTTAGAATATCAATGTAAAATTTATTTATTTTTTCTAATAATATACCCTTATTAATTGAATTTCGCTCCATTTACTACTCTACTGACTAATACTTTTATCATAAAAATCAACACAACTAATCATTTCATAAAGAACCACACACAATTTAAATGTGACATTCATTTTCAGACAGAGGAATACATTTTTTAAAAAAAGAAAAATTATATCACAAGACCTCTATCTATATATGCTTTATAGACAAAGAAGACAATATTTTTAAGAAGAAAATCATACAACTTCATTTAAGACCTCAAGTAACAAATGGTCAAAAATTGTTTGTTCAAAAACCATACAAATTTCCTCTAAGCTTTCAGTCTTTGATGTGCAATCTGACTCCCTTATACTTTCTTCTGTCAAAGAACGAAGCTTCAACATCAAGTCTGAATAATACTCTGCTTCTCTGTTGATGTCAGTGTGGGGGGCATATCCTTTATTATTGTTTACTTTCTCTTCAACATCTTCATCCAAGGACACTGTCAATAAAGATTTAGATTTCCTCTTTGACTATAAAGCCAAGGTGCTTGTAACTGTAATCAAATATTGAGGGTCAGTTATTTATTATGAATTAAATGCTTTTTTAATCAAACAGGTATGAGAAGAAAGTACTCTTTCTTAAAAGAGTTTCATGTAATATATAAATTTGTTATTTTTACAATGTGTAAATAGATTTGTTAGTATTTACAATGTGTTTGTTTACATATTCAAAACATAACAATAGTCAATATTGCTCTTTGTAAGAAGGAACTTAGTAAAATTGATTAGAAACTTTACAAATTATCAAGATTTTGACAGTGTCTCTATCAATGCCGGTTTAATAATAAACAAGAAAACAAATATTAGCGTTTCAAAGTTGGATATATGTTCATTTCCTTTTTCTTTTTAAATTAATACCGATCATGTTATTGTCTCAACTTTAAAAACACCAACGACCATGAACTTTTAGTTAAGTGACGATATAGTCAAAGTTTTGAGCGGTTTTCAGAGATGCCCCATAAATTTTTCCTCACTCTAATAATTGCCTTCATTATAATAGAAAATAGAAATAATCTTATATTTTGTGGATTAAAATATAAATAAATCTCAATTCATTTTATTTTATTTATTAATACCAATCAATTAAATGCACATTTTAATTTAGCCACTAGTAAACAAGTTGTGTAAGAGAAGCAATATATAATCATCCAAGTACTCTAAATTGTAGGAAATCTACAATCTGATTTAGAAATCATTGAAATTAAAAATAATTTAAATTTAAATTCTTAAATCACATTAGTCCATTAAAAATATTAAACCACGTTAGTCCAGTCGATTGAAAGTTTTAGACACTAAATTAACTCATGTCAAAATATTTTAGGTTCAAAAAATTAAAAATATTATAAACAAATTAGCCAACCCCATAATGTTTCATAAACTATAATAGGTTCACTAAAAAAATAAAAAATAGCAACAAGAGATTAAGTGAGCATACCTGAAAAATCAGCTCCATAAAGAAAAGCATAATCATTAACATCTAGAACTGAAACAGGACTAAGATTTTCCATGCTATGTTCTGTTTGAATCTTCTTTGATGGCACCTTATTTTTCACCTTGTTCCTCATTTTTGGTTCAACAAACCCTTTCTTTTGCCTATTTGGCAATGAAGAAGTTGAACATGAACTTGAACTTGAACCAGCATCACCATATCCATAATAACTACAATTACACCTTGGAGAAACACTTGAAAAATCTTTAGTTTTACTACAATCTCTAACCCTTGATTTATACTTAGAAGAAGATGAAAATGGAACCCTTCTTGGTTCATCCTTTAACTTAGAAATTTTCTTGTTCTTCCCTTGATTCTTCTCCTTCTTAACTCTCACAATTTCCTTGTTCTTTTTCCTCAAGTTAGCTCCATTTTTTTCTTGCACCTTACCCTTTTTATCATCAATATCAAGGACAAAAAGAAAACTTTTTTCCTTCTCAACCACTGAAGGAACTTCTCTAAAAGATGCTGAAGTTTTCAGACGACGGTGACTTCCCATGTTTTGATCAAACTCAAGCAAGTAATCAACAAAGTTAACTGATTTACTTCTTGGAACAGAATCTATGGTTGTTCCTTTAACTACCCTTTTGGTGCTTGGAAGTGAATCTAACCCCATTAACCTTGCTACTACACCAGGAGTTGTAATAGAATCATCAAAAAGTTTATCTTTTTTGTGATGAATTGTTTCAACATTTTCAGATGGATACACTGGTGGACTAGTTTCATTTCTAGCACAAAGTAGCACTTTTAAGAAACTAGAGAAACATCCATGTCTTGAATTTTCTTGTTTTGCCATGATGAAAGATTAGAACTTGTAATTTGTGTGATGGTTGGAAATTTTAAAGATAAGGGGTGTGGTAAAGTTTCAATATGAGAAGAAAAATTGAAACTTTCACTTGGAAAGTTTTTAGAACTTGCAATGTGGGTGTGACAATGATCAATGACAATGTAATGATTAGAAAATTTTAAAGAAAAGGGGTGTGATGAAATTTCAATATGAGAAGAAAAAATGAAACTTTTTTTCTTTTGGTAGAAAAAATAGTAACTTTCACTTAGAAAGGTTTTAGAAGTTGCAATGTGGGAGTGAGTGTGTGTGTGTGTGTGTGTGTGTGTGTGTGGGACAATGGTCAATGATAATGTGATAGTTGAAAATTAAAGAAAAAGGGTGTGTGACGAAGTTTCAATGTGAAAATAAAAAGGGTCATTATCAATGATTTTAGAATAGAAATAGAAAGGTGGGTGAGAAGAAGTCTTTGAGTTCACACTAGACTAGATTGAGAAAATTAGGATGCTACTTGATGAGATTAGCGTGTACGGATTAGTACATTATTGGATGAAAAAATCATTGACTAGTTCATCTTCTTTCTGACTCATACTTATGCTTTCTGCCAAAAGAATTTTTACTTAGCTGTAAAATCATGTGTATTTTGTCTGATTCCTTTATTATTTATTCATTTGCTCTTCTTCTAATTAATTAAATGATACAATATTATAAAATCATTGTTTATCTCTTAATATATAGGAATATTTTATCTCTTATTTTTATAGGTTTTTAGTCTTGATTTCAATCTGGTTTCCTATTATGGCAATTACACCGTTGTGTTCCCACCGGTTTCTAATTGGGAAATTTTAATCCTCAATATCATCCCTTGAGCAAAATAATTGTCACTTTTTCTCTATTGGTCTCTCAAATATCGTGATTGTTTAATTCTTATCTCTCACTTTTTGATTGCATAGAATTGCACATAATCACAATGTTTGAGTGATTATGATTGTACAATTATATACTCCCTCCGGTCCTTATTATAAGAAATTTTTCAAAAAAAACTTTGGACCTATTTATAAGAAAATATCACAATTTTTAAGGAGTATTTATTGCATAAAAGACTTTTTTAACCCTCATTTAATGCTTGTCTTTTCAATATTAGCGGGTATATTTAATACTTCACAAATTTTTATGAGGGTATATTTGTAAAAACATTTAAAAAGTTCCAACAATTAATGACTGTCTTGGTTTTGATGTTTTTTGGTTTCTCTTCTTATATTAAGGACCGGAGGGAGTACTACTTACTTGGGAGACTTTTTGGGAGGAAATTGAGAGAAAATTTGGCAACTCCTTTATTGGACAAGGGTAAATTAGCAAGAGCAAAAGTCACACAATCGTGATACATACTACATAGTGACTATGTGTCTGTTTGGATTTGAGTTAAAAATCACGTCACGTTGAATTATCGCGTCCCAAAGCAGTGGAATTGTGAAAATTGTGAAGCGGAATTGTGAAAATTGTGAAGCGGTTATTTCGAGCTTCTTGATGGACGCGCGTTTTTTTCCCTTTCACCGCTAAAGCAAACACAACATAAAGTTTTGCTTGGTGAAATCGAACCCCGGTTTATAAAAGATGGTCCGTAGTATATAGTATATAAGTTCATATGATCAAAGTAAAATTGTTTAGTAGCGGTAAAAATTTGCAAGTCGATATCATTTTTTATGAATTTAGTGCTTATTGTGGTGGTACTTCGAGAGTTTGAGTAACGTTTAAACTTATAATTTATAGCTTCTCATATTTTCTCTCATTTTTACCCAATTATCTTAGTTAAAAATAAATGTTTTGTCTTCTTTTTTGTCAAATATCACATCGGTTATTATTTCCTTTTTAAAGTGAATAAATTGGGTGTCCGAGTTTCGAACTCGACCCTTGCATATAATAATTTATTGTCCATGCCAACTGAGTTATGCTCACGGGAACATGTTGTCTTCTTAATTGAGAAGAAAAGAAAATGTACAGACAAAAGAAGAATAATTTCTTTTTACTTGGTGCATATCTTGATTGACCTTGTCCATGATTTTGATAAAATCACGACGAACTACCATAATTTAAAAAAAAAAAGTCATACTAATTAGTATCTTTGTAATAATAGTTAAAAAAACAAAAAAGATCAATTTTGTATCAAAACGGGTATATTTGATACTTCTAAGAGTTCGACTTTACAAGTTTTAAGATATTTTTACAATACTATTTATTTTCTTAATTTGTTAGCATTTTTCTTTTAAAAACAAATTGATTTTAATTTCATTTTTGAGGGGATGATATTAATTTCAAGAATTCTTTGTTATTTGGAACATGCATTTAGTCCAAGTTCTGTGATGCTGAAATGTGTCCATGTTGTTTGGCCATATTGAAACAAAATGCTGCCGATGTTGCTGACTTTTGATGTCGGGAAGAGCTAAGGTGGTCCATCTCCCTAGAGGGAATGGAAATTCAAATTGCACCGACTTTGTTGAATATTGACTTCTTTGTACGTTTGGGAGGTCGTGTTATATACTGTATTGCCCAAACTCGTGTTTGTTTTTTAATGGAAAACCTAATTAACATGGCGTCTATGATTTCGAACCTTTATGCTCATTGCAATTAAAAATGTGTAGACAGTAATAAAGGTGTGAGAATGTTTTTAATTTACTCCCACCATCCCTAACTCGTTGTTGGTTTTAAGTTGTAAGTGCTTTAAGTTCCACATCGTTTGTTAATAGGTAAAATATTAGATTTATAGGAGAGTGATTCATTGACCTAATATATGATCAATTGTATTAAATTATTATTAGATTTATATTAACTACTACCTCCGTATGTAAATATATCTTTTTGTCAAAATCACGGTAATTAAGAAAGTTAGTAGTAGTAATAAATTTATATATAATTACTATTATTTTTACAAATTTATCCTTAAGAGAGAGAGTTGATTTAAGTTTTCAATACAATATTTATTGTTGATTGAAGAAAAAGATGCAAAATAAATTAGAGTATGTTAGTAAAAAAATAATTAATGTAATTGGAAATACCAAATGAGTCTTATAAAAAGAGACAATTTTTTTCTTCAAAATGGTCTTATAATTAGGGAGGGATGTAGTAATATATAATGAGTTGGTGTCACGAATAATGGGGTCTAACTCATCCTTACAAAATCGGCTTGTACGGTGATGATTGCCTCCTCTATATAAACTATTCTCAAGAATCCTCTATTCGATGTGGGACTAAATCCCACCGAGTGTTGGCCGCTAACACACCCCCTCACGCTTCATGCTCTGGCCCAATGGGCCTGAAGCGTGAACGATGCAGAAAGCCCAACGATAGACCCGATAGGCTCTGATACCATGAATTCCCATGTTTGAAATAGTAGCAAGTACCATTTGTTGAATCATTTCAGGCTGTAGAGAACCACCATCAGATGCACTAGTAATTGAAGGAGCAAATGCAGAGCTTGTAGTGGCATGTAAAGCCTGCACCGGACGTTGGCTTGGCGTGCATTCAGCGGATCCTTCTAATATTGTGGATCATTTTCATCAGTTTGGTTGCTCGTCAAGTTACGTAAAATCAAGACGCTCTTTCATGCATTTGATCTGGTTTGCTAGCTCTTGGGTGATTTGGAAGGAAAGAAATGCTAGGCTCTTTCGTGGCACAGAAACGTCTCATGTTCAACTTTTGGAGAATATTAAGCTTCTTTCCATTTGGTGGTTTAAAGCGAATTCTGTTGTTTTTCATTATAGCTTTCATAATTGGTGCCAAAACCCTTTTGTTTGTGCTGGTATTGGCTAATTTGTGATTTCTTCTGTTGAACATCTGCTGTGTATTTTGGCTTTCTTCTCTGGCAAATCTTCTGTTGTGAAGATAGTTTGTTGTTTGTTTAATATATCATTTTGATCTCTTCAAAAAAATGACATGAAAAAATGTAATTCCAACGCAGTCATGCCATATAAATGTAACATCATTAATAAGCATGACACGTCGGTGCAAAATTGATGGGGGAGTAAAAAAAAACTTTAGAACCGTTTAATATAGGAGCAAGAAGGTTGGTTTTAGAAATAATGGGCCTAAAAGTTCATTTTATTTGAAAAAACACATTCAATGACATTTCCGATATTCAACTACTAGTAATTAAACTAGTAAAAGACTCGTCCAAAAGCATGGGTCACGTAACATTGTGATAATTATATAAAAAATAATCAGATTGTTAAAATTGTAGAATGTTTATAGATATTAAATGAAAATTATGAGTATTAATGTAATGTATCTATTAAATATTTTTCTCTAATATATACAAAAATTTGTTAAATAATTGAGTCACACCAGTTATGGATTTTATTTGCCCATATATGTGAAAACAAATTTTTATGTAACGAAAGTTGATATGTTAAAATTTTGAAAAGTCGTGACTATTTTCAAACTAAAAAATAATGTAGTTTTCTATTAAATAATTTTTTATTTTATATGCAAAGACTGTTCAATGTTTGTATCGCACCCGTTGCAGATTTTATGTACTTATATCTGCATAAACAAATTTTTATATACATATATGACAAAGTTGATATGATAAAATTTTAAAATCTCATGACTATTTTCAAATTAAAAATTAATGTAGTGTTTATATTAAATAACTTTTATTTTATATGCAAAACATTGTTCAATGTTTGCACCGCATCCGTTGCAGATTTTATTTACTTATATATGCATAAACAAATTTTTATATACATATATGGGAAAGTCGATATTATAAAATTTTAGAAACTCGTGACTATTTTCAAAATATCAACATTAATGCAGTGTGTCTATTAAATAAATCTACTAACAATATTTAAAAATCGAAGTCCAACAAAATTTCATAACCGTCCTTATTAAAACTCATGATCTCCTTAATTTTATATGCATAATGGTCATTTTGCAAAATTTTATTTATTTGTTTTTTAAAAAATTAATTACGGATAATCGTCATCACAAGTGTAACCAATTTTTACGGATAACTATGAAACTAATTTATTTTGTTTTTAAAAAATTAATTACATATAATTGTCATATCTATTAACAATATAAAAAAATCGAAGTCTAACAAAATTTCATAATCGTCCTTATTCTCCTTAATTTTATAACCGTCGAGCAAACGTTAAAATAAAAATTTATCTAATAGAAACACTACATTGATGTTTATATATTGAAAATAATCATGAGTTTCCAATATTTTATCATATCGACTTTCTCATATATGTATATAAAATTTGTTTCTGCAGATATAAACATTTAAAATCTGCAACGGGAACGGTGTTTTGAATATAAAATAAAAATTTAAGTAATAGAAACATTGCATTAATAGTGTTGATATTTTGAAAATAGTCACGAGTTTTCAAAAATTTATTATATCGGCTTTCACATTTCAGTACACAAAAACTTTCTTTTACATATAAGGAAATAAAATAATCAACGAGTGTGGTTTAAATATTTAACAGCGGTGTTTTAAATATAAAATAAAAAATTATTATATAGACACACTACATTAATGTTGATATTTTGAAAATAGTCATGAGTTTCCAAAATTTTATCATATCGACTTTCTCATATATGTGTATAAAATTTGTTTTTTTTTGCAGATATAAACAATTAAAACCTACAACAAGAGTGGTGAAAATATTGAACGGTGTTTTCTTATAAAATAAAAATTTAATCAATAGAAATACTGCATTAATGTTGATATTTTGAAAATAGTCACGAGTTTTCAAAATTTTATCATATCGATTTTCTCATATATGTATATAAAAATTTGTTTACCCAGATATAAATACATAAAATCTTCAACGGGTGTGGTACAAACAATGAACAACCTTTTGCATATAAAATACAAAATTATTTAATAGAAACACTACATTAATTTCGATTTTGAAAATAGTCATGAGCTTTCAAAATTTTATCGTGTTGACTTTCTCATATATGTATATAAAAATTTAATTATGCAGATATAAGTACATAAAATCTGCAATGGGTGCGGTGCAAACATTGAACAATCTTTGCATATAAAATAAAAAGTTCTTTAATAGAGACACTACATTAATTTTGATTTTGAAAATAGTCACGAGTTTTCAAAATTTTATCATATCAACTTTCTCATATTTCTACATAAAAATTTGTTTTCACATATATAAGTACGTAAAATCTACAACGGGTACGGTGCAAACATTGAACAGTCTTTTGCATATAAAACAAAAAGTTATTTAATAAAAACACTACAATTTATTTTTTTATTTTGAAAATAGTCATGAGTTTTCAAAATTTTATCATATCAACTCTCATATATCTACATAAAAAATTGTTTTCACATATATAAGCAAATGAAATCCATAATTGGTGTGACACAACTATTTAATTTTTTTTGTATATATAAGAGAAAAATATTTAATAAAAACATTACATTTATACTCATAATTTTCATTTAATATCTATAAATGTTCTATAATATTAACAATCTAATTATTTTTTATATAATTATCGTAATGTTACGTGACTCGTGCTTTCGCACGGGTCTTTTACTAAGTTTTTATTTTATATTTAAAACACCGTTAAATATTTAAACCGCACTCGTTGGGAATTTTATATGTTTACATGCAGAAGAAAATTTTTATGTACCGATATGTGATAGTCGATATGATAAAATTTTGAAAATCCGTGACTATTTTCAAAATATCAACATTAATGCAGTATTTCTATTAATTAAATTTTTATTTTATATGCAAATCACCGTTCGATGTTTGCACCGTTCCCGCTGTAGATTTTAAATGTTTATATCTACGGAAACAAATTTTATATACATATATGAGAAAGATGATATGATAAAATATTTTAAATGTTTTGCATAATTTTTTTTATTTTATATGCAAGACATCATTCAATGTTTTTTGGACGATTATAAAATTAAGAAGATTGTTAGCAGATATGACAATTATCCGTAATTAATTTTTTTTAAAAATAAATAAATTTGTTTCATAGTTATCCGTTGAAATTTGTTACACTTATGATGATCATTATCCGTAATTAATTTTTTAAAAAACAAATAAATTAAATTTTGCAAAATGACCATTATGCATATAAAATTAAGGAGATCATGAGTTTTAATAAGGATGATGATGAAATTTTATTGTACTTTGATTTTTATATATTGTTAGTAGATGAAGTGGTGTTGAAAAGTCTGAATGATAATTTAATGAGGGCATTATGAGAAGAGTAATGTTATAGTAGTTAAAATTGCTGCTATTTCTGCTATCTGTAGTGGTGCAGCTGACTTAGGGGGTGCTTGGAGCTTTTTCTGCCTGGGCCTTTCCTGCTTTTTGGTTTGGGAGGGAGGTTTTTTCTGTTTCTGTGGCCTGCTGTGTTTTTTAGGGGTTTAATTTCTGTTTTCTGGTCTGCTGTTTGCGCCCCCCTCCCCCCCTCTTCTGGTTTTGGTGGTTTTTTCGGTTGGGGTGTTCCGCCTATAGACGGCACCCAGTTGTTTTTGCTGGCATTTGTGCTTCTTGTGCAAGTTATGCGTAATAAATTTTGTCGTTTCAAAAACAAATTACTTAAAATTGCTTATATTAAAGAGAGAAAAGTTGATGTTTTTTTTCTTATAACAAGGAACTGATGGGGTAAGATTATTGTGTCTATTATCATTCTATCTTTTTATGTAGTTCATACGGTTTTAAAAGACTAAAAGAAAATGCTAACTGGTGCCTTCTGGGGCATTAGTTAAGAAAACTAAATATAATATTGGTATCTTAAAACTTACGTAGTCAAAGTTTTAAAAGTGTAAAAGATGATGTTTTCAATGCAAATATTTCTTTTTTTATTTCCTTGACTAGTGTCTTAGAGGCACCGGTTAACAAGACTAAATTGGATTGAGGTGTCCTAATGAGTTTATTACCCTTGTCTAGTTGTCTCTGTTTTTATTTCACCTTCAAAAAAGCAACATAACATGAGAGCTAACCATGATACAATGAAAAACTTCAATGGACTTTCCTCCATGCATGCTTGAGCTAGCTTGAGCTAGATTTAGCTAGTAGTACATATAAGATTTGTATATTTTTTCTTAATTTTTCAATGCCATCAAAATCATCTAAATCAAATATTTGTAGCTTAAGTTATGATGAAAATAGTGAAGAGATAAAATTCTCATGAAGGTCTAACAATTACTAGAACATCTTAAACTCATAAGTGTCACTATTAAGAAGAATGCCTTTTGACACCTTTAAGAAATGTTTGTAAATCACTTATCAAAACTGGTATGCTCTTGTCACTTTTAAATTCTCATATGATTTTCTTTATGAGTAATTTAAGGATGTATGAAGAATGCCTTTTGACACAATTATGAAGAATGCCTCCAGTTAACTGTGTTACGAAAACAAATTATAGGAGATTGTCACCGTATATAGTAGCCTGAGAAGCAAATGATGCTTCCACTATGTGCCAAATAATTTACCTTAAATTTATCATATTCTAGATTTTTTTTTTGTTACACAGTTTATAATTAATTGTGTAAGTTCCGAAAATGGATTCTCTCATCAATTGGAAAAACAAGGAAGGAAATGATGTAGAGATTTTAACCATCGATCTTCACATTATCAAAGATCAAGATTAATGACCCAAAAGAGTTTAGATGAGATATCGTGAATCTCTTTTAGTTTAACCAAGGTTCTGGGTTCGCAATCTAGCTTTGGACATGCAACAACGTTAAAACATTTAGAAGAGTTTACCACCAATTTAGGTCACACGAGAGGCTCAAAAGATTAGTCATTACAGTTGCGATTAATGATCAAGATTGGCGAGAAAGTGTACCTATTAAAAAAGCGGTTTTTGTAATTGGCGCATGTTTTGTTAAACCGCCCATAAGAACCATATTTTGACTTTTATCTGGAGAATATCCAACAATAGCTTCCATTGAATGAATAATGGATCCAGATCCTAAAAATAACAATGCTTTTGAATAAGCATGAGTAATCAAATGAAATAAAGCGGCTCGATAAGAACCCATACCTAAAGCTAACATCATATAACCCAATTGAGACATTGTAGAATAGGCCAAATTTTTCTTAATATCTTTTTGAGCAATAGCTAAAGTAGCTCCTAATACTACTGTTATTATACCTATCAAAGCTATTACACTCATTATGGGGGGTATAACTATGAAAAGAGGAAGAAGTCGAGCTATAAGAAAAATTCTGCTGCTACCATAGTAGCAGCATGGATAAGAGCGGAAATAGGAGTAGGACCTTCCATAGCATCTGGTAACCATACATGAAGAGGAAATTGGGCAGATTTCGCAACTGATCCGAAAAATAACAAGAGGGCGCACAAAGTAACAAAAAAAAGATTCACCTCATTCTTATAAATTAAGTTGTTGAATATTTGAAATAAATCCCGAAATTCCAAACTACCCGTTATCCAATAAAAACCTAAAATTCCTAATAATAAACCAAAATCCCCCACACGATGATATATCTTAACCATTGATAATGTGAGAATCAATAAGTTTCGATTCGAAAACACTTGTACCACCTCACTAGGATATATCCTACAAATGAAATATTATTGGGCTATGGTATGTACGAGTGGTGCAAATGGTTAAGATGCAAGTGGTTTACTGGCTTCTGAAATTGCTCCTACAAATGAAATATTATTGGGCTATGGTATGTACGAGTGGTGCAAATGGTTAAGATGCAAGTGGTTTACTGGCTTCTGAAATTGCGGTCCCATGCCTTATCCATTAGTAGGGGTGGGATAGGCCAGGCCAGGCCGCCCGCCAAGGACCTATGGCCCGGCCTATTTAAAGTCCGGTTCGGTCTAACTCGTTTATTTAATAGATTAGGCTCAAGCTTTTTAAAAAGCTCGTTAATTTAAATAGGTCAGGCTAAGGCTTATAAAAAAGCATACTAGGATTATCAGACCGGCCTATATATGTGTAATTATATATACTAAACTATATAATACACGCGTATTAGCCTATACAAAATGGATGTGGTAGCTCTACAAGATTTTATTGGATATACATACAATATATATATATATATATATATATATATATATATATATATATATATATAGAAGTTTGGGAAAATGGATGTACATGCTTTACAAAATTTTATTGACTTATTAGCATTTTTAAACAAAAATTTTTATTAGCCTTTTAATAAATAGGTCAAATGTTATATTTAAAAATGTTGGTACAAATTAGGCTTTTAGACAGGCTAATAGGCCAGGCCGGGCTTTTAAAAAGGTCAGGTCAGCCTTAAAATAAAGTCTTTGACAGGCTAATAGGCCAGAAAAATTGTTTTTTCCACTTCAAAGAAAGCTAAAACACACCAGTAAGATTACGTTTTTAACCAATGAAAGCTAAAACACTTCAAAGGAAAATTACGTTTTTAACCAACTGCTGATGGGAAGGATCGGCAGCTAACTGCCGATGCGAAGAAAACCAGCGGCAGTTAGCTGTCGTTGCCATGTTTTGCCTATATTTTCTAAACTTCACATTTTTTCTACAGTTAATTGTCGTTTCGCCTCTCTACTCCATCGGCACTTAACTGCCGTAGAGCATGAATTTGCTTTTTTCATTATTTTCCACACATTGACTTATTTATAAATATATTGCCTATATTTCCACACATTCTTTTCTTTTTCTATTCTTTTCTATATATATTTATAATCAAAATTGCTTTTTAGAGTATAATTTTAATATAAGAGTATAATAATAAAAATGCAATAAAAAAATAAATTATTTATATATAGAATAAATCATATCATGTATATAATAATAAAAGAAAATATAATTTATGTTATTTTTAAGAGTATAATTTTCAAATTATTATTATAATTTTTATTTATTACTTTTTTTTGTTGTTTTTAGCTTTTTCACTTTAATCACATGTCATTCTATCGTTTTTGTTCACTCATTTTATCGTTTTTGTTCACATTAAGATGAAAAAATGTGAAGTTTTAGAAAATATAGGCAAAACATGGGAACGACAGCTAACTGCCGCTGGTTTCCTTCCCATCGGCAGTTAGCTGCCGCCGGATCCTTCTCACACGTAAATTACTGGTGTGTTTTAGCTTTCTTTGAAGTGAGAAAAGCAACTTTCATAGGTCAGACTTAGACTTTAGTTTTTTCAACTAGGCCCGGCCTATTTAAGCAAAGCTCGGCCCGGCCTATTCTCACCCCTATCCGTTAGGGTATGACAATTGCTAAGCAAGTACATGATGATAGCTGCCAGTTCTTCACCAAAGACAACGACCCTCGTTACATCTTTAAGTTAGGATCCTCTCCATTTAAACTATACCATATTTCTTTCATTTGGAGAGATAAAACATAAAAAATCTTGAAAATAATTAATGATTGTGGAACTTATTTAATGTTAGGACCCACCACATATTTTTTGGAGAAATGATATTTGTACAACCATTTTGTGTCTATCTCTTTCATAATGGCAATCTCCATTTATTTTTATAAATGGAGAGGATCTCAACTCCTTTTTCTTCTATTTCTTGTAATAAAAGAAATTTTGTTAAGCATAATTAATTTTTTTGTCTTTTAAAACGTTAATTGTCCTGGACCAAAAAAAAAGTTAGGTACCGTTTGGCCCGACTTTTTTTCTACTTCTCTACAATTTTAAGGAGAATGTAAGTCAAACACAATATTCATTAAGTACTTACTAAAAAATATTTTAAATATTTTTTCCCTTCAAAAAATTTTTTAACATTTTTATTTATTTATTATATATTTGTACAATATTTTGTCAAACAACTTTTAACTTAAAAATAGTTTTAAAATTAAAAAAATAATAAAGTAACAAAACAACTTTAACTTCTTTCTTAAAACCCTTAATTTTAACTTTGTTTTAAAGTAGCTTTTGGATTGTAAAAAAGTCAGGTCAAACGATGTCTTAATTGTCTAAAATAACTTTTATGGAAATTAGTTTTATTAAAAAATTTATTAAAAAATAAAAAAATTAATATTTGAAAAATATTTTAAGAATGATATCATTACATATATTTAAAATTATTTTTTACTTATTTCAGCAGTATTAACATTATTTATATTTGAAATTATCACACACACACATATATATACACTTTTTTATGAGAAAATTATTATTCGTTCTTACCCATACCCTAAATTTATTGTGATGTGAGATCAATTACTTCGTCGGTTTCTTTTTATATGTCGTTTTTGTAGTTTTTTACATGTACCAATATAAGTAATAAATATTGTTACTTTTGATAACATTATTTACATTTTACATATATATACTACCCTTAATTATCTATTATCCTATTCTATTAATTTCTCTCAATTATTGACAAATCAATAATTAATATAATCAAACTTATAAAACGACAATAAATAAGAAAACAATTTTCTTTTCTTGTTCAAACAAAAAACAGAAAAACACAATTTTCTTTGCTTTTTAAAAAAAAACATTTAAAAATAACAGGGGAGTAGCAATTAAACCAATGCTATGATAACAATTGCCCCTTCACTATAATGATCCACCATATTAGTCTAATCATAACGGCTAGTGGAAATGATTTCTCCAGTGATCTTCTCTATTTGCTAAAAATAAATAGATAATGTCATTTGATAAGATATGGATACAAAAAAGTATGTAGTGGGTCCTACCACTAAGTGGGTTCCACTACTATTAATTATTTTCAAACTTCTTTGTGTCTTTATCCCTTCAAGTAGAAGAAATGGAGAGACTAATAAATGAAGATGATTTTGACTCCCAGAAGATATGTATGGTTGGAGAAGAAAACACATTTTACACTACTTTAAATATAGGATCTTCGGTTTTTTCCTTATTTCTTTTTTATAATACCACTTTCAAATTTTTATGTCACATCTAATGAATCCTCTTAAAAACATTAACTTATTCATTCTCATAAAGGATAAACTTATAAAAGAGATCAAATTTCGGTAAAAAAAAACTGTAGTATAAAATCATAGGCCTTAACTATAATGTTAACCAATTTTTGTAACTCTAAATTCTTCTTAGAGCTTCAGTTCTAGATCTTTATTTGTGAATATTAACCACACTTTTTAGCACTAATCCGGGGTAGATCAGTACTTAAAAATCGACTAAAACACTATCGATAATGATGTCATTACTTAAAAGTAGAAATTCATCATCCTCTTTATGCAGTAAGATCTAGGAGAGTAACTTGACTATTGTCAGTTTGACAAAAAGAAAAGAAAATAAATATGTATGTCTTAAAATTCTACTCATATTTGTTCTCTTATTTTTTGTTATATTGACATCAATCAAGTCACTCTCCATCCAATGAAGTGGACCCTGAGCTTCTTCAAACAAAACCACAAAGAACACCAGTTGTCATTTCAAGTACCAGACCACAGTGGACCACTATCACTCCACCATGTTAAAAATCATCATGTGAAAAATGCAAGTTTATGTCAAAATTATTGACAAAAATGTAGAATTAAGAAAAATGTGCTTTGCTGGGTCCACTCTTGAAAAACACATAAGTGGAAGCACCAACTTTACAACCTTGACAATGTGCATGATAGAGTAGTCTCATGTGTCACATCTTAAAAAATATCAAAGCACCTATGAGGCAAAGAATGGACCAAATAAGAGATAACCACAAGAAAGTGACATGAGTTGCTTCAATTCCATTCAATAATAATCACTCAATTTTTTGAGGTTGATATAAATTACATTATTACTTCCATGAAGACATAGTTTCCTTCATCAAGAATAAACAATTTACACAAATCTTGATCTTCAATGAAGAACACACTACATATACCTTGCTTAAACTTCAATCAATGAGTAGCACCAAGTTACAGTCCAACTTGTCAAGCACCTCTTCCCTTTTCTTAGGAGGAATATTTCACTCTTAATATTTATAGGACTCAATCAGAGTTCAAGCTCACACACAATTTTCAAAGTTTATGAAACTGTGTCAGGTCATGCCATATAAGTTATGTGGCTTCTCTCTTGTTTTACAAGAGGAAAAAAAATAAATATTAAATATTTATTTTGATGTAGAAGAGCCACTAAGGTTAGGGTCTGTTTGATAGTAAACAATATCACCAGTGTCACTGACAAAATGGTCTTTTTTCATGCTTTTTATTAAATCTCCAATGAGGTGAAATGGTAAAGGAGTAGATTTCTTTGGCTCTCTGTAATATCTTCCAAGAACTGGCTTAGCTGCCTCAGTCTACAAGAGGAAAGAAATTCAAACTCATAAGAATTACCATTCATTTATTCATCAAGAATAGTGTAAAGAGGTATTTGGATTTTCTACAGTCAGATACACATTTGACACAGACAGCCACACAATCTGAAACGTTAGATTAAAATCAGACGTCTTGCGTTCTGATTTTAGTATATGAAATCCAAAATACAAAGTTGAAATACAAGTTGTCTGATCTTGATTCAATGGTCTAAATCGATGATTGCATGAACGCATAGAATCCAAACCCTGCCTCCGGTCTTGAATATAAGTAAAAATATACAAGCATAACTGACAGTCTTAAATATAATCAAATTTAACAACTTTCATAATGTTTAATGATGTTATACCTAAAATACCTTCAATAAATATACTACTTTTGTCCCAAATTATAAGCTTCTACTGTTATATTCATATATATCATGAAAATATGTAGCGTATTTAATGTGACTATTTTGTGTATAGATGTTCTGAAAATACTCTTTTGTGTATATGTGCCCAACTTTGACTTTTTTATCTCCCAAGATATATTAATAGTATTAATCACTAGTATATTTGAAAAAATATAATAGATACATTTAGTGATTTGAAATGAGTCTTAAATTTAGGGACAAACTTTTCTTCTAAAGGGGCTTGCTTATATTTAGAGACGGATGTAGTAAGTTTTATTTCAACAGAACAAGTCCTTGTGAAGGACACTTTTGAGAATACACTTACTGTTTTTTATGAGATCAAGAATACTAAGTGTGAAGTTAATTAGTTTTGCTTATAATCAAGAGCGGACGGAGTATGTGTAAAGAGATACTCACAGCTTCTATTAAGTGGTAGTGTGGGATTTGAGGAAATAAGTGATGAATGACATGAGTTCCAATGTCATGATGGATGTTATTTATCAATCCATAGTCACGATCAAGAGTTGTAAGTCCACCTCTAAGGTAGCTCCATTCCTGTCCATTCATAATGAAAGATAAAGCTGTGAAACAAGACATAATTTTGAAAACTTCCAACTCCACATAAACAAGAAAGAAACTTTCTAAAGAAAAATTAAAATTTTACTGAAACTCCAATTGCTTGCCCCTAAATTTATTCCAAATGAGGAAAGGCTTGGTTTTTTCTTTCTATCAGCTAAAAATAAATTAAAATAAAGGAGAAATAACAAAAATTTGATGAGAAAATTTATAAGGAAAAGAAGGGAGAATGATACCTGTCCACGATACCATGGTAATTTGTCTTCATGGCCATGGTGATGCAAATAGGTCACCAAATCCAACCACATGACAAAAAGCTTAAATTCCAAGTTTTAACAAAAATTAGGATTTCATCTTGATGCAAAAGGAGGTAAAAAAGATAGAGACTAATTCATGGTTAGAAAAATGTGATGGAATGGAATTTACCACATAAGGAATGCCATAAAGCTTGAGTAATTGAATTGGACCCATTACAAATCCCAAGCCTACAAGCAAAGCAGCCATAGCTGTCCAACAAACTGTTGAAGTAATAACATCTTTTCTCTCATTTGGGACAAACAAATCACTGTTTGGATCAAAGTGAGAACCACTCTTCCCAGGACTCCTGCTCCACTGAATTCAAACACCATCATTAGATAAAATTAACAACAAATGTAAAATTCTATGTAGCACAGGTGTGCAAGAGTTCGACACTGACACTTGTAATTGCATACAATCACTTCTATTTTCTAAAATTATTTTCAGTGTTTACGTGTCGGTGTCGGTGTTTCATAGATCAATTCATACACCATAACTAATAGCAAAACATGTTCAAATTCTGGTAAAATAGTCAGGTATTACAACTTACAAGGTAGAAAGGATATGCAAGCATTGGAAAAGGTATTGTAAATCTTAACATTTTTGTTGCATTGTCCAAGCTCTTGAAGATTTTCTCTGGCAACTGCAAGATTTGGAATTAAATGTCATGGATTAGAAACTCTGAATTTTGAATGACAGTATTGTCATTCTCTGATAGTAGAAAACAGTGGTTTGTTCAAATTCCGCAACACATCAATGCTATAGTTGCTTTTTCACAACATTTTTTACTAATAATGTCACAGAACAATAGTGTTTTGTTCAAATTCCATTACACTATAGCGTTGTAGCACCACTTTAGCCGCTGTTTAAAAACTCTATTGAACGATGAAGTTTTTTATATAAATAAAAAGATGGACAAAAACATATTCACCATAAACTAGAACAGTGATTATAAGCTTACCGGGTGCCAAGATTCGTCATTTTCAACATGACCATGGTTTTGATGATGTGTTCTATGACTAATTCTCCTGCACAATTCATAAAACTCACTTTCAAAACTTAGATAGAAAACAATGCATATTAAGATAATAAAAAAGTATAACAAGACTAGAAAAACAGCTATTCCTACATAAACATACCATCCATGATATGGTACTAGGATTGAAGAATGCAGCAAATGCCCCACAACACTATTCAGCTTGGGATTGTTTGAAAAGCTTCCATGGCCACTAAAATATCCAAAACATCAAACATGGTTATCAATTATCATAATAAACTGATAAACAAGAAAAATACTAACATAATAACTGATATATTAACATCTTCCTATCCGGAAAAAAAAATCATCAAAACTTAAAAGAGTACAACTTTGTCACTAAGAAAAAAAAAACCAACAAATAATAATTGAACAAAAATTAACATTAAAGGTTAAACATAACAGAGAGACTAAATTGGCTATTAGTATTTATAACCAATCACGACCAAGAATAAAGACAGCTTAAAACATCAACCATAGTTATCAATTATCATAATAAACTTAAAGAGTCAAACTTTTCCACCAAGAAAAAATACCATCCAATAATTGAACAAAAATCAACATTAAAAGTTTTAAAGAAAAAACAACCAAATTGGTTGAACCAATAGTAACCGAACTGAAAATCAATATTAAAGGTTAAAAAAACAAAAAATAATGAAAAGATGAAATTGCTATTACTAGTACTTATATATAATTACCAATCATGACCAAGAACAAAGAGAGCCCAAAACATGGTTCCTTGCGCAGCCCAATAAAGTGGCCAAACAAACAAACTATTGACATAAGCAGCAACAACAGCCAAACCAAAAACCACAACAACATCCCTAACAACATAGCTCATAGATTTCCAAGGATCCTTAACCCAACAATGTTTAGGTATAGCTGCTCTTATATCACCTAATGTAAAAGGTGGTGGTGCACCAGGGTCAAAATTTGGAAATTCCTGAACTACCCCTCCACCCTTTTCTTCTTCTTCCTCTGCAACCCTTAAAGGAGCACTCACTCTTAATTCCCAAGTTTTTGGTTTAAACCTTAGATCTGAAGTTACCCTTTTGGTTGTTTTGCTTAAAAATCTAATCTTTGAAGGTTTTTGAAATGAAATTGTGTTTGTTCTTGGTTTAGGGTACAATGGTGGAAGTGGTCTTAAGCCACATTCTGATAAAAACATTGTTGCCATTGGTGAGCGAGTGAACCTAAAGGATGAAGGAGGAAGCTTTTTGTGGAGGGTTGTGTTGGATTTGGTTCTAAAGTTCTCAACTTTTTGATAGTACCTTAAAAGGGTAGAAAGGTAAATCGAAATATGTGAACCAAAATTGAAGGATTGAATAAAAGCAATAAAGAAAATTGTGGGAGACGAAGATGTAGTAGAAACAATCTAGGTATGGATATGTGTGTTTCAATGAGAGCCGCAGGTTTGTGTTGTGACAGTACTTGTTCCTACCCTCAACTTGTTGTTTGTGAAATCTGACAGAAAAAATCTAAACAAAAGGGTTATTAGGGAAATTGGGAAAAGAAGGAGTGAATGAGATTGAATTTGAAGGGAGAAGAAAAGGGTGTGTCGTACGTAGTTCATGTTGTTGCGTGTGAGATAGATACCGCCCATTGTTCAATTAATTTTTTTATGGTTAAATATGTTTTGGGTCTTGTTAACCGATGCCCCGAGGCATTGGTTAAGGAATCTAAAAATAGAAATTATGTCTTGGAAATATAAACTTTTATTTTTGATCAAGTAATTATTACACAACTTTTTAATAAAATCTTACTTCTTTTGTATGCTTAACTAATGTCCCTGGCCACTATTTAACATTCTCCATATGTTTTTGGTCTTTATATTTTGCGCAACTTTGAATAATAATTCTTACATTTAAAAAAATGTTTTTAAAATCCTTACAATTTTACTCCATTATCAAAAATAGTCCCTAACGTCAATTCTCTAACGGGATGTTGATGTGGCAGTTAGTGGGTCCCAATTATTTTCTGATGTGGCAAAAAAGCCGATACATGTGGATGTATACTTGGCAGTAACGGATCCCACACATTAAATGAGTGTAAATTAATAAAATGATTAATGCTAATTTATAGTTAATTTGATTAATTAACACAAGACAATTAAAATTAAAAAAAAAAAAAGAAATTGGAGACTAAAACAAGTGCAGTAACAATTGAATCACTTTGAACTCCGCCGCCCCCTTTCGCCGCAAATCTTTTCCAAAAGCTTTCCATTTTTTTCATAGTTTCTTCCATGAAATCTAAAACAAGTGCAGCAACAATTGAATCACTTTGAACTCCGCCGCCCCCTTTCGCCGCAAATCTTTTCCAAGCTTAGTGGAAATTAATTTTCAGAAAACAAAATTATATATATCTCTACCATCAATCTATGCGAAATTTTCACCAAAAGAACCATCAACAGCAAAATCACTGTCACCATTACACTCACGAAGCCTGGAATTTCCAGCGGGAGTGGTGTCCTTGCGAGGTGGAAGCGGCGGAGGGACCTTACGGAGGCGGCGGCTGCAGAGCTGGAGGAATGATAAGTGCCAGAAAGTGGTTAAAATGCATATTTAATTTAGGCACTTTTCTTACTTGTTTTGCAAGTTATCATAGGATAAGCTCATAATTTATGATTAAATGTCAAATTAGTGATCCTATGTCTTACCCCATCTTTTGTGCAGGAAAAAGCAAGCCAGGACTTGGACTGAGCAAAGAAATATGAAGATTTGACAAAGCTTCATCGCTACAGCGCAGGATCCGGTCGCTACAGCGAGCTTAGGCAGGGATTTTCAAGATCAAAGTCTAAGTGATTTCGCAGAGCGAAGTTTGGTCGCAGAGCGAAGCAGGGCGGTTTGCACTGTTCAAGGCTGAGGTGGCAGAAGCCCATTTGTGAAGAAAGGACTTCGCAGAGCGAAGTATGACTTCGCAGAGCAAAGTCCAGAATTACAGAACACTTATAAATAGGTTCAAAAGCTGAGTTTTTAGGGATATTGCTTTTTAATTCTGTTCAGTAATATTTTTAGGATTTAGTTTTTAGACAGTTTTTAGGGCTAGAAGCTATGATCTTCAAGGAGCAAGAGTGAAGGGATTGTGGAATCAACTAAGGCTTTGGGAAATCAAGACTTAGGCTATGATCTTCATCTTTTCTCTAAACTTTTGTATACTTGTCATGAAAATGAACAACTAACTTCCCTTTGTTGGGATTGGAGGTACTCTTTCTAGTTTTGATGTAATCTTTGATTATGTAAATATATGATTTTAGCAATTTATGTGTTATTGAAGTTATTCTTGATTTTCATTCTCATGCTTGATTCAATTGTTATTGACAAATACTTTTGAATCTAGGTTTAGAATAATCTTCTATCAAAATAAGAAATTCTAGACATGGAATTTGGTTTTGATAATCACATAATGTAACACCCATACTAAATTATCTAGAATATTTAGCATGTGTATTAGTCTGATACCGGATACATTAAAATTTTCAATAATAATAATATATACAATACAACTGAATGAGTACAATTGGCTCGTTTATACAATTATCCAAATATCATAGAATACACTTTAATATACATATATAATCTGACAACCTCCTGAGCTTGTCCGTGACGAGCAACTTCACTTCATCCAGCGTCTTTCTGAAGAACTTCGTCTGTAAACCTCTTGCTTACCTGTAAACCTGCACCAGAAGGATTGGGATGAGACATAATGTCTCAGTGAGCTCCAGCCCAACCTACTGTTGGCAACCACGGGGGAAACCTAGGGTCGCCGTGCCTACTCTTGGCAATCTTGGGGATTCCTACGATCGCCGTCATTCTCTACATATTTCGCGATCAAGGGGAAACCTAGGATCGCTACATGTCTTTATTTTATCTTATACTTTTCACAATCTTGTCTTAAACTTAAACTCATACTTAGTGATCTGGGGACATCCTAGGATCACTTTCTTTCTCTGCTGACTACTTGTCATATTCTCATAATAATTTCATAAGTATTACTTTACATCATTCTTAATTATAAAGTTAGTAAGTCAGCGTTGAACAAACAATATTTATCTGAGTTCATTTTACGGAGTGCATCCAGGTGGAGTAACCCCAGAATACATCTCCCTTCTTACCGGTGAAATTCCTATCATATCAGGCTAACACCGGACTCCTCTTTCTTTGTGTGGCTGCCCTCGCGAGCGGTTACTTCACCGTCCCAGCTGCCATTTAAGGCGGTACTTCACGGGGACCCCCTGTATTCTAACTAGCGAGACTACAGGAGACACATTAACTTTCATGACTTGGATGTGTGGCTGCCCTCACGAGCGGTTACTTCACCGTTCCGGCTGCCATTTAAGGCGGTACTTCACAGGAACCCCATGTGTACTCACTAATGAGCCTACAGGAGACACATCTAGTCATTTAATTACTTTGTTCTTATTCTTTATATACATATATACATATAATTTATAACTTTAACTTATGCATATCTGATGCATTCTTTGAGTATTCATTCTTAAAAGCTTAACCTATAAATAGGTTCTTAACTTTTATCATTAAATCTTCCCTTGTGCATACGCACATTTAATTGAGTGCATCTTAAGCTTGCTACACTAGGTGCATTCTCATTCTCATTATTTCTTGTTTAGTACTTGAAAGTAAGTCTCATAATTTTACCATAAGCTTTTGCATATTCAATGCATTTCTTAAGGGAACCAACTTCCCAATACTTAACACATGAGTATAGGATCGTAGGCTTATCGTTATCATAAGCCACTACTTAATTGTTGGAAATGTTCCCATATTCGTCTGAACTTTGCCCTCGATTCTAAGTTATTGTACCATCCTTGTTCCTTATAATTACATCCCTTTAGGAAGCCTCTTGGATGAGTTAAAATGGTGTTTAATCATTCTTAAATGTTTTTGGAGAAAACGGAAGTGAAAAACCTCGCCTACACGCATCAGAACACCCAAAACAGCTAAGCTGCCATGTGCTGTCCTGATGCTGTCGCTATAGCCACGGCCTGTCGCTACAGCGACCGTAGGTAAAAGTCAAAAAACATGCCTGGTCGCTATAGCGACGGCTGGTCGCTTGTAGCGACCGTAGGCAGAACTCAAAGTGCTGTCTGGTCGCTATAGCGACGGCTGGTCGCTGTAGCGACCATGACAGTTCAGGAAAACTCAGAAATTGCATTTTTTCATCATTTTAAACCATTCCAACTTACCCAAGCTTCCCAAAGGTATTAAAAAGGATTTTCTTTAACATTTAAACAATTTAAACATACTAGAACAAGGAATTGACACAACAAAGAATTAGGGTATATTTTCTAAACTTTACTCAAATTCTAATTAACTCTTAAACTTACTCAAGTGGGTTCTAAAACCCTAGGGAGCTCACCTAAGCCTTGATTGGTGCTTGTTAAGCTTATTCCAAAACCCTAGCTTGATTCTTGATCCTTCCTTGTTCTTCTTAACTTCCTCTTGTTCTAAACTCCCCAAAGTTAGTGATTGCTTGCTTGGGAGCTGAGAAATTGGAGTAGAGGTTGAAGATTAATGGAGGGGAGGAGGATGGCGTGAGAGTGAGAGGAAGAGGGAAGAAAAATCTGATTTTGGAGAGAGTGAAGGGAGAGAAGGAAAATGAAAGAAATATCTTGCCTCCCTTTATTTAAATAATCCTCACATCCAAAATAATTACCAAATTGCCATGCTTGCTCATTAATCCTTAAACATCAATTAAAGTTACGTCTGAGCGGGATATTACACATAAAGTGTCGGAACGTAATGCTTTCGGATCGTTTGATCGATTGGGAAATCGTCGATTAAAAGATACGATCAATCTCACGACGTCATTTGGACACGAATGACGTTGTCGAGTGATATGTGATATTTTCACTAAAACGCTAAAATTCATATGCATGATTTTTAGATTATATTCGATGCAAGATTGATGAACTCCTATTCCAACGCTTTTATTCCCTATTAATTGTAGTTTTATTTCCGCTTTTACATTACTTTAGTTTTTATGCAACCAAGTTACGAAACCCTTACTCAAAACAATAACGATTGTTGAACGGTTCGAGATAGCGCACCAATCCCTGAGGAGACGATAATTTAAAAATACTTACTTTTGTCACTCAACTAACAAAATGGTGCCATTGCCGGGGATTAGTGTTTAGATATTTTGAGCATCGCAATAATTTGTATTGTTTTGAGCTTTTGTATATATCGTGTTAATATTTTTCATTTCTTTTGTACATTATAAACTGTTTGTGCATTAACCCTCTTTGTTATACAAAGAAAATTTTCTTGTTAGTCACACTCGTTTTAGATTCTCAACATAAAGGAAATCATGGCTGATCATCATGATTATTTCAACTTCTATACTCCATACGAGTATGAATCCTATCAACAATATCAACAATATCCGTCTGAAGATGAACAAATGTCAAGAACGGAAAATACTTTGAATTGGTTCATGCAAAAATCCATGATCAACATGCAAAATACCAACCAAAGATTGAAAGCATTATCAATCCAATTGGAACTTTTGCAAGTTCAATTACATTTTCTACCAATAATCATGGATGTTCAGACCAACAATCAATCCACTTTTGAATTCGGAGAGATTGTTGAAGACGATGTTGATGAGAGTGAGGAAGAGTTAATGCTTGAAGGATGTGGTATAAGGGAATTAGTGGAAGAAATGGAAATACCACACATAGAAGAACTTCCTCAAGAAAGGTCAAAATCTGAAGAGGTCAGAACTGTTGATAGTGAAGAAGTGATGGATATTGAGAAGACGGAACAACTTCTTAACAAGGAAGAAACTTGTGAAAAGAAGGGGATGAAAGTGAGCAAGGTAGAACTTGAGTGTGTAATAGATAACATATGTTCCTTGCTCAACATATTCTGGATAGGGAGGTTATGGACTCCACATCAGCCATATTGCAAGTTCATGGAATTCCTCCCAAAACAAAGGAATACAAAGGCTGATGTGCTTTCCGTCTCATTTTTGCCACTCTAACGAATCAAGCATCGAGCTAACGACGTAAAACAAGCGCTTGTTGGGAGGCAACCCAACTTTGTAAGTATTTTTGTTTTATTACTGCTTTTTAGTAACCATAGGTGAAGATAAAAATGACAAATTTGTTGAAAAGTTGTAATTTTAAAAAAAAATTACAGAACCTGTCATGTTCGCAGAGCAAAGTCTCTTCGCACTGCGAACATTACAGAGTCTGATAACTTCGCAGAGCAAAGTCTCTTCGCACTGCGAACATTACAGAGTCTGATGACTTCGCAGAGCAAAGGTTTACATTGCACTGCGAAGCTAACTCTGAAGTTCGCAGAGCCAAGGTACTTCGCAGTGCGAAGTCTGCGAATTCTGTCAGTTCAATTTTCAAAGCCACTACCCATCCATTACTCCTCCCACCCACCCATTCCACTCCCTCACCCATATCCAACCGTTACTTTTCATTAACCCTAAAACCCAAACACCTTCATTTTTCGTTAACTTTTCAAAACAACCCTAATTTTAAAACATACCCATTTTTCACAAATCCTTCCAATCCCCATTAAATTCGTGTGTTCTAATTCTTTCCATTTGTGCAAGCACAAGGTACGAATTCTGCTCTCTCTTTTTTCTTATTTCAGATTCTGATTGGATTGTATGTGACTTAGGGTTTTGATTTTGATTTTTAAAATTTCAATTTAGGGTTAAGTTTGTGTTAAGTTTCATTTCTGTGTAAACATTCAATGTGGGTATATGAATTAGAATCATAAGCATGCTAGTATCAACAATGCAATTTCACTTTCTTTCTTTCTTTTGAAAAAGTACCCATTTGTAAATTGAAATAAATAGGTCTGATTAGTGATTTTGTACCCCTTTAATGATTCTGAATCATCTATCTAAATACACATTTAATGTTTAAATTGAAACTGAACCAAAGGTTTAGGGTAAGATTCTGTGGCAAAATTCGTATTCTGTCATGGTCGCAGAGCAAAGTTCAACTTCGCAGTGCGACCATTGTTCTGGAAAACCCAGAATTTTGTGTTCAACTTTGCTCTGTGAACTCAGCTTCGCAGAGCGACCATGACAGGACAGAACAGAACATAATTAATTTGTTTTCATCTTTCTTTTTCAATTCAGTTTGTTTAATCTAATCTTGCCTATGCCTATTCTTATGTTTGCTGTTTTATTTTCTTTTCTCATAGATGGCACCAAAGCAAGCAACCGAAAAGCGACCAAGAGCCGAATCGTCAGGATCAAGGCCACAAGGGGCCTTTGACGCTTCGAGATTCCTAAGCCTCCGCAACCAGGAGAGGTATGCAGAGCTGCTCAAGCGAACATTTGGGCTGAGAGGCAATTTATAATAAACGAGCAAGGCACACACACCGGGAAATAGCGCATTTGATCAATTCCCGCAACTGGGGAATTTTGGTAAACCCTCCCTTAAACCTAAACTATGACATTATTAGGGAGTTCTACGCAAATGCCATTCCTACTGATCCTGAGGGGGAGTTTACTTATCAGACTATGGTTCGTGGTCATGTCATTAAATTTGACCGCGAAGCCATAAACAACTACCTCCAAAACCCCCTCCAGCTAGATAATGATGAATTGTGTGCCTTTCATAGGCACCAAAACCGAGGAAACTGGAATCACCAACTTATAGCCCAAACCATCTTTCAATCCGGGAAGAATTATGAGCTTAACTCCTCTGGCCAGCCCACCAAAGCCATAAAGAATAATCTCACCACACCGGCTCAGGTTATATTCCATCTCATTGTCCACAACATTAAACCTAAGAGCCACACCTCCTCCACGACATTAGATGTCACCCCATTGATTTACTACATCCTTGCCAACAAACAAGTGGATGTTGCTAGGGTGATCGCACAAGAGCTTAAGATTGTGGTGGAGAGTGGCATTAAACCACCAGCTAAGAAGATGTGCCCTCTTGCATTTTCGGGACTAATCATGGGTCTCTGCCGGGATGCACGTGTAGTGATCCCTCCTCACATCTCTGAAATGATAAAGAATCCTATCACGGATGACTACATTGGGAGGCATTGCACAGGGAAGAGAGCGTCTGGAGCACAACAGCCACGACCCCGAGCCCCACCTGCACCACAGGGCCACCATACCTGCACTTTTTCATGGGACCAGAATGCGTCCAACCATAGGGCCATGGCTACCATACATGACTCTATGTACAGGCTTCAGATGCAGATGGGCAGACCGACGGATCCTGAGTTCCAGATCATGACGCCTGCGATGTTTACATCTCATGTTGCTTGGCCTGGGGACATGCCTGTTTACTCAGAGGGGGGTGGTAGCAGTGCAGCTGCTGGAGGACAGGGAGATGATGATGGTGATGATGACGGTGATGATGAGGACACTGAGGATGATGAAACTCACACTCCTTGAGTCGTTCCTTTTTGATGCTTTTGCTGTTCATTTTTTTTTATTATTATGTTTTCGATGTACTTTTTAAGACTTTTTGTGTTTACTGTTTTGTATTTGTACTCTCTTTTTATGTTAATTGTATTATCACTCTTTTATTATTTGGCTTTTGAATCATAATTAGTGGCTGTTAATTTTTAATTTTTGAATATGCTTTAAATGTCAAAAATTCTGCTTTTGCTATGGATCATTAGTAAAAATGATAAATCTTCTCAAATATGGATTGATCCAAAGCTGAATGATTCAGCCACAGATGTATGGTAATGATAGATTTGATTGATTTGCGCAAAGCTAAGGTACATGTTTCCTGTTTTTCTAGGATTAAACTTAGAATGAGAATTTGTACTTTGTACAAAAGTTACACCATACAGTTTACTTTGTTAATATATTTATGTTTGAACCATTTAGAGCTAGCCAAAATGCGAGGAATCCTCAAAGTCATTGTATATATGCAGGAGACCGGCATTTTTTGTTTAACTCGATTCTTTTATGTTAAATCTGAATGTTGTTTTAAATTGTATGAAAGCACTGAGATGATCAAGGCATTTTTTTTTTGAATATGAGTAGAAACACTTGACCACAAAAAGCCTACCCTGTGAGAAGTGAGTATTTGATAACCCCTTTGAGCCTAATGAATCAGAATCGTTAACTATGAACTGCCAATTTTCATAAGCTCAAATGCTTAGTGAAATTGCCGGAGTTTGTAAAAAAATCCAGTTCATAGTTAAATCATTATTGGATTCTGATAATTTACTTTCATTTTGAACCCTTATCCATCATGTTTATTTGTCCTTTGCCAAATGATAAAGGAACATTCAATTAGGGTATCATCTTGAACTAAGTTGGGGAGAAAAGGGAGGTTGTGAATGTCAAGTAATGGTGAAATTTTGTAATTGATCTTGACAACAAGAAAAAAGAGAAAGAAAAAGAAAAAGAAAAAAAAAGAAAGAAAAGCAAACCAAGAAAAAGAAAAGAGAAAAAGAGAAAAAGTCAATAAATCAAAAAGTTGTCAAGATCAAAGATCAAAGAAATATTTGTAAATCACCAAGAGTTGTGTTTGAATAAGGAGGAAGTGTGTAATTAGAAAGAATGTTCCTCTAAGCTTGGCTTTTTGAATTCAATTTTTCCCACATATGACAATTCTTTTGTAACCAAGCCAAATTACAACCCTTAAAGACCTTGTGATCGATGCTTTTGTGCTTTTAGAAATGATAATTAGATGAACGCATAACTTGATCGGAATGTTAGCAAACTTGCCGGATGAGTGTTCATAACCCTCACAACATGAGTTCAATTTGTTTCATTTACTTCTAAAGAAGTGTGTTAGGTGTGGTTCATTGATAAATATGTTATTAACTTGAGCTGTATGATATAAATTTTGTGTTTAGTATTATTTCAAATTTTTAGTGCAATCTTATATTAATGGGAACATCAAAATTGCCTGTGCAAATCTCATTTGAATCATGCAATATGAAATTTTGTTAAATCTCTGCTTTTGCTGTTTTGCGTCTTACTCGTTGTTTAAAGCTTGTATCCTTATTTGTAGCGTCCTTTGTTTGAGGACAAACAAAGATTTAAGTTGGGGAGTGTGATAAGTGCCAGAAAGTGGTTAAAATGCATATTTAATTTAGGCACTTTTCTTACTTGTTTTGCAAGTTATCATAGGATAAGCTCGTAATTTATGATTAAATGTCAAATTAGTGATCCTATGTCTTACCCCATCTTTTGTGCAGGAAAAAGCAAGCCAGGACTTGGACTGAGCAAAGAAATATGAAGATTTGACAAAGCTTCATCGCTACAGCGCAGGATCCGGTCGCTACAGCGAGCTTAGGCAGGGATTTTCAAGATCAAAGTCTAAGTGATTTCGCAGAGCGAAGTTTGGTCGCAGAGCGAAGCAGGGCGGTTTGCACTGTTCAAGGCTGAGGTGGCAGAAGCCCATTTGTGAAGAAAGGACTTCGCAGAGCGAAGTCCAGATTACAGAACACTTATAAATAGGTTCAAAAGCTGAGTTTTTAGGGATATTGCTTTTTAATTCAGTTCAGTAATATTTTTAGGATTTAGTTTTTAGACAGTTTTTAGGGCTAGAAGCTATGATCTTCAAGGAGCAAGAGTGAAGGGATTGTGGAATCAACTAAGGCTTTGGGAAATCAAGACTTAGGCTATGATCTTCATCTTTTCTCTAAACTTTTGTATAGTTGTCATGAAAATGAACAACTAACTTCCCTTTGTTGGGATTGGAGGTACTCTTTCTAGTTTTGATGTAATCTTTGATTATGTAAATATATGATTTTAGCAATTTATGTGTTATTGAAGTTATTCTTGATTTTCATTCTCATGCTTGATTCAATTGTTATTGACAAATACTTTTGAATCTAGGTTAGAATAATCTTCTATCAAAATAAGAAATTCTAGACATGGAATTTGGTTTTGATAATCACATAAAGTGTCGGAACGTAATGCTTTCGGATCGTTTGATCGATTGGGAAATCGTCGATTAAACGATATAATCGATCTCACGACGTCATTTGGACACGAATGACGTTGTCGAGTGATACGTGATATTTTCACGAAAACGCTAAAATTCATATGCATGATTTTTAGATTATATTCGATGCAAGATTGATGAACTCCTATTCCAACGCTTTTATTCCCTATTACTTGTAGTTTTATTTCCGCTTTTACATTACTTTAGTTTTTATGCAACCAAGTTACGAAACCCTTACTCAAAACAATAACGATTGTTGAACGGTTCGAGATAGCGCACCAATCCCTGAGGAGACGATAATTTAAAAATACTTACTTTTGTTACTCAACTAACAAAGGCAAAGGAGTAAGGGTGATTTGGCGGAGATTTATGGAGAGTAAGGGTGATTTACCACCACTTCTGCCATTATTACTAACCGCAAGACCACAATCAAAACCAAACATATAACCAAAAGCTTCACTTTTATTAGTGTCTCAGAAAGAAATAAAACATCTGACTTATAATACCGAACTAGGTACTCAAGCTTTGGAAGTGCACTCATGTTCCCTAGGTCTTGACAGTTTCAACATATAAGACTCATTTCTCTTCCAACTTACAAGGCTCATTCTTTTCGAATTTCGTCAAACAATTATTCATAGAGTTCACCCCTAATCGCATCAATGAAAATTTGCAGCAACCCTATCTCTAATTGTATTTTTAATAAAGAGGTTGATTCCTTAAGCCAATAAATTTACGATGGCAATTGGAAACAATCATGACGGAATACCTACGATTATGGAATGAAATAGTGCAAAGGCAACATAAACACGTTTATGGAAGAATTTTCTCACCGAGCGACAACAAAATCACTTGTTGTATAGGTTGTGGTATTGTGGAAAAACAATCACAAATCAACATTAAGCCTAACAATACGTTCGGATCAAGCATACTCAATCGAATGAAAGCAAAACTTCTCATAAGGGTGACGACGGAAGCTCTAAGCCCTAGGAGAGTGACTTCATGGTGGCAAATACATCATGTATCACCTTCATATATAAGTATAAATATATAGGTTAGGCTTAATGAACAACGCAATCATTTTTTTTCTAATATGTAACAAACTTATTTGAAAACTAGTAAAAGATCCATGTTTTCGCACAGCTCACGTAACATTGCGATAATTATATTGTTAATATTGTAGAATGTTTATAGATATTAAATGAAAATTATGAGTAATAATGTAATGTTTCTATTAATTTCTTTTTCTCTTATATAAACAAAAATTTGTTAAATAGTTGAGTCACACCGGTTATGGATTTTACTTGCTTATATATGTGAAAACAAATTTTTATGCACATAAATTTTGAAAATTCGTGACTATTTTCAAAATCAAAATTAATGTAGTGTTTCTATTAAATAACTTTTTGTTTTATATGCAAAAGAATGTTCAATGTTTACACCGCACCCGTTGCAGATTTTATGTACTTATATCTGCATAAACAAATTTTTATATACATATATAAGAATGTTGATATGATAAAATATTAAAAAGTCATGACTATTTTCAAAATCAAAATTAATGTAGTGTTTCTATTAAATAACTTTTTATTTTATATGCAAAACACTGTTCAATGTTTGCACCACACCCGTTGCAGATTTTATGTACTTATATCTAAATAAACAAATTTTTATATACATGTGTGAGAAAACCAATATGATAAAATTTTGGAAACACATGACTATTTCAAAATATCAACATTAATGTACTGTGTCTATTAAATAAATTTTTATTTTATATTTAAAACACCGTTAAATATTTAAATCGCACTCGTTGAGAAATTTATATGTTTATATATGCAGAAGAAAATTTGTATGTATTGATATGTGATAGTCGATATGATAAAGTTTTGAAAACTCGTGACTAATTTCAAAATATCAACATTAATGCAGTGTTTCTATGCAAAACACTGTTCAATGTTTGCACCGCTCCCGTTGCAGATTTTAAATGTTTATATCTGCTGAAAAAAAAATTATATACATATATGAGAAAGTCGATATGATAAAATTTTGAAAATTCATGACTATTTTCAAAATATCAACATTAATGCAGTGTGTCTATTAAATAAATTTTATTTTATATGCAAAACACTGTTAAATGTTTGCACCGCTCTCGTTACAAATTTTAAATGTTTATATCTGCAGAAACAAATTTTTATATAGATATATGAGAAAGTCAATGTGATAAAATTTTGGAAACACAAGACTATTTTCAAAATATCAACATTAATGTAGTGTGTCTATTAAATAAATTTTTATTTTATATTTAAATCGCAATCGTTGAGAAATTTATATGCTTATATATGCATAAGAAAATTTGTATGTATCGATATTTGATAGTCAACATGATAAAATTTTGAAAACTCATGACTATTTTCAAAATATCAACATTAATGCAGTGTTTCTATCGATTAAATTTTATTTTATATGCAAAACACTGTTTAATGTTTGCACCGCTCCCGTTGTAGATTTTAAGTGTTTACATCTGCAGAAACAAATTTTTTTTATAGATATATGAGAAAGTCAATGTGATAAAATTTTGGAAACACATGATTATTTTCAAAATATCAACATTAATGTATTGTGTCTATTAAATAAATTTTTATATTATATTTAAAACACTGTTAAATATTTAAATCACACTCGTTGATGAATATATATGCAGAAGAAAATTCGTATGTATCGATATGTGATAGTCGATATGATAAAATTTTGAAAACTCATGACTATTTTCAAAATATCAACATTAATGCATATTTTCTATTGATTAAATTTTATTTTATATTCAAAACACTGTTTAATGTTTACACCGCTCCCGTTGCAGATTTTAAATGTTTATATCTCGAGAAACAAATTTTTATATACATATATGAGAAAGTCGATATGATAAAACTTTGAAAACTCATGACTATTTTCAAAATATCAACATTAATGTAGTGTGTCTATTAAATAAATTTTATTTTATATGCAAAACACTGTTCAATGTTTGCACCGCTCCTGTTGCAGATTTTAAATATTTATATTTGCAGAAACAAATTTTTATATAAATATATGAGAAAGTCAATGTGATAAAATTTTGGAAACTCATGACTATTTTAAAAAATTCAACATTAATGTAGTGTGTTTATTAAATATATTTTTATGTTATATTTAAAACACCGTTAAATATTTAAACTGCACTCGTTCAAGATTTTATATGTTTATATATGCAGAAGAATTTTTTTTTACCGATATGTGATAGTCGATATGATAAAATTTTGAAAACTCGTGACTATTTTTATTTTTTTTAGACAAGGAAAATATAATAAATAAAAAAGGAAGTACAAAAAGTTGGGGGGACATAAACCTGACCCAACAACCACTGACAACCCAAACTGGGTAATACAACAAAAAATAACAAAAAGTGGTAAATAAAAAACAACTGGACAAAAATCCAGTGATGACCCAAATGCGTCGCACAAAATACACATAAGCACAAACCAGCAAGTCCAACGCGGGACCCGAAACCAGATTGCAAAAGAAATTGATGTGTAAAATCCGCAAGCATTGAACGAACCCACAAGAACATGAGACAAGCCGAATAAAATCAACCCATCTATTGAGGAATGGTATATGAACCGACTGTCAACACGGACAGATTCACGAACCAACAGCCCCTGCGACAAATCACAACAAGCCTTACCAGCCCTTTCGAGCCCAACCAATCCCGAATGCAGCAAACCAGATCTGAAATCCAGTACACGACAGCGAGGATTTTGAATCAGAACCTACACAACCCATAACAAAAGTTTTGGGTGCGTCTTGAACGAAACCAGTAACCAGACCAACCAATGGCTCAAGTTTGAAACTTAAACCACACCGTACCAACAGTGAAACACCCAATCCCAAACCACACCAGGCCACCGAGAATGGATTCCGCTGAAGATGTTAAAAAACCTAACTAGAAACGCTAACTCAAAGAAAGCGTGAGACCACTCCTTCGCGAACCCAGAAGGGAAGGCGACAACCAAACACCGGCAACCGAAATTGTGGCGGCGAAAGGAAGAAAACAACCCCGGACAGAGTGGCGATCGTCGAGGGATTTGAAGGTGATGTGGAAATCGTGACTATTTTCATAATATCGACATTAAAGAGATCATGAGTTTTAATAAGGACGATTATGAAATTTTGTTTTACTTTGATTTTTATATATTGTTAGCCGATGTTAGTTGAACGAACATTATTCGTAATTAATTTTTTAAAAATCAAATAAATTAGTTTTATAGTTATCTGGAAAATTGCTTACACTTTTGATGAACATTCTCCGTAATTAATTTTTTAAAAAACAAATAAACTAATAAATTAGTTTTATAGTTATCTGTGGAAATTGATTACACTTGTGATGAACATTCTCCGTAATTAATTTTTTAAAAAACAAATAAATTAAATTTTGCAAAATGACCATTATGCACATAAAATTAAGGAGATTATGAGTTTTAATAAGGACGGTTATGAAATTTTGTTTTATATTTTTATATATTGTTAGTAGATTAGTAGATGTTAGTAGATATGACAATTATCCGTAATTCATTTTTAAAAAAACTAAATTAGTTTCATAGTTATCCGTGGAAATTGGCTCCACTTTTGATAAGTATTATCCGTAATTAATTTTTAAAAAACAAATAAATTAAATTTTGCACAATGACCATTGTGCACATAAAATTAAGGAGATCATGAATTTTAATAAGGACGATTATGAAATTTTACTATACTTCGACTTTTATATATTATTAGTAGACAAACGGAAAAAAAAGACAAAACAGCAAAATCAATTTTTGGATAAAAGAGTAACAAGCCAAAGTTATTTACTCAAATCCAAAGTTATTTTAGTAGTATAACTTTGAGCTTCAAATTCTAAAAAAAAAACTCTCGCATCAAATTCTTCACCCAAAACTCTCTCTCTGCAACAATGGATCGCACACAAATCCTTCTCGTTGGTTTACCACTCTTCCTTTTCTTCACAGACATCATCAACCTTTTCGCTCCTTCACCACCTCCCAAACCATCTCGTCACAGTCACAACCCAATTCCTCAACCTCAACAACCGCATCTTGAACAACCCCTTGATTTTCCCATACAGGTTTTTCAATTTTCCAAAACAACCCTTTTTAATTTGTTCTTTCCTTATGCTTAAATTTCACTTTTTTATTATTTATCTGAATTTATTTTTATAATTTTTCAATTTTGATTTTTTTGTGTGAATGATGTGTTTGTTGTATCAATGCAGAAACAAAGTGGAATTGGCCCTATTGGTGTTGGCAACACTGTTAGCATTGACTTTTGCACTTCTTGTTCTTACAAGTATGTTCCCTAATCTATAGTTCTTTTGATTTTGGTTTAATTCTTTAATTAAGTTAAAGGTTTTTTGTTTTAATATATGTGAGTGTACTTGGTATTGTTTGAAATTTCAACACTTACAAACGTCGTCTTTTGGAAATAGAATGTTAGGATCTTTTAAGCTGTCACTAAGAAAACTATGAAATATAGACTTAGCCCTCCAAAGTCTTCCCCTCCAAAACCCTCCAAAATCCAACTCACAAACACACCCTTAGCCTCCGTGATCCTATCAGGGATCTTTTAGGCACATTCTATTAGTTTGTTTGGTAGCATTTTTATTGTGTGGCTGATGTAGTTATCTTACCATGTGTATGCATCAACTTATATAAGCATTACATAGTCTCATGTTTAGATAACCAACCAATGTGAGTGAAGAATGTCTTTAATTTTCTTATATAGTTTTTATTCTTTTTCTTTCTTAATTTAGAATCTGTAATTTTCATAGTTCCATAGTTGTACTTGTAGCTTGTTTAGGGACCTATCATAGAAGCTCACGGTCCTCCTTGTCTTTGCGGATGAGACGATAACTTAATTATTGCCGGTTCGACAAAAACAAGGGAAAACCTATATATGTTTTCTTTGATTTTGTCAAACTAACTCCAACCATATCATTGTATCAGCACTTAAGATCGAAGAGGACTGTGAGCTTCTACTTCGAAGAGGTGTTAGATTGCCGTTAGAGTTTTTAGGGATTTTTAAATACTGGTTCATCATGGACATAGAACCTGCCGGAAAAATTGTTTAATATTACTATTATTTTGGTATTGAAAATGAACTGAAGGAGAAAGGAAAGGAAACAAGATGAAAATTCAAAACCAGATGATTAAAAACATTACTACTTGTGTGGATTCTACATTAATTCAAACAAGTTGTGCATATCTGAATAGTATCTAGTATTAATTATTTGTCAAAGATGTGTTTGATTTGAACGAGTTTATTCCAGTTTATGTTACGAGATAAGTGATTATGTAAATATTTGAAAGAGCTTTAATAATAGGTTGTAATTTGTCCACAAGTTTTTGAAGTTACTATCATAAGCTCCTCGTGGTAGTTTATAGAAATAGCTTATATAGAGTTTATACTCATTACATATTATCAACTTTTATATTAGTTCTTATATGACGAGTTCTCATCAATTAAGCTCATTAAGTTGTTTATCTAAACTCAATCCAAATGGGGCACAGCATCTATTGGCATTCTATTATCTCGGTCTCTCCTTGATCCAGGTCTTGTTAGCTGATGGTTACTTATACTAATAGATGGAAAATATGTTTTTGATTTTCTATTAGGAAAAACATTAATGACCCAACTACTAGGTCCTTGCAAGTCTACCATAGGAAGAAGTTTAGGAATATAGATAAATAGAAATTAATTATACTTTGTATATAGGTAGTTATAGTTAGGTTGTTATTTTCTGTTTTTGATCCTTAGATCTAATTGTGTACAAAAAGTCTATAAATAAGACTTTATTCTCTGTTTTAGGGATCTTTTGCAAACTGTTAGTTATCTGGTGTGAGGAGAGTATTCTCTCTTGTGTACCTTTTCTTTTAATAATCAATAAATATCAAGGACGAACGATTCTCTTTCTGCTTGTGCTGTCCAAAGAACCAAACATTTTCATTCTAACATCGTTGAAGTATATAGATCCTTGCTTTTCATTTCGGAACGTAGTATCTTTTGCCAAGCTGTGCACTCATCCATTAGTCCTATTTAGAAGTTCTGATTTTTGGTCCTGAGTTATGTACATTGGTGGCAACAGTAATCTTTCCATAATCCACAATGAGAATTTAGCTAGTGTTGGAACTTGTAAGTTTTCAGATTCAGACTAGACTTGGCTTGTTTTAGCTGCATTCTTCCTTAGCTTGTTTCATTTGTAGAGCCCTTATATTTCCAAGTAAGACAAATGCTTGTAAGAACAAACTTTAGTATATCTTGTTTAATTTCCAGGACATTTTCTGCAGGGGAAATGCAGTATCAGTGAAAAACACGCTGGAATCTTTATTTCCTGGGATTAATGTTGTTTTGGCTAACTATCCGCCTCCACTTCCGAAGCGTGCTCTTAGCAAAGTAGTTCCGGTGTTGCAAACTGGAGCTATTATAGCTATAACCGCAGGTGACCAGATATTCCCGAGATTGGGAGTGACACCACCGCAATTGTACTATTCCTTGCGTGCCAATAAATTTAGAAGTATTGCTAGCATATGGCTTCTTTCAAACTTTGTTCAATCCTTCCTACAGAGTTCCGGTGCTTTCGAAGTATATTTCAATGGCGAATTGGTAAGTCCCTTGTTAATGGTGGCAATTGATTTAGTGTCATTTTTTTTACGATGGTGTGAACATGTGACAGTGTACATCAATAATAAATGCTGTGAGGGAACTCTGAATTTTTAAATTGGGTCTGTTTGGTTTGGTTTGGTTTATTTGAGCTTATCTACTGTCACAATCACTTGTGAAACTATTTGAGAAAACTTATGGAAACAACTTATGACATGTCCATATGCTGTTTTCAGCTTATTTTCATAAGGATAGCTTATGAAGATAGTTTGAATTTATTTTATCGTTTGATATAGAAATAGCTAATACATAAACACTTAAGCGATAAGCAATTAATTAAGTTGTTTATAGAAACAAGTCTAAAGTCATATGGATCTATTGAAACATTTATTTTTGAGTAAATTGCACTTGTGTCTACCTATAAAAGTTTTGAATACTTTTAATGACTCCATGATCCTCTTGTTGATTTGCACCTCATAGGTTTTCTCCAAGCTGAAGGAGAACAGATTCCCTGGCGAATTTGAGTTGAAGGAACTTATTGGCAGAAGAATAGGTAACACACCCTTGCTTTGAAGCAGAATAAATGGACCATACAGAAATCAAATTTTTATTTAGTTTGTGTAATTTGTTATGTACACTATTAGCTAAGGAATTGAATACTGATCAAGCCTTTCTTTTAAGTTCTCACTTTTGTGTTTTTGAGCCTCTCTATCTTTCTAACGTTAACGAGTTATCGTAAAGTAATGATATATGACATTGTCCCTCCATTGGCAAACACAGAAACTAAACATGATGATTTGAATTAAGTTTATAAGAAGATAGTTGGAATGGGACTGCTTGGGTTGAAGTGGAGGTACTTGTAGTATTTCTCAGTGTAATCATATGTGCACAGTTCCTCTATTTACAAACTAAACTAAAGTTTAAAAAGAAAATGTTCATGTCAGGCAATTTTGAGTTGAGATTAAGCCACGAAAACGGTTGTGTAAATTTCTGCATGATTAAGAGGGTTTTAAATAATTGTTTGTTGTTACAACTGAGTTCTGGTCGTGAGGTACAAGGTTTTAAATTGTAGTTGCAGTCACGGTCACATCTCAATATGTGACTGCAGAAAATTGCAAATAAATTAAGCTGATCTGGCCATATTTGCAGCCGCGATGTGGTTTTGATGACTTCAAATGATGTTGTGGCCATAAGCCGATAACTATGGTTGCAGATTGCAATTTAAAACTTGGGTGCTTTGAAGCAATTTGCAATCATTCCTGATGTGGTTATATGTGCTGCTAGAATTGAGTTGCAGCATGTCACATACTGTCTGCCACTGTGTGACTTGAATCTTTGTGAGATCGCATAATCATATGGAAACAATGTATATATATGATGGATAATTGTTCCATTTAATTAAATCTCAATTTTATCAGAGCCTTCAGTTAAATGTAAAATGAGGAGTGATCATGAGCTGCTACCAATAGCAAGACGTTAGTGCCAACAACGGTTTAGTTTTTGAAATTGTGGGCATTCGATTTGATAGTTGAAACCAATGAAATTTGAAAGTGGTTTCTAAATTTAAAATCTATTATCATCTAAATTTAAAATCTATTAGAGACTTATTAATATGTTCAAAATAAATAAATAACTAATGTAATAAAGAATTTTAAATATTTAAAAATGATATTGAAATTTTGTTATTTGTAGCAATCAAATTACTCAATGCCTAGAATTTCAATAACTAGTGCTATTATTTATTAATTATTTCATGTAATCTGTTTTTAGTTCTTCATTCATTAGTTAAAGACAATAGCCAAACCTGGTTCGAGTGATTGTTAGGTTGCAATCTCTGAAGCTGAATACAGTGAAAACCGGAAACATAAACATTAATTGAGTGAGAAAGTTTGAGCAGCTGAAGTTGTCTTCAAAATTGACATCTTCTCATTGGAGAAATCGGATGGTTAATACAGTAAAAATAATATTGTCGAAGAATAGTAGCGCAAAGAATTGAGTTAGAGCGATCTGAGAGTGTTTCTTTAGATTAAACTAACGTCAAGACTGACACAAACATACTTGTCTTTCTGCTTTTATTGTAAAAGAATGATAAAAATGTAAAATAATAATTAAGTCAAGTGGAAAATTGCAAGAAAAATGTTATATCGAAATACAATATTTTTTATATAAGGTCAAAATAAGATTTTTTATAGTGTCCAATATTGTTTTTATAGTTGTGAATCGTTCATTTTTAATGAAATTTAACTAATTTTTTTATTGATAATTTAAATCAAAATGATAAAATAGTTTAAATATGAAAATGATAAAATGTTAAAAAAACATAAATTTTGTTGTATATTTTTTAAAGTGATACTTAGATGAAATGACTAAATTATTGAATTCTTTAATTTAAAAAAGATAACTAATTATTTATTTCAGAGTTTTCAAAAACTTAATTGTCTTGTTGATACTATTCTAACAGTAAGAATGATATTTACTCATTAAATAATACGTAACATAATATTAAATAGAGTTATAAAGCGAGTGTTAACAACATGGGGATGTAGCTCAGATGGTAGAGCGCTCGCTTAGCATGCGAGAGGTACGGGGATCGATACCCCGCATCTCCATTTTCGTTTTTTTTTTTTTTGCTATTTTTTCGGTTTCGTATTTTCGCACTGTTATCATCATTTTTTCACGAAACGGTAAAGCGAGTCTCTGCCATGTTATTTTTTGTTTCGTATTTTCGCGCTTTTGTTATTATAGTACGAAATGGACAAATTCTGCTCCTGTTCTCCCATTGGCTAAACTTATTTTGAGTCAATTTTTTTTCTAGATTCTCGGAAATATAATGATAAGAATATGTATTGCTTTGTTTTTTTATTATCAAATAGCCAAGTGGTCAACTGATTAGAAATTTATTTTTTAAAGTAAATGAGTGGGGTATATGTAGTTCGATCGATTCCTACATATATTGTGCAATATCTCTATCAATTGAATTAAACTAACAAAGTGTTTGTTATAAGTTTATTCAATTTTATTTATGTATATAAAATATTCTAAAGTATAGAATTTTTTTTTTGAAGAAAATGGTGGGAATAGAGTTTCCATAAAAATTTATACCAAAAAATAAAGTTCCAATAAATATATAAATAAAATTCATCCAAGTTTTTTCCTTATAGCTAAGTCTTCTCCAAAATGAAATGCATAATTAAGTTTGTTAATTAACTCTAAATATAAATCCGAGAGGAATGAACTCTCTCAATTATAATTATCTCTACTTTTCTCCATTGTTACATCTACACCATTAAATATGAGATAGAAAAGAAGATGTTAAATTATAAAGAAAAAAATGATTGTTTTTTTGAAAGGAAAGAAAAAGATGATATTAAGTTTGCGGTTAAGATGCAACAATTAAGAAAAATACACTTGAGAGAATCCATTCTTAAATTAGAGAGGTCTTGAGTTTGGGCACCTCTAATGCCTTTAAAGGGATTGAAAAGTAAATAAGGTTGTAAATGTTATTTAAACCCAAGATCTTTCCTCCTTTGTACTTTGGTATCATCTTCATCTTAAATTTTTATTATAAACTAGCGAAAAATAGGCACTCACGTGCCCGTCTTTTCGCTCTTCTTATTGCGCTAACGTTTGAAAATTATAAACAATGTTTTTTTTATTAAATTTTAATTTTGATTAAAACTAAAAATATAAATATTTGTTGCTTTCAAGTTATAACAAACTAAACTAACCATGATTATCTATTTCAATGACATCAACAATATAACAAAAAAATATTATCTAAATTCTTTTTTTTTAGTGACACCAACAACAATCTTTTTTATAGAAAAAATCATTTAAGGGTATAATTGAGATAATAGAAAAGTAAGTATGTACAAATATACTCATATAGTTTGTTACACTTTTCAAATGATAAAGAAAAAAACTTTTAATATTTGAATTTACTCTTATCTATTTGTTATATGTGCTATTTGTATTGAAAGTTGAAGGTAATTTTAAAAAGAGAAAAAGACAATCAAAAGAGCCAAAACAAACTATTTATTTTATATATAGTATAAAATAACAAAATAAAAAAAGTTAATTAGTTGGAGTAATGGGACAAAGTAACAGCCACGTTGAAAGCCAAGTGGCGATGTAACTATTATCTTGGATAAATCTGGAGGACGTAATTGTCGAATGATTCATTCTTTATTAAAATAACATCAATTTTTTTAAGAGTAACATCACATTTTTTTTAAGGTCTATATAATTTATCATGTGATAGTAAAATTGAATGTACATTAATTTATATTATATTTTTACGAAATATATGGAGAGTTGAATACTTCAAATTATTTGAGCCAAGAGTTAAAAGATTGAGGTTTATGGTTAAGTACATGTTTGGAACAACTTCTACGTCCAATTTCTCACGTTCCAAAACATGTACAATGTGAAACTAGAGAAGCTACAAAATGTAGCAGTGGCCTAAACGTGAGTTTACTTTAATTTCAACGGAAAACAAACAACTACTAAGTTACGACAATGGAAAAAAAAGAACATAACAATTAGAGGAGTGTTATGTACACTCTTTTTTTAACACTCTCTAACACTCACTCTTTTATTAGATGAAATTTATGTAGGCCACATTTTAAAAATGAATCTCACATAAAGTGGTGAGACACACATGAATATCATCCAATAAGAGAACGAGTGTTAGAAAGAGTGCTAGAAAGATAATGTTCTTAACATTTCTCTAACAATTAACATTATAACATTTACTATTCAAAAAAGAAATTATTTTAGAAAAAGTATTAATTTTTGTGTCGCCCTTTGGTTTCTAGGGGAAAAGATTAAAGTCTGACTAATAATTATTTTTACCAAAAATTAAACTGTATGAGTTGAGAGGCTGAGGGGAAGTCTACTAACTATAGGGCTACTCCACCTGACTCACGGTCGCTCCAAGGGTTCTCTGAAACAATTCATTTTAGAGAAGCTCGTTAACTAATTGAGCTCAATCACTTGAATTTTTTTTGTAATTTTTGTTTTAGCAGTGTAATTTATAATGCATTTACTCTAATCCAGCCCATATAAGTAACAAATACTTTTTTGTGGTTATCCAACAAATACTTTGTTTAGATATATTTAGAATAAATAGATAGGTCTCCTATTCCAAAGTAGAGATCACCTTAGACTAAAAAACAATTACATTAATATTTTACAAATAATTTTAATTCATCTATACTATATATATAAAGAGAATATGGGTTTCAGAAAGATTTTGGGCTGACTTTTTTGTTATTCCAATTATACCCTTAAACATATTTTTTTTATAATAATGTTATATTTTTGTGTTATTAAAAAGATAAGAATTTTTGTTATATTTGTTATATTATTGTTGTCATTGAAAAAGATAAATATGATTTGTTGAGTTTGTTACATTTTTTTTAAAGAAGAGTTTGTTACAATTGAAAGTCACAAATATATATACTTATAATTTTAATCTATATCAAAAAATTTATATAAAATATTGTTTGTAATTTACATGCAAAATTTCTATAAAATATTGTTCATAATCTACATCTGTTAGCGCAATAAAAAGAGCTGAAAAATGGACAACACTTTATCAATATATATATTATTATATAAAATAGTATATCATTCAATGTTAAAATATAAATCTTCTAAGTAAAAAATAATATAAAATCTTCTACGAATAAAAATAATATAAAATCATACATTAATGGTTGATAAGGTAATAAAATAGATTGCAATAAAATAATAGATGAGATATGCATAAAGGGATTACGTGTGCTTCAAGCCAAAACCCACAAAACCTCTTCATAGAATTTTTTATTATTATACTTTTTTTTCTCATCTCAATCTCACTCTAAAAAATTCTCTCTTCTTTTGAGTGCTTCTTAGTGGCGTATTTTTCGCAACAAAAAAGAGAAACGGTTCATGTTTTTGAGTGATGAGAATTTTGTCATGAGAGGGTTTCATTGAGTTTTATTGGCTGTGGAAAAGTGAAAACAAGAAAAAGAAGAAGAAAAAGTGATTATGGTGTTGGGAGAGATGCGCAAGTCTTTCAAGGATTCTCTTAAAGCTCTTGAAGCTGATATTCAATTTGCAAATACACTGTAAAATTCTGTTCTTCTCTTATTTTATTTTTATTTTACTTTTTATAATTATTATAATATTGAATTTCATCGTCTTGAGTGAGAGAAAGATTATTTTTTTCTTTTTTGTATATTTGTTTTTATGATTGATGAACTATGGAGTAATTTGTGTTCTGTTTGTCCAAATTCAAGGTAGTGTTATGGTTTCAGAATTTTTTGTTTTTTGAAGATAAATGTTTGTTGTGTTTCTTAAAAAGCATGATCCTTTTATTTTGGCTTGATGTTTTCAAGTTTCAACCAGTATTTTTAGGTTTTTTAAGTTTTTTTTTTTGAAGAATAAGCACTGAAAACAGTGAAATCTTCTAGTGTTCTCCATAGCAATTTAGCTTCGTTTTGCTGTAGCCTGTAAAGAAAATCCTATTAAGATGACTAGAGTGTAGCTTCTGTTTTTTTTTTTTTACCAATGGTGTTAGTGGAAGACTATGAAGCACTGACACATCAAATTAAAGACGTCTGTGTTCAAGTGTTCGACAATGTTGGATACAATACACATTTCAAATTAAAGGTGTGTCCAAGTGTCCGACACAACAGTGACACTTACGAAGTTGCGATTAGATAAAATCATTTCCATTTTCTTAAATTATTGCCAGTGTCGGCATTGGTTGTCCATTGTCCATGTCTGTGTCGTGCTTTAAACAGGGTAGCTACTTTTATGTGTTAAATTCAAGGGTTCATCACTTTTCACTTTTATCTTTTGAAGCAAGCTCATGATACATGTTCTGTAACTTTCAATATTAGCTTTATTTTTCTGTTATAGGTACAACTTTTGCTTCAACATTAATACATAAGTTTTCTAGTTGTTGTGGCACATCAACATGACATAAGTTTACTTGGGAATTCAGTCTTCTTTTGTGAAAATGCTATTAAGAAGTTTTTGTGTGGTTATTCAAATTTGTGGGCATATCATATGTTATGTCTGTGAAATTCTGGTTTGAAGTAAATAAACCTGTTAGTTAGAACTTAGAAGTTAATGTTCCCTCTTCAGTTCAGTGTTGACAATCTCTGAATAGCATATGATTTTTTTGCCATATATTCACTTGTACAGAGCTTCTGATTATCCAAATGAAACTGATGGAGCCCGCTTTCAAATGAGATTATCTTATAGCCCAGCTGCTCAATTTCTCCTTTTTATGTTTAAGTGGACTGATTGCCATCTTGCCGGAGCCTTAGGATTGCTTAGAGTTCTCATATACAAGGTACATTTGCTGCACCTCTATCTTACAGACACATATTAGTTGTTAGTATCGAGGGTTTGAACCTGGATTTTCTTCTCAAACTCCTTTCATAGTTCAAGTTCAATCACTTGAGCTACAACTTGCGGAGCACTGTAAATAGATGTATCAATAGCATGGACCAATGTCACCATTTTACTGCCAAGTTTTTAATAGAATGTTTGAATCGTTGCAGACATTTGAGGATGGGAAGACAACCATGTCCGTATATGAAAGAAAAGCCAGTCTAAAGGAGTTCTATGGTAAGGGATTAGTCATGTTGAATTAAATTTTCAATTTTTCCAAGAAAAGAACTTGAGGCCGATTCCTGGAGTCGTCTAGTAGAGAGGTAGCCCAACCCCATGTGTAAAGAAACTGAATGTCCTGCTGTCGATTTGATTTTTGAGTATAAGTCTCATAACGGCCCAAATGACCCAAGCCGTGAGGATACCTTAGGGCCCCTACTAGGGTCAAAGACTCTAATTACGATGAGTTAGCAAAGAAACGTTAATTTTTACAATGAGCTGTAGCTTAAGTCAAACCAAGTCCTCTTTATGCCAGTTTATCCACAACAATTTTGAATCCACACCATGTCTTTGTATGATTTTTGCGTTTTTTTATAAAACGATGACTTGAAATTCAAATACGATTGCTTTTACGCTTTTCATACCAGGTGTGATATTTCCCTCTTTATTACAACTTCAGAGAGGAATCACTGATGTAGAAGAGAGGAAACAGAAAGATTTGTGTGCTACAAAATACAAGCCTAAAGATGTGATTGGAAAAGGAAAGCTATCTGAAATTGATTTAGAGAGAGAAGAAGAATGTCCAATTTGTATGGAGATGAACAACAAGGTTGTGTTACCCAATTGCTACCATTCTTTGTGTATGAGATGCTATAATGACTGGTAAGTAGACTGTGACTTACAACAAGTAGTTACATTTTGTTAAGGGTATTCAATATTAGTATAGCATCTTTGCAAACACAGTGCATATTTGAGTTGGCGATGGAGAAAAAGTTGTTTTGATAAATGGTTTAATTAAGCACTTCTAACATAAGCGTTTATCGTATAAGTGCTTATGAATAAGTTATTTCTATAACAAAAGATAAAATAAAGTCAAACTGTTTTCATAAGTTATAAGCTATGTTCATAAGCTATCCTTAAGATTTTATAGATATAAGCTGAAAAACAGCTTATGGACATGTCATAAGCTGTTTTGTAAGCTCTCTCAAATAGTTTCATTGGTGCTTATGCTAGTAGATAAATCCAAATTAGTTGATCCAAACAAGCCTTAAAACTATTTAAGATCTTAACTATCTAGAATTGTAATTTAATACATATGCGTTGATGTATAAGAAAATATTTTGGACAAAACTGAAGTACAACAGAAACAAACTGATTGTATTTGTTTTAGGCTTAGAATAGAACTTAATATTGAAAAAAACAAGCCACCACCGGTCGGAATGACTACACTGTTGTCAAATGGCGAAGCAGAATCCAAACAAATTGTTGTTGTTTGGCGATAACTGTTTAGTACAAAATATTGTTCCACGGTACGCTGTGTAGCGGAATTTGAACAAAACGTGATTTTCTGCAATCCACTAATAGTTTCTCACCTAAGCCCTTGAGAGATGTATAATTTCATCCCAAGGAAATATTTGCAACTGAGAATAAATATTAGGATTCTGATTTATATCTGAGATGTTTTTGAAATGTGATTGACTATTTGGAAAAGGTATTCTACTGACAATGTTTACACTTCTAAGGTTTAAGTTTCTGCTGTTTGTTTTAGGCATACAAGATCTCAATCTTGCCCTTTTTGCCGCGACAGTCTTAAAAGAGTAAACTCTGGTGACCTTTGGATCTACATGAGCAATAGTGAGATAAATGATTTGGAATCAATCAACAAGGAGAATTTAAAAAGGCTATTTATGTACACTGACAAGTTGCCTCTGATTTCACCAGATCGAATATTAATCTCTTATCATCGAGACTTTTGATTTCCATTTTAGTGAATTCTGGGGATCTTTGGATCTGCATGAGCACCGGTGAGATACATGATTTCAATCAACAAGGAGAGTTTAAATAGGCTACTTAATCCGTGTACATTCTCAAGTTACCTTTGATTGTAAATGTCTTATCCTCAAAACTATTTTTTTTTCTGGATAGTCGAATCTTAGTGATTAAGTTAGTGGTAATGTTGGTTTTTAGGGTTTGAATCCTCGACCTCCTTCACAAGACTCATTTATGTCCCTTAGTTAGCTCACCAGTCAAGCTACCTATGTGAGACTTATCCTTAAAACTTTTTATTTACATTTAGTGAAAGCTAATTTATACTTCAAATTTATTTGTCACTATGTGCTGGAATTTTACACACTGTAAATACTTGATGCCTTTTTAGTCACATGATATTTTAACTCCATTATATTTCTTTAGACTAGAAGTCTTGCTTATAAGATATATGGACTATCTTTATGATTCTGTGGACTTTGACGAGGTTCTCCGATTTTCCTTGCAGAATTATATGCCAAGTACAATCTCTTTCTAGTGGTAGGAATTTTTTATTTGTAAGCTTTTTTTTTTTTAATTTCACTTGCTGTTTTATGGATCTGGTTTCATGCTATTGGTTTATTGGTAATTAAGGTGGGTAAGATTTTTTTTTTTAAATTTTATTTATAATCATGTTATAGCTACGAGTTATTAGCCATTTTTAACAATGACACATCCAGAGAAGAACTTGTTGGATACAAATGTGAATTCTCCTCTTCTAACCAAATTATTTTTCATACGTAAGAGCGAGTGATCGAATCTCTTACTACTTGTTTAAAGTGTTTGAGTCTCATGTTACCCACATCAATCATATTTGTATGTGGGTGTGGATTCTAATTATGGTGACGTATGATTATTCATTCATGTAGTTTATCAATTTTGGGAGTAACTTTTTTCCTCTCACCTTTAAATATGGTCTTAGAGCTGTCTTTCTGGGAGTAATTTATTCCCCTCACCTTTAAATATGGTCTTCGAGTTGTCTTCCAAATGTCTTCCTAATTGTACAATATTTTAAAAACAAAATCGCACATGGAATGGGTAAGATCTCTAAGTTATAGTTCAACCTATTTAAACAGCTTGAAATGGGATAAAATCATGATCAAACCTCTAAAATAATCAAATTGTAGTGAAGTTCGGTTCAAAGTTCAATTTTTAAAACACTTTGCTTTTACAATTTTGGTCCGTTAAATATTTTTCAGGTTTCATATTAGTCCCCTAATTAATAAAAGTAACGTTTTGGTCCCTTAAATCCTTCTTTGTTAGTCACTTTGGTCCCCTCCGTTAGTTTGTGTTAAAAAACATTAGGCTTAATTACACTTTTGGTCCCTTAAATATTTTTCAGGTTTCATACTCGGGACCAAAAGTGTAATTAAGTCTAACATTTTTTAACACAAACTAACGGAAGGGATCAAAGTGACTAACAAAGAAGGATTTAAGGGACCAAAACGTTACTTTTATTAATTAGGGTACCAATATGAAATCTGAAAAATATTTAAGGGACCAAAAGTGTACTTAAGTCTTTTTTTATGGGGTGTCTCGTCCAAAAACACTTTGTTATGAAGAGGTAAAAATTGATATTAATATTTTCTATCAAATATTTTTCTCCATAAAATATAGGTCTTATTTATCCAATCTAAGCAAAATGAATTTGACCAAAATCCCGATCCAACTCATCTATGTTGTATACCCTTGATTTAGAAGGACTAGGGTCCCCTCCAGTCAAAAGTTTGTCACGTTCATAGATTTAACACATTCTTGATCGTCATATCAAAGACCAAACAATATATATTTCAAACTTGATCTTTTAATTTTAAAACAAATTTAAAACTGTATTAAAACTTAAGAGTGTCTAGTGATCAAACGAATATTGTGAAGTAGCAATAAACGTCGCAAGAAAGGGGTTTGAATTGTGACCATTTTTAATTTTGCCGTGAAATTCTTAAACAAAGATTTAAGTACTCAGGAAATTTTTTTGGTAGTAGTTAGTTCACAATAAAATAATGTAATATGTTTGGACCAGAATGTTCTGGCGAATGTTTAAATGATTAAGTTTTCTTTTAAGATTGATAAAACTTAATAAACTATGAAATTAAGCAAGGTTATTTCTAAGGACCCAAATATTTTGGAGAGTGTTTATAAAGTGATTTATGAAATAAAATCAATGATTAGTTATGGACCAGAGAACTTTGGATATATTTTAAACAATTAAAATATGACCAGAACGTTCTGGAGAATAATTAAAAAATATTTGTGATAGTGTATGTGTGTAATATAAAAACACGAATAGTAAAAGAGAGAGAAGAAAGATAACACAGAATATTTATTCTGGTTCACCAAAACCGGCTACTTCCAGTCTCCACGCCTCGTGTGAGATTATCCATTATAGTATCATGCTATCAGAAACTTCTAAATAACACTATAAGTTCTTGATCACACCAGATCAGTCCGTTATAAACTGTATTACTCCATCCGTCTCAAATTGTATGACGTTTTGGACATTTCACACGTATTAAGAAATATAATTAATTTTGTGTGGGAAAGAGATATTATGAGTTATTTTACAAAATTGTCCTTAATAAATGGTATGAGAAATATAATTTAAAAAATTGAAAGAAGAGAGAGTAATAAATAGTTAAAGATATAATAGGAAAAATAACATTAATGTTTCATTGGTATTGTAAAACGACATATAATTTGAGACAATTTTTTTTTTCCAAAACGACATACAATTTGGGACGGAGGGAGTATCAACCTCAACAGTCTTATACAATTCTTTTCTTTCGCACAAGAAAGGTTGGAACAAATTCTTTCTCAAACTATTTAAACTAAATAGACTTGAGAGCTAGATTACACTTTTGTATGATGATGATTTTTGTTGGATCGTGGTTATTCAAAACATGTTTGAGATTTTACAAAACAAACTCAAAAGATTATGATCCTAAAATATAGTGAGAGATTTGGAGCTTCCTTGTTTTATGAAGAGCTTGATTGAAAGAATGATTGTTTAGCTTTGAGAGATGGTTGCTTTGTATTTCAAACTCTTGCTCTTAACCTTCAATGACTTCCTCTATTTATAGTACCTGAAGAGCCTTGGAGGACAAGCCAAACAAGAGCTGTTGGAACTCATTTCAAACTGAAAAATGCGCTCCACTTGATGCTTGGAGAGGAAGTATGAAAACTGTTCACTGAGAACATTCTGCAGAACGTTCTCTCTGTCCAGATCATTCTTAAGGGTGATTACGTTTTGCCAGCTGTTGTGAGATGTGTCCTTGCTGTAATAACTTGCTGGTCACTTGTTAAGATGAGTACATGTCATCTTGATGTCATATGACGATATCATATGCTTTATTTCCAAGGAACACTTTGTGATCAATATTTGAATGATTCTTTCCACTTTATTCCTTAATGGGTCGAAAAATGCACGAGGCCTTTTGCTGATTTTATTCCATAAAAAGTTCCATGGCCCATGTGCAAATAAAATCTTGATTTGCTTTGCTTTTTAATATCATTTTAAAGAATCTTGATCTTTATGATTTTGATCCTTCCTTTGGTGAGACAAAAAGAATAACAATTATTCTTGATATTTAATTCTGCACATTCTTGTCATTTATCAAAAGATCATATTTGTCCTTTGTTTTGATGGAGATGCTTATTTATCTTTGTGAACTCAGAACGTTCTCATGAACATTCTCATGAAACAATCTCACAAAATAAATTAGTATATAACAAGATAATCAAATGTAAATATGTTTGTTATCTTTAAAACATCAAAAAAAGATTTTGCTTTCAATATATTGATGTGTCAAAACTTTGTTTTCTTTTCGCATAAGAATGAACAAGGTAAACTTTTTGGAAATCAAATCTGCTGCAGTCACCAATTTTTTACAATCACACAGTCGAGAACATCAGTGATTGTCCGATCTCTATCTAACAATTATAGAAAAGACATAATTACTAAAAGAGTCTTGTTAACTAGTGCCCCTGAGACATTAGTTAAGTAATCCATAAATAAAAATTTTGTATTGGAGATTACGCCACTTTTTTATGAAAATTTACTTGTTTTAGATGCTTAACCAATGCCTCTGAGACACTCTTTAAGATTCTCCTTAGTGAAAATATCAAGATTAACTTTTGACCGTTTCTTTTAGTTAAGTGGATACGATTGGATGAATATGTTAGTGCCTCAATTTATTGACCATAGTGAATGAAGGTCAAATTTTTTGACCGCGTAGAATATGATTTCAATTAGGTTTGCTAAACCTACATTTGATATTGAGAGCATTTACGATACGAGGCAGGCAGCAGCCCACTCGTCGGGTATAATAACACCACACCACCCATGCTGAAACCAAAACGAGAGGACCAAACATAAACACTCCATTCGTGTCTCCACACACAACACAACACAACACAATATGGCGGTGGTTGGTGTTCTCGCTTTACAAGGTTCTTTCAACGAACACATAGCAGGCATATTCAACTTCTCTCATTCTTTTCTGTTGTTTCAATTTTCTCATTCATTCATTCACTTTTAACATTTTATTGTGTATTGCAGTTTTAAGAAGATTAGGTGTGAAAGGTGTTGAGATTCGAAAACCCGAACAACTTCTCACTGTTAATTCCTTAATCATCCCTGGTGGTGAAAGTACCACTATGGCTAAACTCGCTGAATATTTCAACCTGGTAAATCATAATCTTGCATGATGAATAGGAAATCATTTAGTACATAAAGGAAAAATTATGGAAATTTGTTTCCTTCTCCTGAATATGCATTTCATCTGCTTCAGCTTTGTTAATATGCATCAACCACATGTGTGTTTGGATTCAAATTTGCAACCTTTAAGCTTGAGTGAACTTCAAGGCCAAATTGAGTCCAAAACTAATTTAAATCAACTTAGCATGCTCTAATATGACTGATATAATATTTCTTAGGAACTAATTTTATTAGAATTTAATAAATAATTATACAGACAAGTATAAACTTACTTTAGGTAGGTTATTACTTATATCTTATCATATGGATAGCTGTCATATTTCACTATGGTGAATGTTTCAGCATATACGACAAAATAGTTAAATACTATGGTGGTTGTTTCAGTATATATGACAAAATAGTCGAATATTATGGTGGATGTTTCAGCATGTCCGACAAAATAGTTAAATATCACTAAATGTATGTGTAAAGTATGTTTGTAGTGTCGGAACATAATTATTGTAGTTTTATACGCAAACATTGTGATTTTATGATCATCCGAATCAAGTCACGATTCTGGTATTGATGATGGTTATGATGATAATCTATGCCGAATGTTTCAATTTATCAGTTTCCGGCCTTGCGAGAGTTTGTGCAAATGGGAAAGCCAGTTTGGGGAACCTGTGCAGGACTAATTTTCCTGGCTGATAAAGCTACAGGTGGGTTGTTTCTCTCCAAGGTTTTAAGTTGTGGTCGGCAATCACAATTGTAGCCACAACGTCAAGAATTTTGAAGTTCTCACGTCACGTCTGCATCATGATTGCAATTATGGTCGCATCAGCCGTGGTTGTCTGCAATTTTCAGTAATATCAAGGATTGTAAAGTAATTGCCAGCGCAACTGCGGCTGCAATTTGAAACCTTGTTTCTCTCTTCTGTTGTCTGCCTTTGTGTTGGATTTCAGAAATTTCAAATGTTTAGTCTTTTTTTACCTATCATACAAAACATCCGATGATTGTTTAAAAACTTCAAATGACAAACATGATTTCAGGACAGAAGACTGGTGGACAAGAACTTGTTGGTGGACTTGATTGTACTGTGCATAGAAATTTCTTTGGCAGCCAGGTAATGCATGCATTTGATATGGCTGCTTTTGTGGGGTAGCAATATCAGATAGCACAATCAGATTTTTATTTTGTTACCTTTTCACTTGTTCTTTTTACTTTTTATTGTTTTATTCTGTTTCGTTTATAGGTTTAATTGTAATCAACATAATCCTTTATTGATTGATTGTATTCAGCATTATCCTTTAATTGATTAAGTCCAATATCTCTTTCCTTGTTAGTAAATATCTTGTCAATTAGGATCCCTTTCCCTTGTTATTATGCATTGTCGGTTGAAAAAACATAAACAGAAGTCCATCTTAATCACAATCATTAATCAGGAACGTGAGAAACAAAGAACTTTGCTAAGCCTTTTGTATTTTATTTGGTGATGTGATAACATTGATGGTCATTCTAATTGGCCTAACATTTGACATGTTAGTTTTGCATAATGGTGCCAACTGATAACTATTGGGGGCTCTAAAGTACTGAGTCACTGTTACAAGGTTTAGTAATCAAGTTTTTATAAAGCTTTTCATCACTCTCTTCCTCCCCTATACTACCTGCTCTGTTCTTTGTTCAGGTTTCTTATTTTCTAGATTCATCCAAATCTAAAATATTTGCTTAAAGTTCAGGATCCTTGCAGTGGTTATTTTGTCAAAGCAGCCATATCTTTGTATATAACATTGAACATTCTCTCCATTGTAGCTGATGATATTCACGGATGTAAATATAATATTAGTGTTCTAATTGGAATTTGGGGAGAGGATATAATTTTGGTCACAGTTAACCGAATGACCTGTTTACTCAGATCCAAAGCTTTGAAACAGAGCTTGCAGTACCAGAGCTCGTCTCCAAGGAAGGTGGTCCTGAAACATTCCGTGGAGTTTTTATTCGTGCCCCAGCAATTCTTGATGTAGGTCCAGAAGTTCAAGTCCTAGCTGATTATCCTGTACCTTCTGACAAAAATCTGAGTTCTGATTCCTCTGTTGAAGATAAAAAGGTTAGTTATTGACACTGTCTATAGAATTTTTTTATCCTGCCTTTTCAGAATTTAAGATCAGTAGAGTTTGGTTTTGTAATTTTCTAACTTCTCATGTTTTGTCATTTGTCAGTTATCAGTAAATAGTAAACATTTCACTGAGTCATATTATAATTTAAATGGTTTGGCCGATGATACGATTTTAATGAAAACATGCCAGATTGGAAAGGATCAGATAAATATTATGCGTAGTTGTTGAATACATGCTGGAACTTTCTTTTGACGATGCTATTCTCTGTGGCTAATTGATAGTATAAAGAATGAACTAGGAAAACGAGACTTCGTTAATAAGGTGTATTATTCTGTTTGTGAATCCGTAAGGATCGATATTAGGTCTTGGATGGAGGGAATTATGATTCTGACACTCAACTGTTCCAGAGATTAAAAGAAGTACAAATGAAAAGGTAGAAATTTAATTGATTTTACCCCCACTTAGCCCCGGATCAAAGGACAATCCAAGTTATAAAGAGTAAGAATGATCTCACAACTTCTTGAGCCTGATCTCTTCCACCTAAAAGTAACTGATCAATTTACTCACCTCAATTATCTCCTTTTATGTATATCCTAGCTCTGCTATTGCAGTTAGTGAGCTAACTAACTAATACAATTACTTCTCGAACACTTTAACTAACAGAAGCTGGCCGACGCGGCTTTTTTTGCCCATCCTAATTTCCTATTACATATATTGCTAATAGATCCCTATGCTGTATTCCTTCCAAGTTTCTATTGGGATTATAGAGTATTATTCGAGCAAATGAAAGGAGTTGATAGAAAAATGGAATATACTTTTTTGTTTGGAGGTCCTGTTGTGCATAAATTAGAACCTCAACTATGGAAATTTCCTTTTTTGTTTATATACTTATTCGCGTTAGAAAAATTTCCTTCTTTTGAGAAAATAGCCCCTAATAATGTAACCGATAATTGGATGTAATTTTCCAGGCATATACGCTGGTGTCATCTTCATATACATAATGAAATGTTGATATACTGTTTTATTAGGCTTAGTTGTCTATACTAACCTTGATTGGAACATGGATAGATGATTGGCCGTAGGCCGTAGCCTTTTGGCATCAGTAGTAAAGGCTAATCCATGTTTTGAAAATCAATGGCATCATATTCTTGTAGCAGAATCATATGCTTACAGGATGAGCACAACGTGACAATAACTTTGAATTTTGTTGTTGAAGTGCATTAAGACATATTATAGTAAAGAAAATCAGATGGAATGTGATATGAAACAGAAACGTGCTAATAAACCTTTATTGGTTTATACACGCGAGCCCAAATCTAATGATCCCAATTGGCCCAGCACTTAAGTCTGTGACAGCTGGCAAGAAAATGAAATAGGAGGATGAGGAGATAATTAGAAAAGAGAGAAAACAAATCTGGTAGTATATAGAGTATCAGGGAAAGAGTGTGAGGCATCATTGGAATATTTATTGTTAATTTGGGTCTAGAGAAAGTATTTCTCTGACTGGGGGGGGGGGGTTGTTACCCTTATTCTTCTCTTTCTCATTCCTTAATTCAATTTCACTCCCATTCCATTCATTTCTTAATTTTGCTGGAATTTAATAATTTAAACTCATCAGAATGACAAATAGCTGGGTCATGGGTGCCCCCACTTAGGTTGTATTGTACACATGTCTTCTGCTGGAAGTGTTGTTCTGCCAATGGTTCCTATCTTTTCCATGGAAAGATGATATATTTAGTTCCTTTAACGAAGAATTGGCAAACTCTATCTTTCCAATGTAGTACATATGTTGTTGTTGACGAGAATGGATTTGGACACACACCTTAATTTTACTGTAGTCTAGAGGAGTGATTACTCAGTAATGACCACATTTACTATTTAATATAAACTTATTTACTTGAGGGGAATCTATGTTTGGGTCAGTTGATTTACAAATCAATGTTATAATGCACCATTCCATATGGTTTCAAAAACACTTAACTATAAAAAATGGTCTAATAGTATGATTTGTTTCTTAGCTTGACTAGATTGATGCTTGGACTCAGATCCTCTCGAGCAGAGCTTCTTAGCTCTTCTTTCTCTACGTTATGTACCCATCCTCTCACCATTCTCTCTGTTCTCCCGCTTGTCCTTTTCTCCTATAGAGGCAGAAGGTAGAAGAGGATCCAAATACATACAAACACTGAAGTTTTATTTGAATTGGATAGTTTTTTTATAGGCAAATGTTAGTGGTTAATATGTTAGGAGAAGAGGGAATTTGTTAGCAGCAACCTTCTACATAATACTCTTTCAACGTCCCAATTCACACCACTGTATATTTGTAACTTCAATTATGCAATGTTCATTTCCCTCCATGAGATACAACACTTTTCTTATCATTTACGGTATGGCAGGAGAATGCTGAAGAAAGCAAAGTTATAGTTGCTGTGCGACAAGGGAACATACTGGCAACTGCTTTTCATCCTGAATTGACGGCTGATACTCGATGGTAGATATAATTTGTTTGTGGCTTTTGAGTCTTTCAATGTTTTATGATATGATGAACTGGAGTTTAAAAGTTTTATTTTTGCAGGCATAGTTATTTCTTAAAGATGGGAAATGTGATTGGAGAAGAAGCCTCAAGTAACATTGTTTCAGCAGAAGTGAGTACAAGTTCTAAGCTACAATCACAGAACGACCTTCCTATCTTTCAATAGGACCAGAGACTCACTATGACTTTCTTTAACAATTATGGATGTTTTATCAGTTTATAAAATTTCTTTTGTAAACATTACCTGGGAATCGTTAGATCTTAGAAGAAAGTTCAATAGTTTTTTTTTTGGAGATAGTATATATTGGTGTTTTCTGTAGTTATCTATCTACTTCATAATTGCATTTGCCATTAACAGTGTTGCAAAATATTCATTATAGCATTTCAATTGTTTTTTCCAATGATTGTCACATAATAGCTATACCTGTATCATTTTGTCTGTTTCTGCAGTGTCCAAACTGCAATGTGTATTGAACATTTGAATATCAATTATTTGTCAATTGTCATTTATATTGGTAATACCAATTATTTGTCATTTATATTGGTCAAATTATGTTTTTGGTCTCTATCTACTTCGAGTTATGTGTGGTCAAATTACGTTTTTGCCTCTAAACATAATTTTTACACTAATATTTAATGTTCAACTCGATTTCTCTTGTCTAGATATAAATAATTCTATCCTAAACTCACTTGGGAACTATTTTTAGTTTTTTACTCCCCACCAATTTCTTAAAAACCACATTCATCCGAAAGTACATTTTCCAACAAAGAAAAACCCTGATTTTCTTCATATTTACTCATTTTGAGGACACATTTTGTGTGCAAGCGCGTTATTTTCTTCTCAACATTTACTAATCTGAAGTATAAACGGGGTTCGAAAAATAAGCTCCCATTTCCTTTTCTCATGTTAGTAGAAATATAATAACAGTGATCCCTGTGAGTTTAGTTCAGTTGGTAGGGATATTGCATGCTTCAATTCTCTGGCCACTAGACTACTTGACAAAAAAAAAGAAATATAATAACAGTCACCAGGCTACTTGATAAAAAAAAGAATACAATAACGGTGACTCATTTTTAGTTAAGCAAACCCAAATTTATTTTTATCAGGTTGGACCGAGGATTTTCCCTCCAATCTAGCTTCCTTTACTCCTTCTGTTTGTCGTGTTGTTTAATGAAGCATTTTTCCTAGCAAAGAAAATACATTCAACTACAACTTCCAAATGACAAAAATGTCATTTTGGCCTCTAAATCGAAGAGTTTGAATTATGAGAAATCACAAATTATTCTCTCACGTGAAAAACACACTTTGAGAGAATTTTATTCCCAATTTCAAAGAATATATATCAGTACTTTAAAAATATTAGTTTACCTTTTGTTTGTATTTTTTATACCAAAACACACATTTTATAAACGGACTAACTAGAAAAAAAATAAACATTCGAGGCTCAAGTTGACTAAAGAAATGCACATTAACAAATGTTTCGCTAATTTTGCAAAATTTAAAAATTATAGTGAAAATTCAAGGATTAAGAGCCTGTTTGTTGTTATCTCTTCTTTATTTTTCTTTTGGAAAAAATAATCACTTTTGAATGTTTTTATCTGTTTGTTACGTTTTTAAGAGAGAATCTTAAACATTCTAATAAGTTCTTTAAATTAGAAGGCTTTTTTTTAGTTTCTTGCGAAACTGATTTTTGATAAATGAACTTTTAAAAATAATTCATTGTGGCAAACAAACACAAAATAATCATAAATTCGATCTTCGACTCTCGCGTATAAAAAAATTTGGCTAAAAGGGGAGAGTGCACCTTGTGTTCTCCAAGGGTTCTCCGACAAGTATTAGTTATCGTTAAACGGTGGTAGAAATTTCGTACTTATAACTTGGTAAAAAAAAAATTACAAATTCTGTTTTTTTCCCCTCTCTTGAAATATCAAAGTTACTTTTCATTTTTTTATATCTAAAACAAACAGACCTAATATGGCCTTAATTTAAATAGAAGACAAAATTACTTCCTTGATCCTTTAACTTAATTTTATATAACAATTTGATCATTTATCGTTTTGTCACGTCATTTTTGTCTTTTGATTCATCTGTATATGAATTATAAAGCTTTAAATCTTTCGTTTTATTTTCCTGTGCGTTCTCAATCTTCTTTTTGGTTCTTTATTTGCATATATATTTGATTTTAAGCTTAAAAATTCATAATGCAAACAAATCAAAATGACGTGAAAAATAAACAAATAACCAAATTATTATATAAAATTAAGTTAAGAACCACAAATGTTATCTTACTTAAATAGAAACATAATTGTCCATAAGTACAGTTCAAATGATAAAAAGTTACTAACAACAACATTTGATATGTTGGAACATAATTTTTAACTACAACTCCATTTTTCAACCCTTTGTATGTGTGAATTTGAATGAAAAAGACTTTAAAATAAAAATTTAGGACATAAGAAATCACACAAAAATGAATTAGATATTAACAAATCTGCATATAATCAATGAGCCACAGCCACAAATTCTCTCGGAGCAATCACTATCAAGGACAAAAAATTGGTCCACATCGAAATCCATGTCAGCAAAACCAGATAAGCAAGAGGATAAGCTATCCCCCTTCATCACCATCAGATGGATACTCTCCATAATCCAACGGCTACAAACACCAAACCAAAGATTATCCATAATCACCAATTCATCACCACCACATCAAATACAACACTATCACTCATCCTAAATTCAAAAACTCACAAACAACACTCTATTTTCTACTCTCACCACCCGGCTCACATTAGCACAAACCAAATGGCCGCCGCAACCGCCACCGCCGCAGCCACTTCATCCTTCATCGGCACCCGCCTCCGTGAAGTTCGATCCAATTCGGGTAGGATCCAAGCTCGATTCGGCTTTGGAAAGAACAAAGCCGCACCAAAAAAACCATCGAGATCAAGTCCCGGTACGTTACATATAATTAAAGATTCGTTAGAATTAGTTTGATATTATTTTGTTTTAATTTAGTTTATTTTTTAATAGTTAGTTATAATTAGTTGATGATAGTTCGCTATATTAATTTAATTTTTAATAGTGACTAACTTGTGTGAAAAGAAAATAAAAAATACTAGTAACTAACTTAAACAATATTAAACTAATTCTAACGAATCTTCAATTATATATATCTAACAGGTACTGATCGTCCATTATGGTACCCCGGAGCAAAGTCACCGGAGTGGCTAGACGGAAGTTTGGTCGGAGATTACGGATTTGATCCATTTGGTTTGGGGAAACCGGCAGAATATTTGCAATTTGATCTCGACTCGCTTGATCAGAATTTGGCGAAGAATCTTGCTGGAGATGTGATCGGAACTAGGACGGAGTTTGCTGATGTGAAATCGACTCCATTTCAGCCTTACAGTGAGGTTTTTGGACTTCAGAGGTTTAGGGAATGTGAGTTGATTCATGGTAGATGGGCTATGCTTGCTACTCTTGGTGCTCTTACTGTTGAATGGCTTACTGGTGTTACATGGCAAGATGCTGGAAAGGTTTGTTTCGTTCTGTCAAATCTCTTATAAATTTGCTGTTTAGTGTTTATTAATCAAGTATTAGTATTAATATTGTTGAGTAATTATCATTTATCAGAAGACATGTCTTTAATTCAAAGTATGTGTTTAATGCATGCATGCATGCTTGAGTTTGATGATTTATACATGTTATGTTGTTTAGATTCTATTGTAGATGCATGCATGTTTTATGTTTTTTTTTTGGACAACTCAAATTTGGACATTATCTAGATTTGTTTTGTTTTTTAAGTTCATGTTAATTTTGTATTGGGGATAAAAGATAATGGGTGATCGTATTTAAATTAAAATAAAAAACTATTTTCACCTAAAATAGTTTAGTAAGATTTTCACACAAAGATAATTTATTTTTTCTTTTTTAATTACAAAAATTATATCACATGGTCAAGTAAGAAAATGACAAATTATACTTTTGTTTACATATATTATACCAGTTAAAATCAATACATTTGAAACCTACAAAGAGTTTCCCACAATTTTCAAAAATTAGTTTCTCATTCTAATCACATTTCAAATTTATAAGTTTTGATATTTTAAAAATTAAAATAAAACAGGAAGAAAAGTTTTGTTTCAAAAAAAGTTTGACATTTATATACTATCATTGTAAAAGTATTTTATACTATCATCCAATAATATGTGTCACCTTATTTAATAATTTTAAAGACACATGAATTTTAACACTGATTAAATGATGCGACAACAAATAATAAAATACATGTGTAAAACGTTTTTATACTACCAGGCATACAAATTATAACTTGAAAGAATATAGGTTTTATGGTGAGTTTTCAACTACCATATCTTGAAGCATTTTGATTATTTTGATTTTTCTTTTTACATTATATTGGTAAAGAACAAAAAAGAAGATGAAACAATTGTTCAATATTAGTGTGTTATCATAGCACATTTTCATTATCATATAATATGAGGACCTTGCTACAAACTCTTAGAAATGTACTTTATCTTAGAGAAAATTCAAATTAGAAAAAAATGAAACAAATAATTAATTTGTGCATTCAATAAATTATGAAATTTTGGTATAATTTTTCAGGTTGAGCTAGTAGAAGGATCAACATATCTTGGACAACCACTTCCATTCTCAATAACAACTCTTATCTGGATCGAAGTTCTAGTAATTGGATACATTGAATTCCAGAGGAATGCTGAGCTTGATGCAGAAAAGAGACTATACCCTGGTGGAAAATTCTTTGACCCACTTGGCTTAGCATCTGACCCAGAGAAGAAAGCAACACTTCAATTGGCTGAAATCAAACATGCTCGTCTTGCTATGGTTGCTTTCCTTGGTTTTGCTGTTCAAGCTGCTGCTACTGGTAAAGGACCACTTAACAACTGGGCTACTCATTTGAGTGATCCTCTTCACACTACCATCATTGATACCTTTTCTTCCTCTTAGTTCTTGATTAACTCATGTATGGTTCAACCTCTATATATATAAATGCTATTTGGCATTGGTCTGTAAACATTGTGGTTAGTTTAATTAGTACTTGTGAAATTCCTAATGTGAATTGGAGCAGTTAAGCTTAATTTTTTTTCTGCTGGATGGGAAGTGTTCTACTATAAATGTTGACTAAGCATGAAATTTGAGGGCAATGAGGAACATTATGACATGATTATGAATTAGATTAGTCTAAAGATATAGTGAGTCATGCCATCTCTAACATTGTGGAGTCTTATGTTGATAACATGTTACCCAAACAAAATGGGTCTTAAACATTAGGTCGAAGTGTTAGGGTTATCAGAGAAGTTTTTTGTAAAAAAATTATCATTTTAGCATAACAATCTCAATGAGTAGTTTTTTTATTATATTATTATTCACAAATCTCATAAGTTAAACACCTTAAAAGAATTCTAGTAATACTTTTTGGACCAAGCATTAACTTTGATCACCAAGCTCACAATAAATCAGTATCTCTACAATGTACACGTGAACACGAACAGAACAATGCTAGCCAGAGGGGAGAGGTAGCTTAGCTGCCTTTTATTTGATCTAAATGAGACCCGTGTCTTCCTCCTTCCTATGTATAGATGATAGAGTCGTACTAACAATGCGTCTACGACAAAGATCGACAAAACTGTAGTGTGGATAAGAATTATGAACCTAAACCTTGTTTTTTATGACAAAAGTGTTTTGTGGACTTTGGTCTCAACGGTCGGCAACCATTTTAAAGTTGATATTCAAACCTTGAAGGTTGCTTGTGAAGGTTTGTGCATATGTGCATGGAAGCTTACCTCACAAAGACGATTGTTGGTCGTCTAGGGATAAACAGACACTGGCACCAAGTGCTCACAAAGACGATTGTTGGTCGTGTAGGGATAAACAAACACTGGTACCAAGTGCAACACACGGGTCTACACATAATTTGTATGCATTGGGGATGCTGCAACCATGTGACGACGGACTGAGCTTCTTCAAAAGAGAAACAAAAAGTTACAGTGGTACCAGAAGATGGCAGGGATAGTGTGTTAAGATTTAATCCATAACTGCCATGTAGCAAGTTAGTTAGATAGCTTGTGCTACAAGCAAGTGTTATATTTGTCTATAAAAGGCTTTGTAATGAGTACATTCAATTCTTAATGAGATTCACAATTACAAGCAAACTCTCTCCATTCTTTTCTTTCTCAGTTTTATAAGTTTGTTTGTTAAATTCTCATCTTGCTTAAAACAACTTATTCTGAAAAGCACTTATGCTGCGCATTTTGATCATAGTTTGATCTAACAGTTGGTATAGAGAGCCTGGGTTAAATCCAAGGGAAACACGAGTGAAGTGTGCGGGGAATCATTCTAGGGAAACACTGAGTGAGGTGTGAATCTTAATTTCTTGATAAGCAAGATGAGTAGCAATGGTTTTGGATCAAACATTCTAGTTCTTGATGGCAAGAACTGAGAACGATGGAGTGCCATGATGAAATCTCTGTTTGGAGCACAAGATGTGAGTGATCTGGTGCAGAATGGCTATGAGGATTTGCGGGTAAATCCAATTGAAGCACATAGATTAGCATTCAAAGAAGCAAAGAAGAAATATTGTAAGGCTTTGTTCTATATTCAACATAATGTGGATAATCAGCATTTTGAGAAGATTTCCAAGGCAACAAGATCCAAAGAAGCTTGGGACATTCTGGAAAACTATCATAATGGTGGAGAAAAAGTGAAACAAGTTAAGCTGCAGTCATATAGAAGGAAGTATGAGATGATGCAAATGGAGGAAGACCAAAAAGTAAGTCATTACTTCTTAAAGGTGATTGAAATTGTGAATCTGATGAAAAATTGTGGTGAAAACATCTCAGATCAAATGGTAGTAGAGAAGATATTAAGATCCTTAAGTCCAAAGTTTGATTTCATAGTAGTAACAATCCAAGAAGCAAAGGATGTTAAAGCTATGAAAATTGAAGAACTGCAAAGTTCATTGGAAGCACATGAACTTCTGGTGATTGATACAAGCTCTAAAAGATCTGCCAACAAGCTCTTCAAGCACAAACATTCAAGAAAGAAGGAAATCACAAGAATTTCAAGAAGAAAGGTAACAGTAAAGCAAACTGGTCCAACAATGGAAAATTTAGAACTGATGACAAAGCCGAATCTTCAAAAAGAGGTGGTTTTGGCAAAGGTTAGAATAAAAAGAAGGATTTTGATAAAATTAAAGTTCAGGGCAACAATTGTGAGAAGTATGGACACTTTGCTGATGAATGTTGGTTCAAGAAGGATCAAAAGACTGACGAGGAAGCAAATATAGCTTGATGATCCGAATACAGTCTTGGAAATGGCTACTACCTGTGAAGATAAGATCAAAAGTGAAGAGTGGTATCTTGATTCTGGATGTTCTAATCATATGACTGCACATAGAGAATGGTTGACTAATTTTATTCTAACAAGAAACCCGTATCAAATTAGCTGACAATAAAAAGCTTGCATCAGAAGGAAGTGGAAATATAGTAATCAAGAGCAATAATGGTGGGAAAATCATTATTGAAGATGTATTTTATCTTCCAGACATGGAGTGCAATATGACGAGCATAGGCCAATTAGTGGAGAAGAGGTTCTTAGTAACAATGAATGGTGATTCATTGAAATTGTTTGATTCAAGAAAGAACTTAGTGCTAAAGTCAACCTTATCAAAGAATAGAACCTACAGATTCAACATCTCAAGTGAGAAGATGATGTACATGTCTGCAACAGTTAATGAAGATGCTAAAGCTCTATGGCATATGAGGTATGACCACTTGAATTTTTGAAGTCTTACTGAATTGAACTCTAAAGAACTGGTGCATGACTTACCAAAATTGAATATCAGAAAAGCTATATGTGAAGTATGTGTGAAAAGTAAGCAAAGTAGATTGCCATTTGTATCTGAAGCACCTAAAAGAGCAAGTGTAGCATTACAAGTAGTTCATTATGATATTTGTGGTCCTTTTGAAGTAGCTTTTTTGGGTGGTAGCAAGTACTTCATTACCTTTGTTGATGAATTTACAAGAATGATATGGTTGTATACTATCAAGCTTAAGAGTGAAGCTTTAGATGTATTCAGAAAATTCAAAGTCTTAATAGAGAAAGAAAGTGATAAAACTATTAAGATTTTGAGGACTGATGGTGGAGGTGAGTATACATCAAAGGAATTTGAAGCCTTCTGAATAAATCAAGGAATTTTTCATGAAGTAACAGTTCCATATACACCACATCACAATGGACTTGCAGAAAGAAGGAATAGGACTTTGTTAGATATGGCTAGAAGCATGATTAAGCAGAAGTACCTTCCACCCAAGTTTTTGGGTGAAGCAGTTACCACATCTGCTTATATTCTAAACAAATGTCCTACTAAGAAGCTAAATTTGAAGGTACCAGAAGAAACTTGGTGTCGAAGGAAGCCTAGTGTGAAACATCTCAAGGTGTTTGGCTCTTTGTGTTACAAACATGTACCAGATGCTAAAAGATGTAAGCTTGAAGATAAGGGTGAGATTATGATACTTATAGGTTATCATCCAACTGGTGCATACAAGCTTTACAACCCTGTAACTCAGAAGGTTCATGTCAGTAGAGATGTGATAGTGAATGAAGCTGAGAAGTGGAAATGGGAAAGGGAACCTGTATATAGCAGTGAGGTTCATCAAGGCTATATATATCCTGATTCAAGTGATGAATCAAAAAATGAAGAGGGTCATGATGATGTTGGAAATGATCCAGAAGAAAATATAGCATCTGTAAGGCCTCAAAGAACCAGATAAGCTCCTAGCAGGCTAAATGATTGTGACGTCATTCATGATAATGCAGTGAATGATGAATGTGATCTTATTCACTTTGCATTGCTAGCAGATTCTGAACCAATCAATTATAAAGAAGCATTCAAAATTGATGTATGGAAAGGAGCTATGATAGAAGAACTGTAGTCAATTGAGAAGAATCAGACATGGGAACTTGTTAACTTTCCAAACAAGAAAAAGAAAATAGATGTGAAGTGGGTGTTCAAAGTGAAGCTAAACCCTGATGGGAAAGTTTCAAAACATAAGGCAAGGCTAGGAGCTAGAGGTTTCCTGCAAAAACATGGTATTGACTACAATGAGGTGTTTTCTCCAGTAGAAAGGATTGAAATTGTGAGATTAGTAGTAGCTTTTGCTTGCAAAAATAAGTGGTCACTCTATCATTTAGATGTCAAGTCAGCTTTTCTAAATGGTCCACTTGAAGAGGTGGTGTTTGTGTCACAACCTCCAGGTTTTGAGATTGCAGGCAAGGAGAATATGTTGTATAGATTGCATAAAGTTCTATATGGATTAAAGCAAGCCCCCAGAGCATGGAACAAAAGAATTGATCAGTTCTTAATTCATATAGGCTTCAAAAAGTGCTCAGTTAAATTTGGTGTATATGTTCAGAATCTCAGTGACGAACAAACTATCATAATCTGTCTGTATGTTGATGATATACTCATTACCGGTAGCTCAACATCAGAGATTAAGAAAGTAAAAGACAAATTGAAGTCAAAATTTGAAATGACTGATCTTGGTGAGCTTTCATTCTTCTTAGGAATGGAGTTTATGAAACTAAAGACATGAATGTTTATGCATATCAGCAAAAGTATATTGGTGAATTGCTAGAGAAATTTGAGATGGAGAGTTGTAATTCAGTCTCAAATCCATCAGAGACTAACTCAAAGTTAGATGAATGCAGTGAAGAAGAGAAATTGGATTCAACCAAGTTCAGACAAATGGTTGGATCATTGAGATATCTTTGCAACAGCAGGCCAGACATTTGCTACTCAGTCAGTGTGATTAGCAAATTCATGCTTGATCCAAGGAAACCTCATCTGATAGCTGCTAAGAGGATCCTTAGAAACATCAAAGGAACAATGGAATATGGCTTGATATTCCCTAATGGAAGCAAAAGTGAAGGGAATGAGCTCATAAGATACTTAGATAGTGACTGGTGTGGAGACTTGACTGATAAGAGGAGCACTTCAGGCTATGTCTTTAAGTTCAATGATGCTGCCATATCCTGGTGTACCAAGAAGCAACCTGTTATTGCACTCTCATCTTGTGAAGCTGAGTATATTGCAGGGACTTTTGCAACATGTCAAGCTTTGTGGTTGGATTCAGTGATGAAAGAACTTAAGTGTGAAGTTGTGAAACCTCTAACATTGAGAATTGACAATAAATCTGCCATAAGCCTTGCTAAGAATCCAATTTCTCATGGTAGAAGCAAACACATTGAGACTAGATTCCATTTCATTAGGGAGCAGGTGACTAATGGGATGATTGAGGTGCATTACTGTCCTACAAAACTCCAACTTGCAGATGGCTTCACTAAGGCTTTGAAGTTTGATATATTTGAGTTTTTGAGGAAGAAATTTGGTGTTTCTCAACATTCAGTAATTATGAATTAAGGGGGAGTGTTAAGATTTAATCCATAACTGCCATGTAGCAAGTTAGTTAGAATTTTGTTACAAAACTTGTTAGTTAGTTAGATAGCTTGTGTTACAAGCAAGTGTTATATTTGCCTATAAAAGGCTTTGTAATGTGTACATTCAATTCTTAATGAGATTCACAATTACAAGCAAACTCTCTCCATTCTTTTCTTTCTTAGTTTTACAAGTTTGTTTGTTAAATTCTCATCTTGCTTAAAACAACTTATTCTGAAAAGCACTTATGTTGCACATTTTGTTCATAGTTTGATCTAACATGGTGAACCGGCCAGGAAAAGAGTGAACATGTTAAAAAATCCAGCGAATCAACCAACAAATCGGCATCAGATCCAACAAATTAGCCAACAAACTCAGTGGACCAAGAAAACACCACAAGAACCCTTTAAACATCGAGGTTTTTGCTTATAATATACAACACATGGTTGATGGTCTTGTGAACAATGCAAAGAAGATTGACAAAGGGCCAAGTCGGAAGAGCAACCACAAGGTCCTTGGTTTGAATAACAGGTTGGGAGATGTCCAAATGGATGGATTCGCTAAGGATAATACATTTCGTGATACACGTATCGTTTAATCTTGGAGTGATATAATGACAAATAAATGTTATATTCGAAAATATAAGAATAAAATCTTTGTGTAATATGAGAAGTTCTTTTTATTCTTCTTCTGTCTTTTTTATCAAAAAAAATTATATTCGAAAAATGTTTCCGGTTTTCTTTTTCCATAAAACTCAATCTTTTTCTGAAATTCAAACCGGAAACCTATATTAAACATTTTCTGGTTTGTTTTAAATTATATTATGTCTCTAATTTCAGTGCTATGTTAACAAGAATTTTATTTATATACAATGTGAGTATAAATGTTTTTAAACTATCCATCAATCATAACCATCAAATTAATAAAAATGTTTGACTTTAACCATTATCTAAAGTCATACATGTAAATGATTGTTATTTCTCGAAGTATAAACATTTTAGACGAAAACGGTATGAAAATTGATCTTTATTAACAAAACATTTACAAACCATTTTTAGGCATTCTTAATTTTGAAAGTTTATGCATGCTATATTTTTTATTTTTATCAAAATTGATTTAAGTGTATTCGGACGAGAACTTTCATTGACATTTCAACTTGTTAATGTCCCCGGCCTTATTTGTTTTTTTTAATATTAACTTTCCGGTTTTCAGAGAAAAAGATCCTGATAATTTAGAGTTCGACCGAGAGACAAATAAAACCTGGTAAATAATTGTCCATCCATAAATCAAACTCAGATTCTTCTAAATAATTTGTTATTGGTGGAACTCATTAACCACTTGAGCTCAATTGATTGGTTTCATAATTTTATTTGATTAGAAACATGCTTATATAACCAAATGATAAATCGTTCGGAACCCGAATTCGATTTCTGAGTGAAACAATTATTGGCCGGATTATACTTATCTCATAGTCGAACTCCAGATTATCAGAGTCTCATTCCTTTAAAAACCATATTATTAACACAAAAAAATGCTCATATTAATCAATACGTTAAATCTACTACAGTATTTCGCACATATATATCTTTTTTTAAATAAAAAAATTAAAGTGAATGAATGATGCACTAGTTTGAAGAGACTCTTTGCTTAATTTCTCAACACAACCAAACACACTCTTATTGGTGATCCCACAAGGACTCCATAGTGGTCCATAACAAATAAAATGTCGAAAATAAATTTATTTATAATTATAAAGATAATAAATTTCAATTATTTTTCAACAGGGGCTGTATAATTTATTTGGATTACTCAGTAACTTTTGAACTTAACTAAATAATAATGCATATATAAAATTATTATAGCATAATTTACGATTTATACATTCATAGTTTTATTGTAATATTGGTGAGGGCTCCACATGGTGCAGTGTATGATTTTCATTCTCTAGAATTTGTTTGTGGCTTAGAGGGAGAAAAAAATGAGGAGGGTTTTTTTTTTGGAGAAAAGGAATAAACAAGTTGATGAAATATTTAGACTTTGAAATGAGAGTTTTATTTTTTCTTCTTAATATAAAATTCATCTAATTAGAGAGAACTTAGAGAGTTAATATGAATTCTTAAAATTAAAAGTATATTAATCATAAACATTAATATATGATATTCAAATATTTCACAGCTTAAATCTCTTCCCTCTCTTTCAAACTCCTAAAAAAAGACCTGAGAAAAATCCCTACATGTGGGCCCCAAGCAGACTGTCTCTAGAGAGATCCCATGTCTGGGTAGAAATTGACATTTATCCTCATAAATGAAACAAATTCTGAGGCACGTTACATAGACTTGGTGTGACTAAAGTCATTTAAAATTGTACTGGTATGTATGTATTTATTTATTGGTTTATGAGGCTCCCAAGTTCCAATTTTAGCGTCGATATGCATGTCACACATGACTCTCATTGCCGTACGTGGTTAACTTCACAACAATTCACAAAGCAGTCTTAATAACTAGGGACTTTGATTATCATTTGCATTCATCACTCTTTGAGTTACACATATCAACGTTAAGACAACATGTTACTCAAAACTCCTCAATAAACGCAAATTATTCTAATCTTTAAAACCACTAGTACTATGCTCAACAGACAGCAAGTCAACAGCCATTATTGTACTGAACCTCTCTTGTGTGTTTCAAGAAGTATTTAGTACTACCTCCGTTCCCTTTTAATTGTCACTTTTTGACATTTTACACAAACCAAGACAATTAATAGATGTCAATACTTTTGATACAATAATTTATACTTTTACTATAATAACCTTATTCATTTAATATATCATCTCATATATTTCTCTCTCCGTAATAAATAACTAAGGATAAAATTGGTAAAACATTATTTAAAGTTGCATTGAACTTTGAAAGTGACAGTTAAAAAGGAACAAATTTTTTCTTCAAAAGTGACAATTAAAAAGGAACGGAGGGAGTATTTACTTCAAGGGAACCTACATTCATATCTTGTTGAACTAAGAACAACTACACAATGGGTTTAAACACTACATATTTACCCAAAACCTTAGGATAGTACTTGACACATCACAACACATAACTACATTTTTTTTTTTTCCGAATTTGTTTGTCATGTTGTGCAATCTAGTTCTTTATGCTAAATCCAAACTCCGTTGATAGCTACAAATAACTTAGACATTTTATAAGTAGGGCCTTACGTGGTTTAGTTTAGGAAGAAATTGCACCAAACTTATTAGAGTTTAGTGCACCGATTTTGTGATGCCAAACTGAACCAAAACTACCTTTTTTTAACTGAATTGTACCAAACCAAACTGCTATTAACCGATAATTAGGACTGGTGAAAAATAAATGAAAAACCAAGTCAAATTGAGTATTAGGACTATTTACAAAAAAAAAAGGAAAAAAGCACTCAACTGGATCAATAGATTACAAACAGAACCAAACCAAACCGGTTCAGTTCAGTTTGCGAACTGTTACTTTTTTTGGGAACTGTTCGATTCAGTTCGATTCAGATTTTTTTTTTTTTACAACCTAGTTAGTTATAAGCTATTTCCGTAAGATCTTTCAAACACTTTCTTAAGTACTTTATACTAAGATAAACTCGAATAAACTGTAGACAAGGGGATCCATACACAATCTATGTAATTCAATATCACTATACAGAAGTGACCAAACCTGAAAGAATAATACAATCCATGTAACAAGACAGAATAATATACAACAAACATTATTATCTTAAAAAAGATAGCATGAATTCAACAATCAATAGCCATCCATCACCAAGAAACACCTTGAGCTCTTATCCAACTTTCCAAGGCCAATAAAAATTTAGGCAAAAAGATGAGAACAATCACAGAACTCACGATCATTTTGAATGAAGAACTTTCTCCTACTGGTTCTGTAAAAAGGTGACATCAAAGCAGTCCAAATTTTGTTAGAAACTTCTTTACCGTTTCGCGGCCCCACTCGATGTCATTTCGCAAGGCATTACCATGAATTGGCTCTGAGTTAGATTCTTCTTCCATTGTTAGTGCCAAATGAAACTGCTCTTCATGTGAATTCAGCTCATCATTGATTGTTGTACTGGTACTTATCTCTTGTGGTGTGTCATCATCTGATTCTTGATCCTTACTCAACTGAACATTTTCATTTGAAGCACATGAAAAAAACAACATTAAAGAGCCATTAAAATTAGCATCGACTATTTAATATCATATATTAAAACATGTGCAAGTTTACTCATTGCTTTAATTAATTAATGGTAAAAACTATCGAGCCTAACTCAACCCTACAAAGTTGGTGAAGCCCTATCGGTATATCATAAGAAGTTTATTGCAGAAAATGCATCAGATATATTCTAGTCAATGGTGAAGAGTTGAATAATAAAATGGGGAAACTTGTATGGTATTTTTACATTTGAATCTAATCTTAGCAGTGCTAGATGGAATGATTATTAAGTCTTTGTAACAAGTCTAGGGTTTTAAAAAATTATTTGCGACCGTGATCTGGGCTGCAGCATCAATGTTTTTGATGCCTTTGCAACCGCAACGCCAACCACAATTGAGGTAGCATACATCAGCCACATTTGACATCAAAGCAATCCAAATTTTGTTAGAAACTTCTTTACCGTTTCGCGGCACCACCCGATGTCATTTTGCAAGGCATTACCATGAGTTGGCTCTGAGTTTGACCCTTCTTCCATTGTTGATGCCAAATAAAACTGCTCTTCATGGAAATTCAGCTCATCATTGATTGTTGAACAAATCTCTCGTCCAGTTCCATCATTTGATTTTTGTTCCTTACTTAACTGAGCATTTTCAGTTGAAGCACACGAAAAACAACATCAAAGAGACATTAACATTAGCATCAACTATTGAACAGCTGCAACATATATTAAAAAATGTGCAAGTTTACACATTGGTTTAAATAAATAATGGTTAAACATATTGAGCCTAACTAAACCCTACAAAACTGGTGAAGCCCAGCCCTGTGATTTTTTCGTCAGAAGCTTATCGATGAAAACACATCAGATACATTTTACTCAATAGTGAATAGTTCATGCATTATAAAATGAGAAAACTTGTATGTTATTGTGACATTTTAATCTAATTTAGTGCTTGTTTGGATTACAGGTGAACTTGACAGAATCATGGCGAGTCATCGTGATTTTGGCAAAAGCTACACTTTTGAGCTTCAGCAAAATCACGGTGCCATTGCGATTTCATCAAACATATCATTATTCCAAACACACACATAGTAATGCTAGATGGAATGCTTGTTAAGTCTTTGTAACAAGCCTGAAGGGTTTTAACAAAAAGGTTTGCGAACGTGATCTGGGCTGCAACATCAAAGTTTTTAAAGTCTTTGCAACCACAACTGAGGTTGCATGCATCAACCACATTTGACTGTGATTTTCCACAATATCAAGGATCGCGACTGCAACCTTCATTTAGAACCTTGCCAGCTTGTTTAAGATTACAATAAATTGTGTGCAGTTATGGCTTGTGTCATTCAACAGCCAAAAGTTCATGGTAACATCTTTCACAATAATAGCTTAGCTATTTGTTTACCATAATTGTTAGAGAACTTCATTATAGTGGTTAAGATTAAGATATGTTTAATTTTTGATAACAATCAAATTGGAAACAAATTTTCCCCTTTCCTTTTGGCCTTAAGATGCATTGATTATAAATGTAAGAAACAAGGCGATGATGAGCCTTGGATTTGAACAAAACTCACTTCATTGATGATATAGACGATGATACAAACGAAACAAGGTGCTTCAGATAACTACCTAATTAGTTCTTTTCTAAGTGGATTGCAAACCCAAATGAGCTTTTAAAGAAACGGAATCAAACAATTTGAAAGGGAGCGTCACACTCATCAAGCGGTTACCTCTGGTATATTCTGATCCTGAGTTTCAAAAGGTTCAATTGAAGGCTCTACCGCAGTCTTTTCTTCTTCAACAACTTCACTTGGACCAGCTTCTTCAGTCAACGGTATTAAGCCAGGTACAAGAACAGGACCTCCTTCAAAATCGATTAAGCTTCCCTCCATAATCGTCCCTTTTTTATTCTTTAATGCTGCAGCATTTCCATTGTATTCAAGTTCAAGTTTTATATCATCATTTTGAAAACCATCTGCAGATTCTTCACTCTTTTGAACAACATTCGTTTTATTCGTTGTTTGACTTTTACTTTCTGTGAGATCCTCCGAGGAACCTATATTTTCTGCAAACATAGCCATTGGCTTCTCAATTGATGAAAACTTACTGTCATGATCATCAATCGGTTTTTGCAAAGCGTGAATTTGTGTATCTTCAATGCCGGATATAATTTCAGTTGAAGTTGACACTTCTGACAAAACCACAGGTTCTTCATTTGGTTGAGAAAGTGTATCTTCCTCTATTATTTTCTGAAGTTCTGCATTCTCCCAATCCTCAAGAACAATTATTCTGTTCATAGTTTCCCATGTTTGGATAATTCGATCCGTCCCTGGTTGCCAAATAATATCACCTTCTTTTCCTTTTAGTATAAACTTGTATAGGATTGATTTTCCAGCCGGCATATCCTGATCACATAATGAAAAATATAAACAGCCACTACATAACGGTTTGCTTTCTAAAAACATTTTTCAGTTTGAATTTTCTCTGTTCTTTCACTTTTAATTACAAAATTGTCACACTGTTTTCATTTTGTTTCTTAATTTCGAAGATTTAACGGTGAAAACAACACTCTTTTGGTCTTAAAACTCTGGTTTCCATGGGAAAGGGCTCTGGTAATCCAGAGTTCGGTCGGGAGGTGAAGTCTGGCCAAGGATTGCTCCAGCCAGGTTTCGAGAACATTTAGGAAACAAAAAAATGTGAAAACAAGGTGGCAATTTGGTAATAATAAAAAACGATTCCGAGCCTTAAAAATGTTTTCCACCAAACAATATCTTAATGAGTTGAATAGTACTACTATACCAGCTCAACAGTCCATATATGGCCATCAGACCATGTCAATGGTAATGCATCTAAAGGGTTCCATAAACCAAGCTTAGGATCATCTCCAACTATTAGAAACTGTTCCCCAAAGTTGCAATCTTTTAGTAGCTGAAACTCAACACGAACGAATTTCGAGTCATCTGCATAACACATAATTTACAAATGTTAGGGATTTGAGTTCTTAAGGATGACATGCGGCACAAAAAGAAAAAAATAGACCACTAGAACCTACTTGTTTGTTCACTTTGTTGAACTTGAGACTCAACAGGTTCCAAATCTACCTCCTGCAACATTTATACAGAACAAGACAATCTCTCATGAAATATACCGAAATATTTATCAGTTCTCTTAATTGATTTAGGTCATGTTTGGATAAACAACTTAATCAAACGCTTATAGCATAAGCGTTTATCATATAAGTGCTTATGTATAAGTTATTTCTATAACAAAAGATAAAATGAAGTCAAACTATTTTTATATAAGCTGGTTTCATAAGCTATCATGGAGAGCTTAACGAAATAAGCTGAAAACAGCTTATGGACTTGTCAAAGCAGTATTCATAAGCTCTCCAAACAATCTTACAAACAAGTGTTTATGTCACTAAATTAGGTCAAATAATTCAATCCAAATAGACCCTTAATGTATATACAACAATCAGATAACCACTTAACAAATTTCACTCGACTAAACAACAACAAAAGCAATTAGTTTAACTCATATCCTCTCGAATTCTTACATATGAAATGAAAATTCTCAAAACAGTTAACATATTCCACCACTGACGTAGAAGGAAAAGAGAAAAACTTGAAATAGGAAAAAGGGTTGTAGTTGAAATGGCCAAAAACAAAACAAAAAAGTTGCTTAAAAAGGACATAGATTGTTTGTTGTTGAATTGGTATCAATCAAGTCAATAATTACTCATTCACAACCAAAGAGTATAACATTAACATCAAATTGTCAGCATCAATTTTAGGATCTATGCATACTCATACAAAAAGTGAGAATAACTTTGCATCATAGAATGAAAACAAAAGGAACAAGCTCAAACATTTAACCACTTAATATTTCAAGAAACAAAAAAATATCCAAAAAATGGAAACAAAATAAAACTAGCAAATAAAATGTTCCAAACAAATAAATAACTACAACCCATTAATCAAATTCAATTAAAAACAAAATATTGGCAAAAACAAACAGAAAAAAAAATAAACCTGGTGTTCTGAAGGCACAGCATGCAAAGGGCAAACACCCTTGTTTTGGACATGTCTCAAGAGACAAAAAAAGGAACTTTTTTGGTCATTTCTAGAGTGAAGAGTGAAACAAGAAAAGGGTTTATCAGAAACATGAAAAGCAACACTAGGAGACAAAGATCCTAGCTTATGAACTATAGGCTTAGAACTAAAACTTGTGAAGGTTTTCATCACAGTGAAGTTTGATCTGCAACACAACACAACACAACACAACACAACACAATGATGTTTGGTTCCTTGTACGATTAGATTTTGTTGTTTTGTGAATGATGTTGCAGAATCTATCTGATGCTGGCGGTTTTTGAGAGGTTATGTGGGGTCCTTTTTATATTGGTGGAACCTATTAAAATTTGGATAATATATAATACTATATGTCATGCACCGATTGAATAAGGTAAACGTATCTACAAGTATGTGTCTTTTAGATACTTGGAAAACGTGTGGAATTCACGGATAATTAGATTTTGTGATTCAACATTTGAAATATTGGTTCCATTTTTCATATGAAATCCATGTGTGTTAGTTTTGTTGGAAATCAATTTGGCAATATGGTCAAAATCTTTTTTATGAAATTACGATAACACGATATTGTTGCAGTTAAAATGGATAGTTTTTGTTAAAACCGCAAGGACTCAAAGTGATTCAGCTAAAATCACAGCTAATCCAAATATACATTGAGATATTTAGTGCTTGTTTGTTTTTGCAGAGGATTAGTGTTCAATGAGCGTTTATAACATAATCGTTTACTTTTAAACTATTTTTATACCAAAAGATAAAATAAAGTTAATTTTCTTTTTTGTAAATTTGTTTTTACAAACTATCATGAAGTGATTATGAACTTGTTAAAAGTTGTTTGCATAATCTCTCTCATAAACAAGTATTTATGTTTGTAAATAAATAAACTCAATAAGTCGATCAAAACACCAATACCGATTCTATGGTTGGTTTTAGGATGTATAAATGTTTCATATAATTTATAATTTATGGTAGACTACATATTTTAGAAATTGTAGATCAATGCAAGCCATATGCGAGAAACTACAAATTGTAGCTTTAGCTAAAGTGAGCAGTAGCTTTTATTTCACCCCGACACTAAACACACATTTATCTTTGCGAATCATGTCATCTTCTAACATATTAGTTTTAGAGAATCATGAATCTCAGTTTTTGTTCCAATAGAGAATCATGGATCTCAATTGAGCCATTGGATTCTAGTCAACCACCCTTTGAAAGAATCATTGGACAGTCTCTTTGTGGTTGAATATTTTCCTCAATTAGTTTCCACAACTCTAATTTCTAACAAAACTCCGAGGTTAATTATCAATTTATAAATTTTCTTAACCCACTTGGATTTGTCCGGTGATATTGGCTTGAGACTTTGGATGTGCTCCTTTCAAGAATTCAGATTTGATTCTCTTCGATTTCAGTGGACTAGTTTGACTTTTTTTTTTTAAAAATTTATAAGTTTTCTTTTCTTTTTGATTTACTCTTATTCGATTGTTGCGTATGAAGGTAGATCATATCATCTAGGGACAAAAAAGACAGACAAACAATTTACACCGCAGGTGATTGATCATTCAAATGTTTAGTGTGAAAACCTAATAGAACCATATAGATAGAGAGAACTGAGTATATTTGTCAATGAATTTGGATACCATTCATGTATTTGTCCCATTTCGTGAATTGATGTGTAAATGAAATTAAGATATAATCTTCTAGTTCTAATTTGCAACAATTTTAAATTGAGATTTATTTTCTAGTTCTAATCTTCTCCCAGAACCAACTCCATCGAAGTTTCTTTTTCATTACAAAAAGTTGTACTACTTCCCAATGGTATCATGGTGTCAAAATCAGGTAGGTCACCGACGGTGACCTATCCACGGTGATACCAAACATAAGCCTATGCTCAAAGCCCAGCGGAAGGGAAGAAATGGAGTTGTGGCCATAAGCTTAATCTAAAATTTTAACATGAATAAATATTAAATGAACTAAATCAAAAAAACAAAACCATGCGAACTGTTTCCTATTTTCAGGCTTAAAACCATTAATTAAAAAATAAAACCAGAAAATGTGCATATTCCAGGGTTAAAAAGTTAATTCAGCATTCTATATAATGAGTTACTCATGGTTCATTAACAAATTCTTATTGACTTTTGATATAAACAAATTAGGCATAACAATTCAAAAAAGAAGTATCACCGGAAGACTTGTATCAGATAATTGTGTCATTTACAAAAGTATAACATTTTAGGTGGTAATAGTTGTTGACATGAAAAATGGGCATTTCAACGTGATTTGAGCAAAAGCACACTATAGCTCCAAACATTGTTATGAACTTCCAGTTCTTGACAAATGGGTGGATGCAATCACCTTAATCACTGTCTAGGAATCCTGGAATTCACACTCTGAATGTAATGTTTTGCCAAACCAGCAGTATCCAGTTCAAATAACCTACACAGATATGTGTTTTTTCTCTTCATAAACAGTAACAAACTTCTACTATCGTAATATGATGAGGTGACAAACAACAGGAAGCAGATAAAGCTAACAAAGACAATAAAGACAGATGCAACAATTTCTGGTGCATTTACATCTGCCTGATCTTTTCCTCTTGATCTTAAATGGTGATAAACTATTCAGTATCTTCATCTCTCTCCTAAGTTGTTTAAATCTAACATGTCTAAATGTATTATAAGAAGACAATAACCAAAGTCTTGTGGGGTTGACAACATGAATCAAACAACACCATAAAAATATAATGCAAATAATGGAAAACTATGCAACATAAGCCCGAAATTGAGCTCATAAGAGTGACTGTGTAACAACAGCATACACGGTACTGAAGCAAGGGTTTAATTCAACAAACATGACATTTCCAACATTTTTGGATGCCATCACTCTACCAACATCTCAAACTTTTCTTTCCCATAAGAAGAAACTTTAGTTGGTTGATAGACATCTATAACAGCACAAATCCTAAGGAGAAAAATCCACGACATCGGGTTTTTTGATGTCTCCCCAACCACATCATGACAAAAATTGTGACTGAATTGGCAGTATTCGCCTACAATATTTTCGCAAACTGGGACCAGGATTTTAAACCTTGACTATAAGAGTGTTTCCAATCCCACCCTCAATATGATAAAGTAAGAGCTTACATAATAGAGACTAAAAAAAGGTTGCAAAGTGAACTCAAATAAGGAAAACAAGCAAAATCCAAATAGTATATTGCAAATGGAATCCATATGTCAAAAACTATAAATCATGAAAGACTCAAAAAATTACAATGCAGCACTAAAATCAACTAACTAGGAAAGAAGGATTCATTAATTACAATCTCAATCACTTCCTTATCTTCAAGCTTCTTGGTAGCATCTGGTGGAGCATAAATCCTTGGTGGTCCTCTTCCCTTGTTCTTGTTCCTTGGCCTTGACTGATAACATCAAATAACATATTTTGAAGCATAATTACTTATTTTAGAATGCTTAATGAGTGCTCCGGGGGCACTCGTTAACAAGACCCAAAAGGGACTAAAAACATACATTTTGTAATTTGTAGGATTGAAATGTAAATACTGAGCCTAAAAACAAAATTCAAGATTATCTCATGGACTAAAACATATTTAATCATTATTATTGGTTGTTGAGGATTTTTGTTGAAATTTTTGTGGATGTTGTGTTTTTCCTAGTTCTAATGTTATTTTGAGATAATCTTGAATTTTGTTTTTAGGCTCAGTATTTACATTTCACTCCTACAAATTACAAAATGTATGTCCTTAGTCCCTTTTTTAGGACTGAAAAATCGGTTCAATGACTAAAAACAAAAAATATAAATTATAAAGACTAAAAACACATTCAACCCTAACAATTTAGCAAACCTAAAAGGGTATAATATGAATTAATAAGAATTTAAAACAACATGAATTAATAAGTATCACTTTAATGTTAATATGAATCACATCCAAAAACAATTTTGATTCAAACTATCTTATTTTATTTTTTGTTGGGGATCATCAAAGAATTGCTATAGTGCCACTCAAAAGCAATGCGCGCGAGAGGCGAGTAGCGGTGGAATCTCCCCATCAAGAAATAAAATAAGTGAAGGGAGGGAAAAAAATTGAATTTGAAGTGACAATGTAGATCTGACATTGGGAAATGTAATAAAAGGTCATATAATGTTCAATTGAATTTGGTATTGAACCAGCATGTATTAACTTGTGGTTGGTTATCAACTTATTTCAGATTGTAGAGTGCAAAGATGTTGTTTTCGTTCAGCAAAATAGTTAGTGTAGTTAGATGACATCATTTAGTACTGAAAAGTAAATTTTAGACACAAAATACCCTTATTTTAGTGAGTTTTCATTTTTTTTAAGAAAGGTTATTAATGTGTTTTCCACAACATTCAATTTTCTTACATTATAAGAAGGAAAGGACTATCCAAAATAATATGAATTAAGAATCACTTGTTAATTCAAAATAAGATAAGATACTACACTTGATTCTCAAAAATTAAAATAAAAAATGAATCACTATTACTTCAATGTATGTATAAAACATGATAAATTTAAGATAAAGTCATTTTAACTAAAATCAATTATAACAAAACCAATTCACCTTGGAACCAAACATACAGTCAATAAATGAAATAAGTGGGGGAATTTGAAAAGGGTAAACTGGGAAAAAAAGAACATTACATTTCCAAATGAATGGCTGAACCGTTTCCCCTTAGCAGTTTTCCTATCACCTTTGCCACAATACACTACAAGAAAAAAAAAGAACCAAAATAAAAAAATGGGTTATCAACATTCAAACATATTTAACCAAATTCATAACAAAATTGCCATTTTTTTTGGAGAAAAATTACCAGAAGGGGTTGGTGAAAGAGACAAGGTTGAAGAGAGGGTAGGGAATGATGAAGTGATGATTGGTGAGTGAAGAGATTGGGATTGAGAGAAGGAAAGGTGAGAAGAGGAAGCGTGGAGTTGAACGGAGAGTGGTGAAGGTGATGCTAGAAGCAGTGATGATGCCATGGCCATAACTGAGAGGATAGATAACGAAGACACTATGATAAGGTTGGTTTGATTGAGGAATATATGTGCTGCGTTTTTTTTAGATCCAATGGTTTAGAATGCACATCTAATTAAATCACATCAATGGTCAATTTTAAATATTGTCCATTTTTCATGAAATTTCAAATACTTGCCTTTTTTTCTCTCTTCAAAAAATATATATTTTTAAAAGGAAATATTAATTTTTTAAACAAAATTAATTTGTTTAATTGAGATATTTTAATATTACTTTTCTTTTGAGCTTGAAACATATTTCATAAAATTCTAGAAAGAGTCCTTAAAAAAAAATCTAGAAAGAGAGAAGATTTCTCTTTTTATTTTTTTTTCTTTTTCTTCTTCTTCTTCTTCTTCTTCCAACTCTTTACCGCTGCACACTCTTTTTTTTTTTTTTTTACTTCATTACAATCTAAAACTCTTTCGTTGAGATGTAGATCCTTTAGATGGTGGTGCGATCGGCCTCCACCGTCAAGACATACTTTGGTTTCTTTCTTTATCGCGCTTTAATGAATGGTTCCTGATCCAAATCGGTGCCTTCGATAAGAAGTTGGGTTCCTATTTGTATTTATGAATCTCGATGGCTTTGTTTGTTGCTAGTTCGCTCAAATTTTTAGCCGCCTCTGGTTCTTGTGTTTCTAAGTTCCTGGATTCTTCGTTCAAGACGAATTAACTTCGGAGATCATGAGTTGCCCTTATAATTGATTCTCCCATTTAGGTTTTCGTTCTATTTCAACTTTGCGTTGGATCTGATGGTTCACATATATGGGCTTGTTGTTCATTGTCATTTGTTGTGGTGATCGCCATGTTGGTTTTCCTTGACCAGTGTTGCGCGTTGATGTCTATGTGAGTTAATGCTCACGTGTGCTGAGTTTGAGTTTTTGTTTTTTTAATTTGAGTACAATGTGTGTCATGTGTTTTAGGCTTGAAGTTGTTGATGCTTTGTCAAAATTCGTCACAGGTTTACTTTTTTTTTTTTTTTTGAAATGTGGTTTTGCGCTTGTGTTGCAGGTATGTTGGGTTATGCAATGAGTGTTGGATGTTTCGGGTTTGGATTCTGTTGAACCATCAATTATGGCGACTGTTTTTGTCCCATTCATGATCGTCCTTTATTTTCATTGTGTTTTAGGGTTGGTTCAATACCAGCTTTGTGTTGTATATCTGTTTGTTAGGGATGATTCGATCATTTTGTGTAGGGGTGAGCAGAAACCCATGACCTGCCCGAAACCCGTCCAAACGTCAGTTTTATGGGTGAAACAGTCGGGTTTAAAAGAAAATCGGGTACACAATTATGGATTTCAACTTTTCAAGACTTTGATTATTACTTGTCTTGCCTCAGAACTATTTTTTTTTTTTTTGTGAACAACTTGCCTTGGAACTATACTTTGACACAAACATATTAATTTTCCTTTTAAACTTCGAACACGCAAACAATTTTTTGTTCCACTTTCTTTTTATCTTTTAAGTTAAACATAATGTATTACATTTTCAATTCTAAAATAATTTCAAATTACCATTCAAGTTTGGTTTTGTGTAAACCCTTTATTTTGAAGATTTCTTATTTCAACAGAGATTTACTTGTTCTCTTACACTCAAGGTCGTCACGAACATCCTCCGCTGTGTGACGAATGCTTACAATGGCTTTGCACATGTGCTACAATATATTGTCCATACAGAAGAAAAACTACTGATGCAACTTTAATTCTTTTCGAGTGGTGTCAACATGATGATGTTGGTGAACCACCAACTAACAACCGGTGTGGCTATTTGAAACTTGAGAAGAGGAAAATGAGGATTTTCTATGGTCTCAACTGAAACAAATTTCCTGAGATACTAGTCACCTATCTTAGCCGTCACCCGAATTACCTGTTGTCTCATACGGTCAAAAATGATTTTGTTTCTCATCTCTTATCGATACATTTGGGCCCGAATTCGACCGAAACCGTCTGTTGCTCAGCCATACTTTTGTTTGGTTATATTGGGTCGGGTTTTTGCCCCCTAGTCTTTTGTACTCTTTTTTAGTTAAATTAATTACTTTTCTTTTCCATAAAAAATATCTTTAGATTTTTTTTTGAAGTTTTTGGATATGATTTCAATCCTCTAAAGTGAGTAAAGTGTACTTTTGGCCCCCTAAATTTCAAAATGTTGCGATTTTGGCCCCCTATTAAAAAAATGAAAAATTTGACCCCCCAAGAATTAGCTCCTTTGCAATAGCGATCCTTTTGGCCAATTTTGACCGAGTCAACGCTTATTTGGCAAGCCACGTGTGTAATTATTGAATTAAAAAAAATTAAAAACGCCACATAATTAGTTTTTAAATTAAATAAATGAAAAATGAAATTAAAAAAATCAGAAAAAAAAATTAAAAATAAAACTCAAATCCCATTCTTCATTTCTTCATATCAATCCAATCCAACCCAGATTTTTTTTTTAACAAAATAAAAATGAAATTTAAGCACACTTTTGTAGGAATCGATAGTGGTTGTTGTTTTGTTCATTTCACTCTCTTATTCCTCTATAATCACTTTTTTTCCACCCATTTCTTTAGGTTTTAAGCACCATTTTTGTCATTGTTTTTTTCCCCATTTCACTCATTTCATTCCACGCCAACCCTCTTCTTTCTTCATCCTTTCCTTATTCTCAGTCACATATAGCTACAACATTCACAAAGAAAAGCTACTTCCTTTAGTAAAACCCATTTTCAGATTTTCACACAAACCCATTTTTTCTTCTAAAGTTTCCAACTTTCTGCTTTATCATGAACATTCAACCCAAAACTGAACCTGGGTCACCACCAGGTTTCCATTCCACAAACCCTAACAACTTTGAAAAAAAGAGTATTCATGAGCTTGTTATGGAACTGCGTGGAACTTGTCAATGTGTAACTTTTGATAGTGTTGAAGCTGTCTTGGATCTCCTTGCGCCGCATCCCACTCTATCCATGATATACCTTATCAAATCGATCCTCCTGGAACCGCCCCAACACAAGATGAGCCGCATGTTGAAAAGGAACTTGAATCGGCTGACGGATTTAGGGTTCTTCTTGAATCGGATTCAAAACCAGTCACAGTTGAGGTTGTCATTGAAGGCAACGATCTGATGGATCAAGATGAGGAGGAGAACGAAATTAGAAAAAATGAAAAAAAAATTCTGGGTTGGATTGGGATTGATATGAAGTAATGAAGATGAAGAAATGAAGATTGGAATTTGAGTTTTATTTTAATTTTTTTTCTGATTTTTTTAATTTTTTAATTACATTTTTCATTTATTTATTTTAAAAACTGATTATGTGGCGTTTTTAATTTTTTTTAATTCAATAATTACACACGTGGCGTGCCAAATAAGCGTTGACTCGGTCAAAATTGGCCAAAAGGATCACTATTGCAAAGTGGCTAATTCTTGGGGGTCAAATTTTTTATTTTTTTAATAGGGGGCCAAAATCGCAACATTTTGAAACTTAGGGGGCCAAAAGTACACTTTAGCCAAAATATTATAAAAAAATAACTTAGTTGTGCTAGAAAAATACTATAGTTGTTCTTAGTTATTGTTTACACCTAGAAATAAATAACTTGTTAGTTGAGATAGACAAATAGTTGTATTTAGGGTCATGTGAATTCCTCTAATGAAGGTTAGACAGAAATGAAGGTGAGAAAAACACAAGAGGGGGGGGGGGGTGAATTGTGTTGGCTTTTTCTGATTTCTTTTTCTATGTGTTAAAGTACAAAAACACAAAGATATATATATATATATATATATATATATATATATATATATATATATAGAGAGAGAGAGAGAGAGAGAGAGAGAGAGAGAGAGAGAGAGAGAGAGAGAGAGAGAGAGAGAGAGAGAGAGAGCAGACACAAGCAATTTATACTGGTTCCTCCCACAACACAAGAGTAGTCCAGTCCCCTTACACTTCCAAGGGATTTCACTATAATCACTACTGATTACAATTACTCAAGGACTCTTCCAAGAGACTTCTCAATACTCAAGCACACTTGCAAGAGACTTCCTTGCTCCAGTTCACTTCCTAGAGACTTTCAATGCTCAAGGACAACTCCAAGAGACTTCCAATGCTCAAAGACAACCCCAAGAGACTTCTATTGCTCAAGCACGCAGGCAAGAGACTTCCAATGCTCTAAGGACACTCCTAAGAGACTTCTATTGCTCAAGGTTTCACCAGGAGACTTATATGCTCAAGCTTAACAAGCAAGAGACTTCTGATTGATTACATCAAATATAATCAACCTTGTTCTTACACTAGATATATAAATGGATGGTGTAACTGAACAAATGAACAAACTCTTTACACCTATAGGATTTCTAAGATTACAAAGTTTGGTAAGAAAGATCCTAAGTGTTTTGCGCTATTTGATTTTAATAGAGAGTTGACACAGTAAAAATAGCAAAGTCTTGTTGATCTTCTTCATGGTCTTCAACTCCTTTTATAGGCAGGGATTTGAGAGACGTTGGAAAAGAGTGCCAACACATTAAGAGTCATTGAGAAGCTTCAAATCAAGGATGTTGAGCCATTGCATGATATGGATAATTCCGTTGGATGTTCATTCGAAAATCCTTTCCTGAAACATGAAGTATCCGTTCATTCTTGTTGCCCTTGAAGTTATTTGTTTGTTTCTACATGTGGTCAAAAGAAGACAAAGTTGTGCTCAGATCCTTTGATGTGGACAACTCTGGAAGATGACAAATCTGACGTGGAGTCTAGGTACCTCAGGTGCTTCTAAAGCCTGAAGGTCTTCCAAGTCTGATAGGTTCTTCTTTGTCTGGTTAGGTTCTCTGAGTCTTATGGTCTCCACATAGTCTGATGTTCTTTACAGCTTCTGAGAGGCATCCTTCTCTTCTGATCCAATGTGTTGACTTCTGGTTGACCTTTCTTCAGATCTTCTACCATAGTCACTTTGAGCTTCTCTCGTGCTTCTAATGCTTTAATACATGTTCAATACTTTGATGAATACATTCTATGATCCTGCACACTAGAACAAATATTTGTATGTCCAATTGTTCTTCAATAATTTGTTATCATTAAAACTTTAGAGGAATTGTACAAGACCCTTCTTGTTCCCACAAGAAATACAACTAAATGCGAGTTAGTCAAATATTTATTAAGTCTACTTAGGTCCATAAAGGTTGTGGGGATGTTAGAATCAGTCAAAGCTCAACATAACTTGAAAATTTATCATTTTACTTATGTTTAATGTTTGTAGCGCCACTAACCAAAGTAGCTCATAGTATGGAAGTACGTCCCAAGGAGGCCAATAACCGAAGTAGCTAATAGTATGCAAGTACGAACCAGTCATGCATTTTGACTCAATCAATATTCATGTCCACCCAGTTTTCAGAATTTGCACTAATGAATCGATTCAAAATCGATTTTTTAGTGTTATTTTAAGCCCAATTTTGTCATATCTCACAAACCTATATATACTTGCCTTCACTCATTTTCTCATTATTGAATAAATTTGCAAAAACTCTCTCAAGTCTTTTTTCTCTTTCTTTTTCAACAACTTCTTCATATTAAACACTTTTTCTAAAAACACTTTTAGGATTTGAGATCTAGATTTATAGGGTGCAATAGGAAAATTGTAAGTTTGGTTTCTTTCAAGGATCTTGGTGGAGCATCAAGGATCTAAAGCAAAATGAGGTACTTTTCACCTCCAAAGGAAATTGTGGGGGTTGTTTCTCAAACAATCAAGGTTTAAGGGGATTGAAGTAAGGAATATCAAAGATGATTTTTTTGGGTAAGAAGATCGAAGGATTGCATGCAAGAATGAGACTTGAAGACCTTGGGATTATACAATTTTAAGATAGCTTGAATATTGGAGACTTTGTATAATTACTTAGCATAGAAAATTTAGGATCGCTTGGATTCAGAAATTGAAGGCCGTAGAAGCCCGTAGAAGAGACGTTTTCCTCTATGAAGAGAGGTCTACCCTGAAGCGAGGATGAAAAGGGGGAACCTCTGTAAATCAATGTCTTCTTCTCCCTTTTCTTTTAATTCTTGCAAACTTTTATTTGATATATGATAATTGTTGATTAGGTAAATTGATACTTGATAAGTGATTGAATAATTTGAAATTCCTTTGTGAACAAATTTTGTTAACCTAAATTGAAACTTCAATCACTTTGAATTGTTGATATGAACACTACAATCTAATCATCATATATGAAATACTATTGTCTCTTGTGTTAGTTTTTGTTCTCATACAATTAGGTTTGATTTACGATTGGATTGTGATTTGTATCTTGATTGTGTATTAGTGATTGTTTGAATAGATATAATTCAAGTGTGAATTACTTGTTCAAATTTGAATTGTTATTTTTCATTGCACACTTTATATCATTGAAACGATTGTCAATTTCCAATATTCAAACTCAATTTTGTTTTTCAAAGAAAATCTCAAAACCATGTTTTTGTGCGAATTTTATTCGGGTAATCTATTCACCCCCTCTAGATTATCGTTGTACACTTCACCAACATGTATCAGGTCTCTTGATAAGTGCCAAATTACTGTTATTTTCCATAGAACTTATCGACTTCATAAATTGTGCCACAAAGCTATTACATCTATTTTCCATACATTTTTATTGGTTTTGAGCATGACTACACAAATACAGGGTAAAAGAAGGCAAGCACACACGCCAGAAGCCAAGCCAGAGCATCACAAAGACATATGGTGAAAATTAAGGGTTTAAGAAGATGAAGTTGTTTTGGTTATTGCATGTGAGAGATTGAAGTTGTTGTGTTGCATTTTGGGTATTTAGAAGCAAGGGCCAAGGAAGGAATTAGGAGCTGAAGCTTGTGCGTTGAATTTGGAGGCTTTGAAAGAATCAGAATAAATTATGTGAGTTCCTAGTAGTGTTAGTTCCCTCCTTGGATAGTTTATGTGTGTTATGTGAGAAAACTATGATTTTTGATTAATTGCATGATAGATAGATTTTCCCCATGAGATGTGTAGTATTGGTTGTGTTTATGTTTGATTTACATGCTTAAGAATATGGATTTTCGATTCATTGGTGTTGAGCTAAGCATTTTGGATGAGTTTGGTGGAGAAAAGTGATTTTGCATGCGGAAAGACTGGTTTATGGACTGAGGTAATCGATTACCTGCTACTGATAATCAATTACCACCTGCAAATTTTGGAATGTCGAACAATATGGTAATCGATTACCACCCTATGGTAATCGTTTACCAACTTGAAAAAATTTAAAATTTGCATGCTAAATCACAAAAATTGTTTCTTAACTTATTTTAAACCTCCTCCAAACTTATCTTCAACACCAATTGAATCTCTTAAGGGTAAGTTAAGCTAAGGACACACTTATTACTTGACATATCACAAGAGTTACAAATATGCTTTAAATTGTTATCCCCCGGGTAGATTATTAACCCTTAGGAAATAGGGACTTTTACTATGAGGACTCGACTCAGATAGTCGGGGCAAGCTTTAACTCAGAATAAACAGAGACATATTAGATATATGTATTATGTTTAAAACAATTAAGTTGTGGCTCAGAAAAGCTCCAATTAATTCTGGATAGGTCCAGCCCGTTAGGGAACCTTCACGACGACAACAGGGAGTCCGTTTCTAACCCTCAGATAGGGAATTTAGCCGGTTATTAGAGCGAATGTATTCAGGGTTACTCCACTCGGATTCATTTTTTAAAATGAACTCAGATAATAATGTTTGTTATACACTAACTTAATTATAATTATGATATTATCTTGAGTCTTCCAGAAGAAGCTAAGAACTTGAAGCTTTCTACCACGTAAATTTAACCACACACAAAAGCAAAATAACTTTGGGAAAAACATCTAAAATTCACCTGTTAAAAAAGAGCAACCATGCAGTTGCTAATGACAAAAAACAAATTCTCTCAAATTCCAGTTAATTATGAGAGAAATAAAAGCTCAGTTTCTAAAAAAAAAATTTACTCGAACATAGCTGATAACCAACAATTTTGTAGATACATTGCACTTATCCCCCATAATATATGAGAAATTGAGTGATTGCATGGCCTAAAGCATTTAATCAGTGACTATTTAGGAATTTATGGTTTTAAGTAGTTTTTAGTGTTATTTAGTCATTTTGAACTAGTAATGTTTGTTTTGGATGTTTGATGGATCAGGTGATGAAGTTACTCTGGAGATCTAGGAAGATAGAAAAGGAGAATAGTGATGTATGAAGATACCGTGCTAGAGATATAGGATGATGTATCACACCAGATCGCTAGACTAGGCTGTACAGTTGTGTGAACTCATGGAACCCTTGCATATTATTGCTTAAGGGCTAAGTTCTATGAGATGGCGCTATTGATTGGTAGTATGAGGAATAACGAATATTCTTGGTACTGTAAGGATAAGATAGGGACACCTCATGTGGGAAATGACCAAAGGGTACAACTTGTAGTGGTTGGCCTTGTACTATAAAAGGACAAACACATGTGACTGCGAAGGGTCCATAATTTGGCATAGTGAATTAACGTCCGAGTTCCAACTAGGGTTAGCAGCCACTAGAGTTCTCACTCCATCTCATCTTCTCCATAGATGAGCATGAGTGATAGTTCTTAGTGATTTAGAGTAAGGGTTACTTTGGTGATGCTTCAAGCTCGCCTATTTCCTTGTTGGAGTATAATATGTTCATAACCCTATTTTATCTATTAATTTAGCTTTTTTATGTTTTCATTTATGTTTCGTTTCATCTTCATCTTCATGGTTAAGATCATCATTTGCTAAACCTCTTCTTGTGATTTAGACATGATGAGGTTATGATATTCTTCGCTTAAGATGTAAAGAGCTATAGATTCGTGCTTCTTTTAAACAAACCGTTTTAACTTAAAATCTTTGAAAGTAAAACTTGATCACTTTTATTTTTATTGCCAAGTTCCCTGATACCAACATGTAATGGGAATGGAAAATGTTTGTTTGATATGAGTTATGTCCCTAAGTACCGACAGGAGATAGGAACAAGACATACTCCTTGAACTTAAACAAGATCTTGGAAGAGCTTAGAGATGCGCCAAGATCTATTTCCGAGTCTTTTCATATGCTACGGCTCAGCCTCTCCATAGATGGAGAGCTACTGATGACCAACCTAGAAATGTTGCATGTTAAGTATTGTATGTGAACGTCTTTGCATTCAATGTCTGAAGGCTGAGTCTGAGGGTCAACGAAAGTCAACGTCTGAAGGCTGAGTCTGAAGGTCAACAAAAGTCAACGTCTGAAGGGAGCGTCTGATGAACAGTGCGTCTGATGAGTGGATCGACAGACCCCTAAGGCCACTAGGTTGCCAGGAAGCAATAGAAATATAAAGCTCTTTATATCATAGGGAATCTCTGTCATAACAAATTCATTGTTTAAACCACGGTTTTATATTGAGAACTTCAAAGACTTTTTAACCTTTTTCCTTAACTGTTATTACTTTAAAACTTTATTTTATTGTTGTGACACTCACAAATTATTTTATTTTCTTGAAAGCAAGTTATTATTGGGAAGATATAGGAAGCTGTAGCGCCAGAGTCCCAGTGGAATCGATATCTTTTTTATAATATAACTTGGACAGTGTATACTTGCACTTAATCAATCCACCCATAAATACTTATAATGTTTTGGGAGACACCAATAGCCTAGTACAGAGACGCAATACATACATCTACACATATCTTTGATGTATCTACACATACCATCTAAAAAATTTAGTATTAATGCACCATAGAACATAGTAGAATATGACTTGAACTACTGTTGTTTTAGTCATCTGATACAATAGATCCAGATTCTGTGTACAAAAGCTCAAGACCCATTTTCATTCATCAAAGAGGTATCATACACTTTTTTATGTGGGTTAAGAAGAGTATAGGGTAAAACAAAAGTTTTATTTCTTTTATGGATGGATCAAAATGTAACGTGAAAGACAAAGGAATTCAGTGAGGAGAGCATAAATCAAATGGAAATAAAGCAATACGAGACAAACTTACAGCGATTGATCTTTCTCCCTTACTCAAGCTGGGGCTTTTATGTGAGTACACGGGGGTTGTTTTTAATATGAAGCAAGTACAAACTTTGACTAGGAATGTTGGTGGTAATTCATTGATATATCCAAATCAATTTTTTGAATACTAAATGGGCTGAACAATTGGATGATTTGTCTATGATACACACTAATAATGTCTGTTCCTCGTATCCATCAATTCCTCCTTACGATTTTGCTTTGGATGTGTTAACAATGCGAAATATTGCTAGCTATATGAGTCTAGCCAAACTCCAAATGCGTTTGTTAAATTTGTTCTATGTGATCACAATAATTTGATGTTCCCTCACCTTATGTTTTTTGTAGTGAAGAATATCCCTCGAATGAGAGACTTGAGCCTTTATTACGGGGTAGTAGCAGATGTCGATGAGAAGCTCACTGTCAACATTAAATATGTAATTAAATATTTTCCTAACTTTGATTACGCTGAAGTTGAATTTTCAATTAGCTTATTTTTACCATTGTCTTCCCTGTCATTTCATACTACTTTTCTTCCATGACAATAACATTTCACACAATTATAAAAATAAATAAGCTAAATGAAAACTCAGCCTCAACATAATAAGAAGCTAGTAAAATATTCAGTTACATGTGTTGAGGTTGCCAGTGAACTTCACATTAAATTCAGCTACAAACCAATAATCAAAGATCAAGTCTATCATTGGAGGGATGTTCTTCATTGCAAACAACATAACAGATATAGATAGTTACATGAAGGTGAGGGAACATCAAATTCTTTTGATCAAATAGGACAAACCAAACAAAGTTGTTGAAAGTTGGGCTATGACGGATATAGATAGTAACATTTCTCATTGTTGCCATATCCATAGTAAAATATAACGGAGGAACCAATGGACATGAGTAACGCTCATGGTTAGCGTGTATCATAGACAAATCACCCCCATTATTCACCCATCTAGTTTTCATAAAGTGATTCAGATATATTAATGAGTTACAACAAACATTCCTAGTTACAGTTTGTTCCTGCTCCCTAGTTGTACTCACATATAAAAATGCCACCTTAAATAAGTTATAAAGACTCGATGGCACTATATTTGTCTCATATTGCTTTATTTTCATTTGATGTCATGCTTTTCTAACGAATTTCTTCTGTTTTTTTGTGTTACCTTTAAATCCATCCATCAAATCAAACAAATTGTTATTCCTCTATCTTCTTCTTAAGCCATATAAAGGGATAGAAAAATTGTATAGTACCTTTCTGGTGAGTGAAAAGAGGTACCGTGTGGAGAAGAGCCTTTGGCACACGATATTAATCTAGTAATATATCAGATGATAAGAATAAATAATTTCCAACTCCTCAATTGAGATTTCTTTTTTAGATGTAGCAGCAACAAGATTTTGTTTTCTTTCAATATTCTTGGTATGCAAACACCATCAGGTTCTTAAATTGTTGAAATAGTAAAATCCAAAGTAAGTGAATATTCTTACGGATCAAAACGTCACATTCACTTGACTTTGCATGAAATTTGCAATCTAACATTTAGATTTCAAATGTGTTGTTGTAAATGATAAATCAATTATAAAGTAATTCACTAGCCTCTTTTATTTTAAAATTATTTTCTATTATTTTCTAATTAAAAGTAATTCACTAGCCATATAAAGGGAAAAAAGAAAAATGCATTAGGACAAAAGCTTAAAAAGAAACAATTGATAAACTATAACAAGAAAAGGAAATACAATTGTATAAGCTGATTACATAGATGGAAACAATTGTATACATACTTACATGTATAACAAACACCAGATGGCATGCCAAATTTTGTCTATATTTTGAAATGAAATAGGAAACTTTTGTTACTATAAAACTCGGTGTGCAATATTTATGGCAAAAGGTTTGAGTATCGTTAGACAAAACTTACTTTGAATGTGTCAAACAAAAATGTCACTGTCATAGAGTACAAGTACATTTATCATGAAAGTATAGCACAAATGAAGTATCACACCTCTCAACTTTTGAGATTTAGAGGCCTCCATCTCCAAATGATGGACCATACAAAATCAAATCTTCTTGCTTAAATCAAAATTCATTCCTCAATTAATTATATGCAGCCTATATGTTCGAATACGTGTTGAGCTTAGATGACTATCTTAGAAAGAATAGAGATAAATCATACACAAGATCAAAGTTATATTGACTTGGATAAACACAGAATTCAAACAAAAGTTTGATAATTTATGTTACTCGTATAACTTCCTCATGACATATACACTCAAAACCTCAACATATTAGAAAAATGAATAATTTTATTTGAAAATAACAAGAAACCTAAAAAGCATTAAAAAACCTTACATATAGAACGTCCATATCCCAAATCTAGAATAGTCATAGCTGCAAACATAATACACATCAAAAAAACATTGAGAAAGTTCTTTTCTTTATACATAAAAATAATTTCAAAACAACACCTCAAAGCCACCTAGTCTTACAAAACAGACATCATTAAGAAAATAATCTGCCACTTATTACTATAAGAAAATCGTACTCCAGCAAAATTTGTTAATCATCCCCAGTTAAACTCATGATCTTCTTAATTTTACGCGCCTAATTTTCATTTGGCAAAATAAAAAACTAATTTATTCATTTTTTGAAAAAATAATTTTTTTGGGTTTATCACTTCCAAGCCTAAATAATCCCCTTGATGTCTTTGTAAATTGCTAGAGGGTTATTAATGTCTCTAAATTAGTCCACAACTGGTTGAATACAGATGTTGGGGTCGAGAGCAATGTGGTTCAGCAATGCAAAGAGCATATCAAGCTGGTTAAGGACAAGAGAGGAGCATATCTGTCAGTAGCTATTACTTTAAACCCTAAACCCTGGAACATTAGAATTAACATCTTATTAAGAGTAGTTAACAAAGATACTTTGCTGGATCGAATTGAACATAACTCACGAGAGTAGTTTAGTTATAGGAATAGAGGAAATGTTTTCCATATGTATGCTAGCTAGTATAAGAGTTCTCTAACTTACATTAAATATGTTGGAATGGTATGACAGTTGGTGCAACTATATATGAGTAATTGGTAAGAGTAATTGACAATGGTTGGTGTATGTATGTGATATTGCTGAAAAGCTTATAAAAGTGGTGCTGATTCGTTTGAAATACCTCTTATGTTGTGAACACTACTTCAGAAAAAGCGGCGCTATAATGTTTGTTTTAGGGATTTTTTTATTGTTGTGATGTTTGTTGTTCTGTATCGAATTTCATTACAAATGCACACGATTGATAGATGAAGTGAAAATTTGTGTACATTTGTAATTAACTTATTATTGTTTTCTTTAAAATGTGAATGCCTTCGAGAGAATGATAATTTGAAAATTTCAGATTTCCAAACTTATTTTCAGCAATGCTTGCACGAAAAATTAGAGGCTGTTTCCGTTATTTGTTAGGTTTTTTTGGAATCTTACCATTCGTTTTGCTATCTAGATATAACAGGGAGAAACCTAATTAAGTATATATTCTTAACAAATCGTAATTACTGGGTTTTTGTACTTTATGGAACTCATTAGGTGTTTGAATATATGGCCATTGTTTCATTATGATACCAATTTGTTTTATTATGAAACCTAATTATGTATACATTTCAATTAGTGGTAGAACAACTAATGAAATATCTGCTTGCCCCCTATGAATATATGTGTTCATTGAAGTATTGAATTTAGGCTTTGTTGGGAAGGGAGAGGGGAATAGAGGGGAGGACTTTCGGAGTACGAGTGTAGAGTAAAAAATAGAGAAATCTTTTAACAATTTTAATAGAGAATAATAAATGAATACTTTATGATTAATATATGTTTAATCTCTAGAGTATTAGCAACAATCATCGGTTGCTAAAGTGGCGCTATAATGTCACATTGTGGTTCATATTCAAACTATAGTTTATACAATAGCCATATTTGATCTCAGATTTACTATAGAGGCTAAATTGTTTTTTTAGTCCCTTAACTATTTTTTTGGTATCGCTTGGATTTTTTAACATACATTTCGACAGGCAATATAGTTATGAAGACCACAAAATTCTCAAAGTACAAGTAGAAATACATGTATTTCGATAGGAGTTATGGGAAGGTTTTCGACAAATGTTTGTTCACTTCGCCTGGTGTTAGCATGTATTTTCAAGTATGTATTTCGACAAGAGAAATGGTTATGAAGCCATAAAATTCTATAAGTGCAGGATGCAACATAAGCTTTTCGACAGGAAAAGGTGCCTAAAACTGTAAGATTCTCTAAGTCCAAGAGAAAGGCATGATGATTTCGACAAGTCTAGTTCGACATCAAGAAGGCTTCAACCAGTACAAGATTTCGACAGGTTTCTTTGGTTCAAATTGAAGATTCAAATCCTTAATTGAAGAAGCAGGGATTAAAGAGCTAGACACGTGGAAGCATGCTAAGACTGTCGAAAGGATTCAGTTTACCATTGTTAGTCTGTTAGTTATTTCCTTGTGTATATATAGTACTTTTTCATAAGGAAAAGTGATCAGTCACAAATCATACTTACAAAATTCTAAAAACTCAAAGTACCAGCGTCTAGAGAAACGAGTCACAGAATGTATGTAAGGATTTGCTGAACCATTTACATTTCAATGCAGTACAATTCACTTTTCTTTAAATGCTTTTGTCTTTAGAATTCTAAGTCTTTTAGTTTTAATTCTACAAATACTGTTGGTTTATGTCGAAAGACAATTATCTTCATACTAAAAAGCAGTTTTCTTCATCTTTTCATAAACAAACTCATAAAGATGATGAATATTCAAAGTTTTCTAGAAATAACAATGCACAACATGTCCTAAGATTTCTAGTTTAATTCTGCTTGTAATAATCAAAACTAGTCTTATTGTTTACCAAAAACACCAGTAAACAGGTTTATCATATGAAAAGATTCATGTTTCCTGTAACGAGTGCATATTGTATTGGAGGGATTTGGTTCACGCTATAATGTTTGTCCTAAATGTGGGCTCTCAAGATGGAAAGTCAACTCTGATGATGTTGAAGGTAGAAAAAAATACCTATAAAGGTTCTTCGTTGGTTTCCTCTTAAGGCTAGATCACAAAGACTTTAAGGCTAGATCACAGAGACTTTTGTCATCGAAAACAACTTCATTTATCACTATTAGCAGCACTAAAGTCCCTTATATGGTTAAAGAAATCAGAAATTTGGGGTTTTCACCTCAAAAAATGGGGGGGGGGGGGGGGGGGGGGGGGGTTTCATTAAAAATAAAAAAACGTGGGAATTTGGAGAAAAAAAATATGGGAATTGTTTTTATCTATGACAAGTGACTGCTGGTAAAAGTGCTAGTCTGTAGGTAAAACATGTACATCTTTCGGTCACTATTATAAGTAAAAATTTATATTTTAGATTCATTTAATTAATGATGTATATGGTCTTTATTATAGACCACATACATCATTTAATGAATGAATCTAAAATTTTATTTTATTTTCTTATAATAATCACCAGAGGGTGTACAGACAAACACAATTCAACTCTAGGTAAAATATGCACAGACAAACGCCTTTCGTTGCAATTAACCAAGTATAATGCACGGTCAATGTCTTCACCACATATAACTATGGAAATTATCCTTTAGGGACGGACAAAAAATCCATCACTACAAGTCAAGTTTCTAATAGTGGGAAGGGAAAAGGCCTTAACAATATAAATTTTTGATAAATAGTCATTTTAGTCTTTTAATTTGCGAGACAAACTGTCATAATAAATTTGTGTTGATGATTAGTCATTTTCATCTTCAAATATATCTTTAATTCGGTAATTTAGTCCTCAAGTATGTTTTTTTTAGTCAATTTAATTCATATAAACTTTTAAACATATGAAAATGACATTTGGAGAAGTATTTGTTGTACTTATGCTATGTTCATAGACTATAGTGAGAACACCTTACACATTAAGCAATCAAAATATTGATTTACCCAAAAAAAAAAAAGTTTGCCGGTTGGAATTTCTTAATGTCGAGTGCATACAATAGAAACTAAAATAAAGATCAATACAAGAGTGCACATACGCATTATGATTCTATTCATTTGAAAGTGTTGGAAAACATTATTTTTGTAACTAAATCAAGATTTTTGATTCATTTAGTTACAAGAAGCAAATTAGTCACTGCGGGATGAGTAATATGTCTGCATGATGGTGAGTACCAGTAGCATAGCAGCTGCCAAAATTCCAATGAATTTCCACACATTAGGTATATGGTCACGCATCAAAATATTGTACCAATTTCGACCATAGTACATAAGGATCTCAAAAACACGCCTACATTGATGCCATGTTCTGATAGGCAATTTTTGCACCACCTTAGTGACTTTCATTCCCTTGTAGTCATACACATTCATCCTTGCACAAATTTCACTAAAACTCAAATCCATATGTTCAGCTCCATTGGAAATCGTGCGAAATAGTGTAAATAAATCTTCATTACTCTTGTTCATATCATTCACAATGACACCTTTTTCTTGAAGTAATTCAATGTCATGCTCACAGCATATCAAACCATTGAAGAAAAGTGCATAAGAAGTGTATTTGCATCTAATCCATATTTTGCTTTGCTCCCAAGCAATCAAATTCCTCCACTTAACTTCAGTTGTTTCCTTGATATATAGTGGCGGTATATCCAACTCTCTAGAATCACTAAAACTTATATCAAAATCAAACATATCCACCAACTTGTGCTGATTTTGATTTGTGCTATTTAATTTAGCGCGAATTATTACCCCGGAAGCACGAAGCTTTGTAGCACAACACATTAATTCTAGCTTGGCTTTTTTCCCTTCATATTGTTGGTTTTGTTCCACTGTGGACAAGTGCATTAAATGAAGTATATGAGCACCTCCTGAGTTATTCATCAAGGGGTAACCAAAGGCTTTACGAACTATATTAGCCACACGATAATCGTCTTTGATTTCACTACCATCGGGAAATACCTTTCTATATAACTTCTTGAGAACAAGGAAGGGAATTTGATTCTCAAGCATTGCTATATCATTCAAAACAGACAACATCTTTTCTTCTGTTTTAAGGATTGAGTCGTTGTTGAAAGAAGTTGTTGTTTGGTTATCCATGTAATCGCCAAGCCTAATGAGAAGCTCCAATAGAAAACAACCATCTATTATCATTATTTTAGCGATCTCTTCTGGTTCTTTTTCTTCGACGATGTTGTTGTTGCTCCCACCATAGCTAGCACAAATCACTTTATCTAACTTGAGAATGTCATAGCCACATTCTCTTAACCTTATCTCTGATCTTCTATTTTGTTCTTGTATTGGTCCTTGCCGGTCAAGAAATTCGCGCATGTAATTCCATTTGGGTTCTTCCATTAATTGAAGGTGTCTTGTGGCTCCTTTATGTAAGGGTCCTATGGAGATATGTTTTGGTTTATAAGCATCTTCGTTTGCTTCTCGAAGTTTGTCTGGAATGTTGGAAATGCTACATGCTTGAACTTCGCCGTGATTAAGAGAACCCAACATCACTTCAATGGGAACCATCCAACTAAAATCAGATTGCATCTTGAATACCAAAAATAAAAGGAAAAAATTTGGTTAGAGAAATGTGCTGAGCACTAGAATAGGAATTTGGAAATAAATTTCAAATGATTAAAAAGATATATAGGCTGAAATGAAGAGATCATAGATACTTACTTATAAATTGGGAGAAATAATTAATTAAAAACTAAACAAATTTCAGTGTAGCTTTCCACTGTGCTTCTTGTTTCGTTGCCGACAAAGCTATTAAAATAAGTTACCAAAAAGAACCACCCACCACAACTTAAAATAAGGTCATGAATTATTAGTTGATTAAACATTTTCCCTCTTCCACACTAAACAACAACTTCATAATATACAACTGTGTTTATAAATTATAAATTTTATGACTTAGCTGCAAAACCGAGTCTATGAAAAATAAATATTTAAGTAAAACCATGTGCTGAGCGAGAACAATAATAAGGATGAAGATAATATACTCCCTCCGTCCCAAATTATAAGAAAAAAAACCTCATTTTCTCTGTCCCAAATTATAAGCAAAAAAACCAATTTTTATCATATTTAATTATGTTATTTCAAAAAAATCATCTTTTCCAAAGAGAAATTAAATGCAAATTGCATTCATTTTGCTCTCCCTTTCATTTTCTCTATAACTAATAACCAATGAAAATTGTTTTTACATCTTTCTATGAAACTTATTCCAAGGATAACACAAGAAACTATACTACAAATTACTATGTTTTAGTTTTCTTAATAAGTGTGAAATGATTTTTTTTTTGCTTATAATTTGGGATGGAGGGAGTACACTATTTACTCTTAATGCACACTCTCTAGTCTAGTGTGTCGCAATTACCACTTGCCAATGGAAATTAAAAACAAGTGAATGCTAATTATAAAAGACTTTCAATAGTTAACTTGGAGTCTTCTCTATATGAATATAAAAGTGTTTGTTGAATTTATTGTTAGCCAGCGTAGATGGTGCTGTAGTTTTGTTTTATTACGCAGATGGTACTGTATTTTTTTTAGAAAATGTTAACAATTGATCTAACAACGATAGCTAAGAAGTTTAAAATGAAAATTTTATCTTAAAAATGATGTATTCAATACATTTTTTTTTAACAATGATGTATTTAATACAATAAAACTTTAAAAAACAATTTTTGCATAAAATTTTCAATTGTTTTTTTCTTCAGAATCCTTATAACATGACCTTATTTTTTTGGGTTTTGCTAACAACTGCCCTAAGGGAATTGATTAAAAAATCCATTAAATGAAACATTATCTTATAAATACAAGTTTTGACTTCTATCTCCTTTTGTGTGCCTTAACTTAGTTGTTGTGGTTCGATTCGGTCTCTTAACATTTTAGTTCCTTTTTTTCTAAGCATTTTAGTTCCTTATATTATGTACTCCCTTTGTCTCAAAATATAAGAAAAAATGGGTCAAAATAAGTTGATGTCTCTAGTACAAATTTTGAACCAAATACATTAATCCTTCCGTTTCAAAATAAGTGTCCTCTTTACTATTTTTCGTTGTCTCAAATTATTTGTACATTTTACAATAGCAATACAACATTTATTATTCTTTTCCACTAACGTACATTTATTTATTACATTTCAATCATCTAACTACATCACTAACTATAATTAATAAAGATGTTTTAGTAAATGAAACACATTTTACCATTAAAATTAACATTACTAATCATTTTCTTAATAACCATGTAAAATTTAAAAGGGACACTTAATATTAAACGCAGGAAGTAACTTTTGTTGATCAAATTTTGCTTATATTTTGAGACGGAGAGTATCTTCGTGCAAATTAGTTTTTTTAAGAGGTAGTGCAAATTAGTTCTTCTCTCAATTTAATCAACATCATAATTATTAATATATAATATTTAGCGGTAGATGTCACCTAAACATTTAAAAAGTGGCAGGGTCTTGTGTCAACTACTCCGTTTGTCCCTTATTATAAGCCCCTATGACTAATTTCATACATATTAAGAAAAGTTGGTAGTGTAATTAATGTGTTTAGTTTGTTTGTGAATTTCTCTAAATTGTCATTTGTTTGTATGTACTCCCTCCGTCCCTTTTTATAGGAGTAATTTACAAAAATCACGCGTATTAAGAAAAATTGTTTAAGTAGTAAAGTTGTCTCAAATGTGTGTGACTATTACTAAATTACCCTTAATTAAATATATAGTTAATGTTAACTTTTCATATACCAAGACAAATTGATAGTATTAATAAGGGGTATATTTGGAAAAAGAGTAATTAATGCATCTAGGAATTTGTATATGATCTTATATTTATGGACAAAACTTTTTTGTAAACTAGTCCTATAAATAGGGATGGAAGGAGTATTTAATTTGACTTTTCATATTCTAATGCAAGTTAGTAGTATTAATTAGGGCACGTTTAAGAAAAAAAATAATAAATGCACCTATTAATTTGTATAGGGGCTTATATTTAGGGACTAGACTTTTTTTTTTCTTTTTCAAATGAGGCTTATAATTATAGACGGACGAAGTATGAATTAAAGAGAAATGAAAGGCAAACGGGTAACAAGTTACACCATTAACCCTCTTTAAATGGCAAAACCAATTTTTTTAACAAGTGAAATCAGTCCTTTTAAACACAAGATCCATAGACTCATAGTCGTCCCTATGAAATTGAAGGCTCGATTCTCATAGTAAAGATACGCCCCTAGAAAAAAAACACAATTTTTTAAAAATAGGGAAAAATGTTTATAATTTGTTTTATTTTATTCTTAGAGAGAATAATTATAGTGTTTGTTCTTAGAGCTTTGGTATTTTATACGACAAATATGGGCCTAAAATTACAAGTAGTGCTCTAAAAAAAAAAGAAGAAAAGATGTATTGTGTTTTTAATTGTAAATATATAGTACAACAAATCGAGGAGAGTTGAATTGAATTGGAAGAATAAGAGAGAGTACTAAGGACATATATGAACCTCAAATCCATGATAAATTAGGCCCAAAATAAGGCCCTATCGTGCTGATAAAGAAATTTAATTAAAGGAGAAGAACATAAATCCTGGGAGTTGAACTATACATTGTTATGCATGACCTTTTGAACTCTTTTTTAGAAGGTCAACAACCACTGGTGCTAGAAAGCGAAAAGTGTCAAACATAAATGGTATAAAAGCATGTTGATTATCAGAATACGCTTTCTCATGTTTGGTCACTTTGCTTGACACATCTTTGAGAGCTGTCTGTCCCACGGTAAAAGCCTCAGTCGCCAATCCCATAAGGGGAAACCCCAATCAACTCTACACATGCATGTTTCCCTTCTACCCACCCGTACACCACAACATATGTTGGCCTAATTGTCGCTTCCATCTTATAGGTCAATTAAACATAGTTATTCGTTTAACTATTACATAACTAATATACAAGCGTCTCCTTCTTCACAAATACTCATACCCGCCTCCTTCTTCACAAATACTCATGTCCGCCTCCTATTTGTGGGTCAAAGAAACATAATTATTTGTTAAATTATTACATAACTAATATACAAAATTCCCCTAAAAAACTAATATACATAAAAGCATACAATTTAATTAACCCATCATATCTTCTCTCTCAATCTGCTAAAAAAACAAATCTTATTTCTCAATGGAAAGCCCTAGATTTCGTTGTTCACGAGCTTATGTGCCACCCAGTCATCCACCAGATCTTTAGTGAGCTAATAAAGACATTGTTGATCTAAAGACTAAAATTAATACATCCAATGGTAATACTTACTTGGAAACCTAATAAAGGTTTTGTTATATTGTAATACCTATTAGGGTGGAAGTAATGATTTGTTTTATACATAAGCAAAATTAAACCATATCATTAATAAGGAAAGGTTCAATACAAGTAGCTGAAAACTCAAAAAGATGGTGACTAGTCCAAGAACCATCCGCTCTAGTTAAAGTATGAGCACCCATGTTTGCTTGTCACCTAATAAACTTCACCTCAAAGTTGGAATGTAGTGATAACTTGTTCTTAATAACAGAAACTATTACATGAAACTTAGAAGCTCTACATCGATGAGAAAATAGGGAATTCACAAGATTGCACAAATCTGACTCAAAAACAACATTGTGTCATCCCTTGCTACTAGCAAACCTAATTGTTTCCAACAGAGCCGATATACTAGGGAGCGTGGTTGTGCATTTGGCTAGGAAACAAAAGGCGATATTTTAATCTGATAGGGTTTAATTTTGTATGGTTGTGAATAACGAGTTCAAATTTGATATATCTACCAAATGTTCTTTTTTGGAATGAACATCGACCATGCTTCCTTGTTTAAGAATTTGAATCTGAGCTGTTGTGAGGGCTGAATGTTGTTGTTTCTTCTTATAATATGTAAATCTTTTTTTTTTATATTTAGTATATATAAATATATTTTATATTGATTGAGATATTACCGTTATGATGGGATAGTAGGTTTTTCAGACAAATTTGATGTCAAGAACGCATTTTTGCATGGTAATCTTGACAAAACCATCTACATGCATCAGCCACCATGTTTTTGCAATACTCAACATCCTGGTTATGTATGCTCTCTAAGGAAGTCACTTTGTGGACTTAAACAAGCACCTCGTGCTCAGTTCCAATGATTTACTAACTACGTTGCAACATTGAAAATCTCTCATAGCATCTCCAGTCATTCTTTATTCATCTACATCGGGGTAATGATATAGCTTATATCTTTCTCTCCATGGATACCATCATTTTGGATTTTTCTTTATGTTTCCTTCGTCAATCCATCATGACTAAACTTGACTCTGAAGTTGCTATATGAAGGATATGTGCCCTCACAATTACTTTCTCGGTATTTCTGTTGCAAGACACAAAGGAGGTCTTTTCCTGTCACAAAAGGAAATATGCAACATAAATTATTAAGTGTGTGGGTATGTCTTCTTGCAAACCATCTGCTACACTGATGGACACACACGCCAAACTAAGTGGATCTTATGGAAATCCATATCATGATCCAACTAAATATTGTAGTCTTGTTTGAGCCCTGCAACACTTGACATTTACAAGACCATATATCTCTTATATCGTGCAACAAGTGTGTTTGTTTATGCATGATCCAAAAACAAAACATATGTCTGTTTTGAAGCGTATCATTTGATATATTAAGAATACTCTTGATTTCTGTCTACATTTATATCATTCCTCCATTGATAAGATCACCACACATACTGATGCGGATTGGGATGGATGTCCAGACACCAAAAGGTCTATGTATGGGTATAGTGTATATCTTAGGGACAACCTCATCTTTTGGTTTACCAAACGACTACCTGCAATGTCTTAATCTAGTTCTGAAGTTGAATATTCTTGGTGTTGAAGGGAAATCGACATATAAAGTGCAGCGGAAGTTTAAAATTTTGATTTCCTTTCCTTGGATCATTACGAATATCACATGAATCAGTGATAGAGTTGTTACCTCTTAGTACAGAAACTGTTTCTTTGATCACAGCTGAGCAAGTAAGCAAAGCCTCTACTCGTCCACACGAACGGCTTCCTTTGATTCCCGGTGCTAGCCAAGCGATCAGAGGTTAGGGAGAGAAGTGGGGATTCGTTTCGCCTTTAGGGTTACACGAAAAAGCATTAGCTGATTTCAGCACTAGAGCTTCTATTTATAGAACTCTTTGCTGCACAAAATCAGCTTGAGCTTCAAAAGCCCATTAGCCCATCAGCTTCCGCTAACTAATTAGCGCCTATTGCTAAACGTACCCCATCATATAAGTACTACTTATATTTCTCCTTTTTACCGTTCTTTTGTGTGTGACCCTATAGGTTCTTGTAACGTTGGCAATAATATTAAATCCTATATTTAATATTATAAACAGTGAGCGGTATCTAGCAACACATCACTGCTACCCAAGTGACAAGAATGTCAAGTGATCTGACGAAACCTTTTCCATGATAATATCTATGTGTACGATTACTCCTTTGTCCTAATATCTTTATTGAACACAAGGCATAGATTACGTCACCCTTGTTTAGTTCAATATCTATATTTCTTGATCCCGAAATATACTGAACAACGAATAAGTCCAATATCTCATATTGACTTAATTCGGCATGGCCATGCATTTTTCCAGTCATATTCCATCAAGAGGCCTAAAGATATATCTCCTGTTATGAGGAGGGACAAATCCCATCTAGGACACTCATGTCCCTCAGCATGATTCGTCAAGTGCCCATTAACCAACGTTATAGTCATCTTGTTACAGACAACGTTTGAATGGCAATAAAACACTTGAGTCCACATCTAGGAATCATAGTGCTTTCAGGTCTAAGAGTGATATACACTATTATCATTGTGAGAATAACTTATGACGATTTCATAACATACTATGTAGTATTCTCACGATGGGTCAATCCAGTATAAATATTACTCCTAATATTTATACCTATGTATAGACTTAATATCTCATATTCATGACCCATGAGATGTGGTCATCAGTCTACATACATAATAGTCTCCATGCTTTAATATTATCCCAATTCATATTAAAGCTTGACTACGGATACATTTAAGAATAGTGTTCTTTCGTTGATGTAATCTCATGATTAAGTCACACTTAATATTCCATCACATGAACCAACTATTCTAGGGACTTTATTTATATTATAACAAGTGTAATAAAGAACGCCATATTTTATTCAATAATAAAAGTCATGATACATATAAAAGTTTGACATAAACTATTGGCCTCTAGGGCTTATACCAACAATCTCCCACTAGCACTAGAGCCAATCAGGCATAGACCTAATACCCATAGATCTAGTATGACCATCATGCTTCTGCTGAGTTAGAGCTTTAGTCAGTGGATCAGCAACATTGTCTGATGTTGGTACTCTGCATATTTTCACATCTCCTCTATCGATGATTTCTCGAATGAGATGATAGCGCCTAAGTATGTGTTTGGATCTTTGGTGAGATCTAGGTTCTTTAGCTTGTGCGATTGCTCCATTGTTATCACATAACAATTCAATGGGATCCACAATGCTTGGAACTATACCAAGATCAGAGATGAATTTCTTGATCCAAACAGCCTCTTTTGCGGCATTAGATGCAGCAATATACTCGGCCTCGGTTGTAGAATCAGCGACTGTTTCCTGCTTTGAACTTTTCCAGCTAACAGCACCGCCATTTAAGCAAAACACGTATCCAGATTGCGATTTGAAATCATCATGATCTGTCTGAAAACTAGCATCTGTGTAACCAATTACAGAGAGCTCTTCTTGACCTCCATAGATCAAGAAAGTATCCTTAGTTCTTCTCAAGTACTTAAGGATGTTCTTAACAGCAACCCAATGACTGTTACCTGGATTAGACTGGTATCTGCTCGTAGCACTTAAAGCATACGAGACATCTGGTCGAGTACATAACATAGCATACATGATAGATCCAATTGCGGATGCATATGGAACATTGATCATTCGATCCCTTTCTTCAACAGTTGAAGGGGATTGTGCTTTTGACAAACTTATACCTGATGACATAGGTACGAGTCCTTTCTTGGACTCATACATATTGAAACGTCTCAGGACTTTGTCTATGTATGTACCCTGACTTAAGCCAAGCAATCTTTGTGATCTATCTCTATAGATCCTGATTCCTAATATGTAGGAAGCTTCACCTAAGTCTTTCATAGAAAAGCATTTCCCTAACCAAGATTTAATTTCTTGTAGTGTAGGGATGTCATTTCCGATAAGCAATATGTCATCCACATATAATACCAGAAATGAGACTATGCTCCCACTAACCTTCTTGTAAACACAAGGTTCATCTTCACTTTTAATGAATCCATACTGTTGTACAGTTTCATCAAAACGAAGATTCCAACTTCTCGAAGCTTGCTTCAATCCATAGATTGATCGCTGCAATTTGCATACCTTTTGGATGTTATTAGGAATGCCAAATCCTTCAGGTTGTGTCATGTACACATCCTCAAGGAGATTTCCATTAAGGAAAGCAGTCTTGACATCCATCTGCCAGATTTCATAATCATGGTATGCAGCGATAGCAAGTAAGATCCGAATGGATTTAATCATTGCGACTGGTGAAAAGGTTTCATCATAGTCTACACCATGAATTTGTTTGAAGCCTTTAGCAACCAACCGCGCTTTGTAGGTGTTAACCTTTCCTTCCATGTCAGTTTTCTTTTTGAAAACCCACTTGCATCCTATAGGATTAATTCCTTTAGGTGCTTCAACCAAGTTCCAAACTTGATTTGTGTACATGGAATCCATTTCAGATTTCATGGCTTCAAGCCACTTCTCAGATTCAGGACCAGTAATGGCCTCTTGATAAGTCATAGGCTCATCTTGATCCATGAGCAATACGTCACATTCTTCTGATATGAGATACCCATATCTCTCAGGTTCTTGACGTATCCTATTTGACCTACGTGGTTCTTGTGTTATCGGAGTAGGATTTTCTGTCACAACAGCTTGTGTATCCTGCTCTTGTTCCTCCATTGGCGTACTACTTTGTGGGTCTTGAACTTCTTCAAGATCTACCTTTTTGCCAGTAATTTCTTTGGAAACAAATTCCTTCTCAAGGAATACTCCATCTCTAGCGACAAACACTTTGCCCTCAGATGGTTTGTAAAAGTAGTATCCTTTAGTTTCTTTAGGATATCCCACAAAGAAACATTTGTCAGATCTTTGTTCAAGTTTAGTGGACATTAGTCGTTTCACATAAACTTCACAACCCCAAATCTTTAAATGTTTCACATTGGGTTTTCGACCACTCCATATCTCATATGGTGTCTTTTCAATCGCTTTGGATGGAACTTGGTTAAGTGTGTAAGCTGCAGTTAATAAGGCGTGTCCCCAAAAGGAGTTTGGAAGATCAGCATGACTCATCATAGATCGGACCATGTCTAACAAGGTTCGATTTCTCCTTTCGGAAACACCATTCCATTGTGGTGTTCCAGGAGGTGTGAGCTGGGATAAGATCCCACACTCTTTTAGATGATCGTCAAACTCTTGGCTCAAATATTCGCCACCTCGATCAGATCGAAGCATTTTGATTTTCTTGCCAAGTTGGTTTTCTACTTCATTTTGAAATTCTTTGAAGAAAGTAAATGATTCAGATTTATGTTTCATTAGATACACATATCCAAATCTACTAAAATCATCAGTGAATGTAATGAAGTAATAAAACCCTCCTCTAGCAGGTGTGTTTAGTGGTCCACATACATCAGTATGTATAAGTCCCAAAAGATCACTAGACCTTTCACCTGTTCCGGTGAATGGGGTCTTTGTCATCTTTCCCAATAAACAAGATCGACATGTCTCATATGATTCTAAATCAAAAGAGTCCAAAATTCCATCTTTATGGAGTTTGGAAATGCGATTTTCGTTTATATGGCCTAAACGACAATGCCAAAGATAAGTTGGATTCAACTCATTAGGTTTCATCCTTTTCGTATTTATGTTATAGATTGGCATATCAAGATCAAGAATATAAAGTCCATTACTCATAATGGCATTAGCATAGTGAATATTATTCAAATAAATAGAACAACACTTGTCTTTTATTGTAAAACAAAAACCGGACTTGTCCAAACAAGAAACGGAAATAATATTCCTGCTAATTGCAGGTACAAAATAACAGTTCTCTAACTGTATTAAGAGACCACTAGGTAAAGTCAATTCATAAGTTCCAACAGCTAAAGCAGCAACCTTTGCGCCATTGCCAACTCGTAGATCGACCTCCCCTTTTGCCAATGTTCTACTCGTTCTCAACCCCTGCACATCAGTACAAATATGAGAACCACATCCAGTATCTAATACCCATGATGTAGAAGTAGACATGTTAATTTCTATAACAAAAATACCTGAAGAAGTGGAAGCAACCGTTCCATTCCTTTTATCTTCCAGATATTTTGGGCAGTTGCGCTTCCAGTGCCCGGTCTTACCGCAGTAGAAGCACTTGCCCTCCTTAGCCACACCTCCAGTAGGCTTCAAGGCTTTGGTTGATGGCTTAGCAACTGCTTTGCCTTTGCCATTTCCCTTAGACCTTTTAGGCTTCTTATTATGCTTTTTGACCTTTCCACTGTTAACCATCAAGATGGTCTTACCCTTTCCCTTCATGTTCTTTTCAGCAGTTCTTAACATTGCTGCAAGCTGTGGAAGAGTTTTGTCCATGTCATTCATTAGGAAATTCATGACAAAGTGGCTAAAGCTTTCCGGCAACGATTGCAAGATAAGATCAATAGCAAGTTCCTGCTCAAGGGGTAAACCCAATCGCGCGAGGTTCTCAACGTACCCAATCATCTTGAGTACATGAGGTCCTACAGGACTTCCTTCTGACAGCTTAGTTCCAAAAAGGGCCTTGGAGACATCATACCTTTCATGCCTAGCTTGCTCTTCATAAAGAGTCTTAAGGTGTTCGATCATATCGAACGCAGCCATGTTCTCGTGTTGCTTCTGAAGCTCAGAGGTCATAGTTGCAAGCATGATGCAAGCGACTTCCACGGCATCATTGACATGCTTACTATAAGCATCTCTCTCAGCCCTGGGAGCATTTGCAGCTGGTGCCTCTTCAGGAACAGGTTCATCAAGCACATACAGCTTTTTCTCATGTGTGAGGACAATCCTCAAGTTTCGGTGCCAGTCTAAAAAATTTGTTTCATTCAGCTTATCCTTCTCAAGGATTGATCGCAAAATGTTGTTTGAAGTGTTATTTGCCATCTACAATTTAAAATATACAAAATAAGTATCATGAAAATAACATATTTAATTTGGCCTTTAATTAAATATGCTCCCACTATTTTATTCAAATCAAATGACCTTCAAACATTTAATTCGGAAAATCCCGTTGGAAGATTTTCTAGCGGGTTGAAATCCTTATTTCACCTTGTTTTGAGTCAGCTAGGGCTGATCACCCAAAACTCAGCTATTTAGGTAGGAACATTTCCAATTGTATCTTATACAACTTTCAAATCAATTGGGCGAGTAACTCTTACTCTAATCTATCATATAGATATTTCCCAATTCTTGCTTCTAAATTTATTCTAATCATATTAAAATTAATTTAGTTAAGTTAAACCCAATAGAATAACAATCGGGTAAATGAAATTACCGCACCGCGACTTACAAACATAGAACATGTGCTTCGCTAAGGCAGAACCCACACATTCGATATTAGTCTTGAAGGGTGTTATTCTTTTGGAAAGCATTAAACTTAATATATCACTTTGAAGGATTTTATTTAGTTTGATCTCACCTCACCACGGCTTATATATCATATATATTCGCACTCCAATCATTCATGCATGCATAACAATTATACAAAATAAAAGTGACATGATTATGGCCTCCTAACGCTATGATTCTCTCAAGCCAATGAAAGAATCTAAACTAATCCTAGAATCGACCTTGCTTCTCCAAGCTGGACTTCTAGGGCTAATCCAACGTCAATGGTCCTATTACCTCCTTGTATTCTAATTACATTACATATAAAGAAACTCGTTTTACATACGAGGGATTGGATGAGAAGAGAATGTACATATAGAATTCAAGAAAGAGGCACGACACGCAGGCCGTATTTCAAAATTCCAAAATAAAAGAAATAATAAGACTAAAGCCATAATCATTCACACAACAACAATAAAACACCTTTTATTATTATTAGCACCTCATAATTAAATAAATTAAATTAAAACTCGGCGATTGATCACACTACGCAGATTAGTCGGGGGTTCCGCTGCCCGGTCAGCGGACGGGGTTTCCGCTGCCCGGTCAGCGGACAGGGGTCAAGGGGGCAGCGCCCCTTGCGGGGCTTCCGGGGCAGCGCCCCGGAAGCTAATTCAATATGAACGATTCACTTTGAATTATGGTGCTGAAAAATCGTGTCACGATTCTGGCATCGTGTCACGATTATATAGGCAGAAGCAAACAATTTGCTGGGCACAAAATCGTGTCACGATTCTGGAATCGTGTCACGATTTTATAGGCAGAAGCAAACGATTTGCTGGGCACAAAATCGTGTCACGATTCTCTAATCGTGTCACGATTCTGAACCAGGTTTCAGCCTTTTTCGTAACCCTAATCATGACGGCACAACACTTGCGGCGTTATGAATCCCCTTGTAACAGTATGATCACACCAATCAAAGTACTCTGATTGTTTATCCAATATGGTGATCGAACTTAGAATGCTTCACCTGATACGGTTCCGAAGCTCCAGTTTACAATCATCCAATATGAACAAATATCATCTGACTTGATTTAGTGAACGATCATCACGAGTATATCACATATACTTCTGTTACACAGAATTTATCAATCATATTTCTGTCGATATGTATAATCGAAAATATTGATGCTTCACCAGAAAACGGTTCCGAAGCTTCAAACAATTCGAAAAGCCATGCACAGAAAAGTGATACGATTCAATTATGTGCGTATGTGATCGAGCAACACATCTCCGTCGATATGGATAATCGGTATATTGATGCTTCACCTGATACGGTTCCGAAGCTTCAAACAAACCGAAAAGCCATGCACGGAAACGTGATGCCTTGCCAATTTTAATTCGTCTTTATTATTTAATTGTATTCGATTATGTTTAATCCAATTAAAACATAAAGCAGTAAACAAAACAATCCGATTCATGGTTTCGTAATTGGCTCTGATACCACTGAAGGGAAATCGACATATAAAGTGCAGCGGAAGTTTAAAATTTTGATTTCCTTTCCTTGGATCATTACGAATATCACATGAATCAGTGATAGAGTTGTTACCTCTTAGTACAGAAACTGTTTCTTTGATCACAGCTGAGCAAGTAAGCAAAGCCTCTACTCGTCCACACGAACGGCTTCCTTTGATTCCCGGTGCTAGCCAAGCGATCAGAGGTTAGGGAGAGAAGTGGGGATTCGTTTCGCCTTTAGGGTTACACGAAAAAGCATTAGCTGATTTCAGCACTAGAGCTTCTATTTATAGAACTCTTTGCTGCACAAAATCAGCTTGAGCTTCAAAAGCCCATTAGCCCATCAGCTTCCGCTAACTAATTAGCGCCTATTGCTAAACGTACCCCATCATATAAGTACTACTTATATTTCTCCTTTTTACCGTTCTTTTGTGTGTGACCCTATAGGTTCTTGTAACGTTGGCAATAATATTAAATCCTATATTTAATATTATAAACAGTGAGCGGTATCTAGCAACACATCACTGCTACCCAAGTGACAAGAATGTCAAGTGATCTGACGAAACCTTTTCCATGATAATATCTATGTGTACGATTACTCCTTTGTCCTAATATCTTTATTGAACACAAGGCATAGATTACGTCACCCTTGTTTAGTCCAATATCTATATTTCTTGATCCCGAAATATACTGAACAACGAATAAGTCCAATATCTCATATTGACTTAATTCGGCATGGCCATGCATTTTTCCAGTCATATTCCATCAAGAGGCCTAAAGATATATCTCCTGTTATGAGGAGGGACAAATCCCATCTAGGACACTCATGTCCCTCAGCATGATTCGTCAAGTGCCCATTAACCAACGTTATAGTCATCTTGTTACAGACAACGTTTGAATGGCAATAAAACACTTGAGTCCACATCTAGGAATCATAGTGCTTTCAGGTCTAAGAGTGATATACACTATTATCATTGTGAGAATAACTTATGACGATTTCATAACATACTATGTAGTATTCTCACGATGGGTCAATCCAGTATAAATATTACTCCTAATATTTATACCTATGTATAGACTTAATATCTCATATTCATGACCCATGAGATGTGGTCATCAGTCTACATACATAATAGTCTCCATGCTTTAATATTATCCCAATTCATATTAAAGCTTGACTACGGATACATTTAAGAATAGTGTTCTTTCGTTGATGTAATCTCATGATTAAGTCACACTTAATATTCCATCACATGAACCAACTATTCTAGGGACTTTATTTATATTATAACAAGTGTAATAAAGAACGCCATATTTTATTCAATAATAAAAGTCATGATACATATAAAAGTTTGACATAAACTATTGGCCTCTAGGGCTTATACCAACAGGTGTCACTAATATAATATCTGAGTCATGATGGCTTAAGAATCTTATGTTGGAACTACATTGTTCTATCTCGATGGCCATGTTAATCTATTGTGATAATGTAAGCGTCATGTATCTCTCCGACAATCATGTTCAACATTAACACACCATTTTGTGTGTGAGAAAGTTACCCGTTACCAAGTTCGTGTGTAACATGATCTTTCACGATACCAAATAGCCGACATCTTTACTAAGGGCCTTTCACACCTATTCTTTGATGACTTTCAACATAGTCTCGACATCTGACAACCTCCAGTTTCGATTACAAGAGTGTATTAAAATATGTAAATATCTTTTATATTTAGTATGAAAATATCCTTTAAATTGATTTAGATATCATTGTTACAATATATATATATATATATATATATATATAGGGAATGGATCAATTGACACCACAATGTCAAACTTAATAATATGACACCTTAGATAATTCTTTATTGGATAATCATATTACAAAATTGACCGTTAAATTGAAAGATATTATGTCATAGTTCATGTCTACAAAATATAGAATTCATCGGTGATCATTTGATATGTCAATAAGATACATCAAAATTAACTCGTTTTTCAATAATTCATAAAACGTTAATTTTGATTTATCTCATTGACATATCAAATGATGTCCGATTAATGTCATATTTTATAACCATGATCTATACTATAATATGTTTCAATCCAGCGGTCGATTTTGTAAAACAGTTATCTAGTCTAGAATTATCTGAGGTGTCATATATTAAGTTTGACACTGTGGTGTATATATATACATGATTATGCAATAAAATAAACAAAACATATATTATCTTACACTTATCAACTACTCGTCTCTCTTTCAAAAAAATAAATAATACATAATATTCGTCCCAATAGGGGGACTTTTATTAAATTATTTGAAGTAGTTTGTAATCATTAGAAAATCACTAATTGAGCTCTCATCTCCCGTCTATATCCTTACCAGCTTGATCATTTATAATAGGGTTTTGTTAACGAATATCTTGGAGCACTCTTTAAACATTCTAAATTAAGTAATTATTCTTTAAAAATGTTAAAATTTTCAATTTCTAATGCACTGATTACACAAACTTTCATTAAAAGTTACCATTTAAGGTCTTTAATTAATGCCCTAGAGACACTAGTTAACATTTCTGTAACATCCCGCCTAGATGTGATTATTATCAGTATTAGACGCGTTTAAGAAGCAGGGCAATTTAGTCATAATTGGAATGGCAAAATGGTAATTAAGTTAGAAAGGGGGGGAATGTTTAAAAGAAAGAAGTGGAAAGATTATTCCACACTCTTCCATTTCCATTTCCTTCCAATTTTCAGCCCATCCTCTCCCCCTCCTTCCCAACTCATACGCCCTTACTTCCTCTCCATAAACCTATCTTTTCCTAATTCAATTCTTGAGAGAAACCTTCACAAGCAAGTTTGGTAGTGAAGCTAGAACAAGAGCAAGGAACTAGGAGAAACAAGGGAGATATTGAGAGAAGTTGGTAATTTGAAGCCAAGGCTTAGGAGAATCAGAAGTAGCAAGCACCAATAGGAGGATTAAGGTGAGCTCCACAGGGTTTTAGAACCCACTTGAGTAAGTTTGAGAGTATTTTACATATTGAGTTAAGTTTAGAAATTTTACCCTAAACTCCCATGCTTGCCAATTCCTTGATTAAACATGTTTTAAACTATCAATTTGTATTATAAATTCATCCCTTATACTGTTGGAATGCCTGGGTATCCTTAAATGTGTCAAAATGGTGGAAAATCACACTTTTAACAGGTTTTTGAATTGTCATTTTCGCCGGGCGAGCTCGGGGCGAACGTGCAGTTACTGTTTGGCAAGCCTTCACTGCCTATTTTCGCCTCCACTTCGCCTCCACTTCGCCTAGCGAAATTAGACAGACAGCACAAGTCTGTTCTGGTTCGTTCAGAGTGCTGTGTACGTGTTCGGCGAGGCTTTTAATAACTGTTTTCAATGAAAACCTCATTTTCCAAGATAAACACCATTCTTGACATATTCAAAGGGTTATTCAACATTTAAGGAATGAATGATCAGATAAGGAATTTGGTTAAAGCATTAGGAATGCAAAGTAAAGTTATTTTAAGTTATGGAATATTTCCAATAAGCAAGCAACGACTTATGAGAACGATAAGCCTATGACATAATGTTGAAGCTTAGAACCTTACATAGGTCAAGAGTATAAGAATTAATAAGATTAAGCTGTGGCCTTCGATGTTCACGCCAGTGGAACACGAATGGTACACGTAGAGTAAAGACTAAAGATTATTACCTTAAGTCGTGACTTTCATCGTTCACGCCAGTGGGACATGAAAAGTTCACGCATCAGTTTACAGATTATTATTTTCGCGTCTTCCGTCGTTCACGCCAGTGGGACACGGGAGGTATACGCATCAGTTAAGACTTATATTAAGTCGTGTCTTCTGTTGTTCACGCCAGTGGGACACAGGAGGTTCACGCCAGTGGGACGTGTTATTCCGCAAGGATAACCGCACGACGACAAGAGGAGTCCGGTGTTAGCCTGATATGATAGGAATTTTCACCGGTTATCAGGGGAATGTGCTTCGGGGTTACTCCACCCGGGGGCATTCCGTAAAATGAACTCAGATAACAATGTTTGTTCAACGCTAACAGCTAACATAAAGATCAGTTAATATTTTATTACTTTATCAGTCAGAAATATCTAATCAGATAGTTATCAGATAACAGTTAGCAGCTATCAGACGGTGATCTTAGGACTCCCCTTGATCACCAGATTATCAGAAACAGACAGCTAGCCCGCTATGGGTAAGATTGAGACTTGGCGATCATAGGTATTCCCGAGTTCGCCGAGGTAGGCACGGCAACCCTAGGTTCCCCGAGGTTGCCAAACAGTAGGTAGGGTAGGAGCTCACTGAGACGTTATGTCTCATCCCTTTCCTTCTGGTGCAGGTTCTTCGCAGGTAGCAAGACGAAAAGGTAAAGAGAAAGCTACAGACTGATCGTGCTGCTCATGTTTCTCGGTGTTGTATATTATTGTATCATGATGTATATAAATATTATGGATTGAAAGCAAAGACTTATGTTTTGTATAATTATTAAACAAACTTTTCTGTATTGTATTTAAATGTATCCAGTATCAGTTTAACACTCTTGCTAATATACTAGTTAAAATTAGTATGGGTGTTACAATTGGTATCAGAGCAGGTCGATTCAGACCGTGCCTTGGGTCATTAAAGTACAATCCAAGTTTATGGACCTCTTGGATCCAGGACATTATTCTAGATGTTATGTTCAGTTAAAACTGATCACTTTGACTTGTATGTGACAGCTAGGATAAGATGTCTGGGAGAAGAAGAGGTAGACCTCGTGCCAATCAAGCTAGTGATGAAAGTGGAGGACCTAGTCTTAATTCATGGGAACAGATGATGCAACAACAGCAGGCCTGGCAGCAGCAATATCAAGAGCAACAAGCTCAGAATGCATTACAATATCAGCAAATGATGCTGATGATGCAACAGCAGTCTCAGCAACAGGCCCAAGCTCAACAGCAGTGGATGGAAATGATGCAGCAAGGGCAAGGTTTCCACCCACAACCACCACCTCCTCCAGTAATTGGAAATCCTGTGTTCCGGGAGTATAACAGACATCACCCTCCGGAGTTCAATGGAGAAGGTGAACCCCAAGAAGCCAGGAAGTGGATTAAACAAATGGAGAAGATCTTTAGAATGGCTGATTGTTCAGAAGAGGACAAAGTGGTCTATGCCACGAATCAATTCAGAGGCGCAGCAGAAGACTGGTGGGAATCTGCTCAGCGCAGGATGGAAGCCAATGGTGTAGAAGTGAATTGGGAGAACTTTAAAGGAGTGATGTTGGAGAAGTATTTACCTTTGTCTTACAAGGTAAAGAAGGAGCAAGAGTTCTTGGAATTGAAGCAAGGTAGTATGTCGGTTGCTGAGTTTACAAAGAAGTTTGAAGAGTTGTCCTACTATTCCACCCACAATGAGTATGCTGAGAATGAAGTGTGGAAGATGAATCAGTATAAACGAGGTTTAAGAGGCGAGATTGACACTGCAGTAAGTCTCCAAAGAACTGCAAGTTATGATGAGCTAGTACATGACAGTCTGGTGGTTGAAGCAGGACTTGCTAAGACCTCTAAAGAAAGATCAGCAGCTTATGAAAAGAAGAAGAGCAGGATGTCAGATAAGTATCACGACAAGCTCAAACCAAAAGGATCCCCGCAGAGAGGGAAACAGACATACTCTCCACAACATAATCCTTTACGGACTAATCCCACTTGCAAGACGTGTGGTAGGATGCATAAAGGAGAGTGCTTGATAGGTGCTGGTATTTGTTATGGATGTAAGCAGCCAAGGCATTTCATATCAGAGTGTCCAAACAGAAGTGTTAAAGGATCAGCTGAAGGAACAACTACTAGTAGGGGCAGAGTGTACTCTCTTGACGGTGCAAAGGCTGTAGCCAATGAAGATTTAATTGCCGGTATGTGTTATTTGGGTACTAATCCAGTAAAAGTTCTTTTTGATTGCGGCGCTACATGTTCTTTTATTTCATATAAATGTGTGGAGACGCTGCAATTACCTTTGTCTTCGTTGAACCCTCCAATGTTAGTATCTACCGCTATTGAAGGCGGAATTGAGGCAAAGTATGTTTGTGAAAGCTGTCCTATCACTGTGTCTAGTAAGACCTATTATGTTGATTTAGTTTGCCTCCCGATGGAGCAATTGGATGTGATCTTAGGCATGGATTGGCTCTCCGCTAACCATGTGTATATCGGATGTTCCGAAAAGAGTATTTATATGCCGACCAGTGATACGGCGGAAGGTGTGGCTCTGTCTGAGTTGATAAACCGCACCCATCAGTTAATTCAATTCATTTGTGTTCAAGATAAGGGATTCTATGTGATGATCACTGTGGCTTCAGAATCAGAGCTAAGTCCCAGTGATATTCCTGTTGTGAATGAATACTTAGATGTTTTCCCTTCAGAAGTATCTAGTCTGCCTCCAGAGCGTGAGGTGGAGTTTTCGATTGATTTGATTCCAGGAGCGGAACCAGTATCTGTGGCACCGTACAGAATGTCACCAACAGAACTGAAGGAGCTGAAATCTCAACTCGAAGAATTAATCCAGAAACATTTTATTAGACCCAGTGTATCACCTTGGGGTGCTCCGGTTTTGTTAGTCAAGAAGAAAGATGGAGGCATGAGACTGTGTATTGATTATCGTCAACTTAATAAGGTGACTATCAAGAACAAGTATCCTCTTCCCAGGATTGATGATCTTCTAGATCAGCTTAAAGGAGCAACAATATTTTCCAAAATTGATCTTCGGTCAGGTTACCATCAGATTCGTATAAAGTCTTCGGATGTGTCTAAGACGGCGTTTCGAACGCGTTATGGGCACTATGAATTTCTGGTTATGCCTTTCGGTGTAACTAATGCTCCAGCAGTGTTTATGGATTATATGAACAGAATATTTCAGCCTTACCTTGATCAATTTGTGGTGATTTTCATTGATGACATTTTGATTTATTCTAAAGATCCTCAGGAGCATGCTCAGCACTTAAGAATTGTGTTGGATGTCCTTAGAGACAAGCAGCTGTATGCTAAGTTTAGCAAGTGTGAATTCTGGTTATCCGAGATTAATTTTTTGGGTCACGTTATTTCTCAAGGAGGAGTAGCTGTTGATCCATCTAAAGTTGAAGCGGTACTCAATTGGGAAAGACCCAAGAGTGTAGCTAAAGTCAGGAGCTTTTTAGGCTTGGCAGGTTATTATCGAAGGTTTATCATGAAGTTTTCTCAAATTGCCTTGCCTTTGTCACACCTCACTCGAAAGGATGTGCCTTTTATTTGGGACGAGGAATGTGAAAGGAGTTTCAGAGTTTTAAAAAGGAAGTTGACTAAGGCGCCAGTGTTGGCAATACCAGATCCTGAAAAGAGATACACCGTTTTCTGCGATGCATCTTCCAAGGGACTGGGAAGTGTTCTCATGCAAGGGGAAAATGTAATAGCTTATGCGTCCAGACAGCTCAAGACACATGAAGAGAATTACCCCACCCATGATCTTGAGCTAGCGGCAATAGTTTTTGCATTGAAGATATGGAGACATCATTTGTATGGTGCACAATTCGATTTGTTTAGTGACCATAAGAGTTTAAAGTACCTATTTGATCAAAGATATCTTAACATGACGCAAAGACGATGGATGGAATACTTGAAGGATTTTGATTTTGATCTGAAATACCATCCAGGAAAGGCTAATGTAGTAGCAGATGCCTTGAGTCGAAAGGCTTTAGTTAAAGCTGAAGTGATGATGCACACGTGTGGACTATATGAAAAATTTAGAGACCTTAATCTCCATGTTACCGAGATGGAAGGTGGCGTCTTGTTAAACAAGTTAGAGATTTCGTGCGACCTACGATCTAGGATTGCACAAGCGCAAAGCATGGATATGGACCTTCAGAGAAAAGTTGGCCAAGCAGAGTTTTCATGGGCACCAGATGGTGTGTTACTGTTTGAAGGAAGGATTTTTGTTCCGAACGATGAGGAATTAAAAAGGTTGATATTAGAAGAGGCGCATAAGAGCAGTTTCAGTATACATCCAGGTACCACCAAGATGTATCAAGATTTGAAAAGAGATTATTGGTGGCCTAGCATGAAAAGAGATGTTGCGGAGTTTGTGTCGCGGTGCATTGTTTGTCAGCAGGTAAAGATTGAGCACCAAAGGCCTGCAGGGATGTTAGTGCCTCTGGAAATTCCACAATGGAAATGGGAAGATATAACCATGGATTTTGTGAGTGGATTACCTCGAACACAGCGAGGACATGACTCTATATGGGTAATAGTGGACCGGTTAACCAAGTCAGCTCATTTCTTGCCGGTTAAGACTACGTATCGAGCCTCACAGTATGCTGAATTGTTTATTTCTGAAATAGTGAAACTCCATGGTGTGCCAGCTAGTATTGTGTCTGATAGAGATCCCATTTTCACATCCCACTTTTGGAAAGCTTTTCAGAAAGCCTTGGGAACAAGATTAAAGATGAGCACGTCCCATCATCCTCAAACAGACGGACAATCAGAAAGGACTATTCAAACGTTAGAGGATATGTTACGTGCATGTATTTTAGAAGATGGAGGAAGTTGGAACAATCATCTACCATTGATTGAATTCTCTTACAACAACAGTTATCATTCTAGCATTGGAATGGCACCATATGAAGCTCTATATGGTAGGAAATGTAGAACCCCGCTTTGTTGGGCTGAAGTCGGAGATAAGAGCATTTTGGGTCCAGAGATCATTCAGGAGACGACTCTAAAGATTAAGTCCATTCAAGATAAAATGAGAACAGCACAGAGTCGCCAGAAGAGTTATGCTGATAGGAGGAGAAGACCCTTAGAGTTTGATGAAGGAGACCATGTATTTCTTAAAGTTACTCCTAAGTTGGGCTTAAGAGGAGCTTTCAGGACTAAGAAGCTTTGTCCAAGATATGTTGGACCGTTCCAGATACTTCGACGTGTGGGTCCGGCAGCTTATCAGTTGGCGCTGCCACCAGCCATGTCAGGATTACATGATGTCTTTCACGTCTCACAACTAAGGAAATTCATTCCTGATCCTTTCCAACCAGTGGAGTTGGACAGTATTGATTTGAGATCGGATTTGACCTTTCAACCTGAGCCAGATCAGATAATTGATCGCGATGTTAAGACTTTGCGGAACAAAGAGATTCCTATTGTTAAGGTTGTATGGAAAGGTTCTCCCGACGGCGAAGCAACGTGGGAGCTAGAGACAGAAATGCAAGCAACCTATCCTCATTTGTTTTCAGGTAACTTCTAAATTTCGAGGACGAAATTTCTTTAAGGGGGGTAGATTATAACATCCCGCCTAGATGTGATTATTATCAGTATTAGACGCGTTTAAGAAGCAGGGCAATTTAGTCATAATTGGAATGGCAAAATGGTAATTAAGTCAGAAAGGGGGGGAATGTTTAAAAGAAAGAAGTGGAAAGATTATTCCACACTCTTCCATTTCCATTTCCTTCCAATTTTCAGCCCATCCTCTCCCCCTCCTTCCCAACTCATACGCCCTCACTTCCTCTCCATAAACCTATCTTTTCCTAATTCAATTCTTGAGAGAAACCTTCACAAGCAAGTTTGGTAGTGAAGCTAGAACAAGAGCAAGGAACTAGGAGAAACAAGGGAGATATTGAGAGAAGTTGGTAATTTGAAGCCAAGGCTTAGGAGAATCAGAAGTAGCAAGCACCAATAGGAGGATTAAGGTGAGCTCCACAGGGTTTTAGAACCCACTTGAGTAAGTTTGAGAGTATTTTACATATTGAGTTAAGTTTAGAAATTTTACCCTAAACTCCCATGCTTGCCAATTCCTTGATTAAACATGTTTTAAACTATCAATTTGTATTATAAATTCATCCCTTATACTGTTGGAATGCCTGGGTATCCTTAAATGTGTCAAAATGGTGGAAAATCACACTTTTAACAGGTTTTTGAACTGTCATTTTCGTCGGGCGAGATCGGGGCGAACGTGCAGTTACTGTTTGGCAAGCCTTCACTGCCTATTTTCGCCTCCACTTCGCCTCCACTTCGCCTAGCGAAATTAGACAGACAGCACAAGTCTGTTCTGGTTCGTTCAGAGTGCTGTGTACGTGTTCGGCGAGGCTTTTAATAACTGTTTTCAATGAAAACCTCATTTTCCAAGATAAACACCATTCTTGACATATTCAAAGGGTTATTCAACATTTAAGGAATGAATGATCAGATAAGGAATTTGGTTAAAGCATTAGGAATGCAAAGTAAAGTTATTTTAAGTTATGGAATATTTCCAATAAGCAAGCAACGACTTATGAGAACGATAAGCCTATGACATAATGTTGAAGCTTAGAACCTTACATAGGTCAAGAGTATAAGAATTAATAAGATTAAGCTGTGGCCTTCGATGTTCACGCCAGTGGAACACGAATGGTACACGTAGAGTAAAGACTAAAGATTATTACCTTAAGTCGTGACTTTCATCGTTCACGCCAGTGGGACATGAAAAGTTCACGCATCAGTTTACAGATTATTATTTTCGCGTCTTCCGTCGTTCACGCCAGTGGGACACGGGAGGTATACGCATCAGTTAAGACTTATATTAAGTCGTGTCTTCTGTTGTTCACGCCAGTGGGACACAGGAGGTTCACGCCAGTGGGACGTGTTATTCCGCAAGGATAACCGCACGACGACAAGAGGAGTCCGGTGTTAGCCTGATATGATAGGAATTTTCACCGGTTATCAGGGGAATGTGCTTCGGGGTTACTCCACCCGGGGGCATTCCGTAAAATGAACTCAGATAACAATGTTTGTTCAACGCTAACAGCTAACATAAAGATCAGTTAATATTTTATTACTTTATCAGTCAGAAATATCTAATCAGATAGTTATCAGATAACAGTTAGCAGCTATCAGACGGTGATCTTAGGACTCCCCTTGATCACCAGATTATCAGAAACAGACAGCTAGCCCGCTATGGGTAAGATTGAGACTTGGCGATCATAGGTATTCCCGAGTTCGCCGAGGTAGGCACGGCAACCCTAGGTTCCCCGAGGTTGCCAAACAGTAGGTAGGGTAGGAGCTCACTGAGACGTTATGTCTCATCCCTTTCCTTCTGGTGCAGGTTCTTCGTAGGTAGCAAGACGAAAAGGTAAAGAGAAAGCTACAGACTGATCGTGCTGCTCATGTTTCTCGGTGTTGTATATTATTGTATCATGATGTATATAAATATTATGGATTGAAATCAAAGACTTATGTTTTGTATAATTATTAAACAAACTTTTCTGTATTGTATTTAAATGTATCCAGTATCAGTTTAACACTCTTGCTAATATACTAGTTAAAATTAGTATGGGTGTTACAATTTCAATTTATAATATATAGGAAAAAAAAAACCAAAAATAATAAAAAAAAAAAGAAAAATAGTACAAGAGATACACAGATCAAACCAAAAATAGACGGTTGAGAACCATAGGAACCAAACCCCGCAAACCTAAAAAAAGAAAACCAACAAATAAAACAGTCACCAAGGCACACCCGAAGAATCTGAGACCACCTCCCCATCCAGAGCTGCCCAATCCTGGTGGAAGCAGGAAGAGGGACTACACAAAGGTGGCAGCCGAATACTGGAAGCCAAACCACACAAGCCCACCAATTTGTACACCTTATCTCTTTCTCTTTTAAGGTGTACACATTCATAAGAGAGACTAATGTGATAGATGTGAATGTTAGTGATATTATAGTAAGAGAGATATAGAAAATATAAAGTGTTGAATGCATATAGAAGAAAATAAGGCGTTAAATATAATTGTTAAACTAGTTTATTGTGCTTGAACTCAATCTAATAGATGTTTAGGTTTGACTTCTCAACTCCATACCACTACAAGTATATTTTCTATTTTGTGAATTCTAATATTATTTTTGACAAATAATTTCTAATAATTAAACTCTTACTAATAATTTGTTTGTGGGGAGTTTAAGAAAGTGAACAACAATGATCGCAATTCATAATAATAGATATAAAGTCAACTTATGATAAACAAATCACACTTCACAACAAGATAAGATCTCTTCAAGCGTTTTTTTATATTTTAAAAGGAAATGTTAATTGGTGTCTCCAGAACACTAGTTAAGGAAATCAAGTACATAAATATTGTATTGAAAAGTGTAAAAAAGTTGTATATTCAACTTTTTGAACATCAACAATTCGTTGTTTGCAATGAAAAATTTCTACTTTTAACTTTCTTTATTAATGTATCAGGGATACTAGTTAGCATGACTCTTTTTTAAATTACTACACAGTTTTGTTTCTCAGACTTATACTCCCTCTGTCTCATGCACGATAGGTGTTCTCTTTCCAATTTTTCTTATCTCAAATTATTTGTCTATTTTATAAATCCGCAGGAAAATTGAGAGTTTCTAGTAATGTAAAGTATTATTGTATTAAGTATTAATTAATCATGATCAATTAGTCAATTACGTGTTCTTCTGGACTTGCTGCCTCCATCCGCGTTATTGTGAAGCCCCCATCTTATTATAAAATCTGCAAATACATATCCTAAAAACCAACAACAAAACTATCACAGTTTCAGTGAGTGAGATAAGTGGATCTTCAATCCAAGGTGTGAGAATTTGGTATGTTTTAGTTTTTTTTTTTTTTATTATAAGGAATTTAGTATGTTTTAGTACTTCATCTTTCTTTTTTTCAGGTTCTACTTTGCACATGTTATCCCATTTGAGGACTCGTATTGCATTACAACTAATGTTTTACATTTTGCATTATGATGATCTTGAAAATCAACCAATAATAGTTAATGAGATTAATTTAATAAATTTGTTATTATACTTTCTTTGTTTATATTAGTTAGCTGTACCTGCAAATATTTATAATGCTTTATATATCCATCTCTTCTTAATTCTTGCAGAAAAAACTACCAACATGCCTCCAAAATATGAAATAAAACCTCAACAACAGACCATCAGCTCCAAGCCTTCCCTATTGGGTAGCATGTACGGCAGTATGAAAGGAATGGTAACATCTGTTACCAATAGCTTTAAAGAAACAACAACTCAAATGGCAAACACTACTCGTAGATGGACTCAAGGATCCAATATTGATAGCTACTCGTAGATTTCGCAACAGTGGATTTTAGAACTGATGTGAAAAATATATATTTTACATCAGTGCTTACCTTATAGTTGATGTGAAAACCCCGTTGTCAAATATTAAAGTGCGTCTATTACAACAGTGGAAGATAGAACTGATGTAGAAAATAAGTTTTCACAACAGTTCGTACCCGATGTGAAAAGATGTGCACATACTACATCAAGCCACCTTACATCGGTTGGCAACTGATGTAAAAAGTCATTTCCAACTGATGTAAAAAATCATTTCTGTAGTAGTGGCACCATTTTAACTCATCCTAAGTACGACATATGATAACGATATGTCTAGATCCTATGATAGGATAGCAAGATTAAATATATTCAATTAAGCGTACGAAAGTACAAGGAATGTTTTAACATTCAAAGACTAGAAAGTTCAGATAAGATTAAGTTAAGACGTGCCTCTTATAGTTCCCGCTAGTTGGAACGTCAAAAGCCACGTACAAGTTAATAATTAATTAAAGTTAAGAATTAACTAAGATTAAATGTGTCTCCTGTTTTCTCGCTACTTAGAACACAGGGGGTTCCAGCGAGCAGGAACGGGGAAGTTACCATCCGCGAGGATAGCCGCACATAAGAGTTTAATTAAAATGTTAAGTCGTGACTCTATGACTCCCCACTAGTAGTGGAGTTAAGGTACCCCGTTTGTAATATCCCGCTTATAAGTAACTGTTATCAGTGTTAGAAGTTTAATACGTAAGCATGGCATTTTCGTAATTATGTGGGAATGGAGGAATATTTAAAAAAAGGGAACTGTAACACCCATATAGAGATTGCCTAGGATCTCTTACGAGTATTAAAATTTCGTACTGGATACATTAAATACAATACAGAAAATTGGCTTATTAATATACAATACATAAGTCTTTAGTACAATCCTTAATCCGATACAAACATTCTCCATAATATACATCATTCATATACAAATACCCATAGAAAACATAAGCAGCACGATCAATCTGTAGCTTTCTCTTTACCTTTGCGTCGTGCTACCTGCGAAGAACCTGCACCAGAAGGAAAGGGATGAGACATAACGTCTCAGTGAGCTCCTACCCTACCTACAGTTGGCAACCACAGGGAACCTAGGGTCGCCGTGCCTACCTTGGAAATCTCGGGGATGCCTATGATCGCCAAGTCTTAATCTTACCCATAGAGGGCTACCTGACTGTTCCTGATAAGCTGGTGATCAAGGGGAGACCTAGGATCACCGTCTGATAACTGCTAACTGATATCTGATAACTGTTTCCTGATTGATAATGAAATAGAATATTAACTGATACATTATGTTAGCTGTTAGCGTTGAACAAGCAATATTATCTGAGTTCATTTTACGGAATGCCCCCGGGTGGAGTAACCCCGAAGCACATTCCCCTGATAACCGGTGAAAATTCCTATCATATCAGGCTAACACCGGACTCCTCTTGTCGTCGTGCGGTTATCCTTGCGGAATAACGCGTCCCACTGGCGTGAACCTCCTGTGTCCCACTGGCGTGAACAACAAAAGACACGACTTAATAATAATCTTAACTTACGCGTGTACCTCCCGTGTCCCACTGGCGTGAACGACGGAAGACGCGAAATAATATTCTTTAAGCTTGTGCATGAACCTTTCATGTTCCACTGGCGTGAACAATGAAAGTCACGACTTAAATAGCATTAATCTTAGTCTTTACTTTGCGTGAACCATTCGTGTCCCACTGGCGTGAACATCGAAGGCGACGGCTTAATCTCACTAATTCTTGAACTCTTAACCTATATAAGGTTCTAGACTTGAAGTCTATATCATTCTTGAGCTTGCACATACTTAATTGTGTATGAAAAATTGCTTAGTAAGGGATAATCCCAATACTAGCTCTTATACTTCTCTATGATGACTTGTTTATTAAGACATCCATCCTCTCAAGCTTATGCCTATCCTCACTCTATAATAATGATCTAAACATTCTCAAGGATAGGTCTTTAAATGCTCATTAGCAATGCTTAACCATTACATGTTGTTCCATGAGTCCGAAGCAGTATTAGATAGCCGAAACGGTGCAAGTAAAGATGAAAAACAACATTGTTCTGTCCCCTTCAAAATCGTGACACGATTTGGCAATCGTGTCACGATTTCATGCCCAGAAATCGTGTTTTACACTGCCTATAAAATCGTAACACGCTGGTAAAATCGTGACACGATTTTACCTGCAGTTGGACAGCATAGGGCAAGTTTAAAACATGTTTTCTACCATTTTGGCTTATCCAATCATGCCCAAACATCACAACAGCTTAAATGGTAAATTCAAAGGCATATCAACAGATTATAACATGTAATGATCAAGAATTACTAGCAAAATAGAATTAGGGCTTAAAAGTTCATAATTTTGTTCATAATGCTAAAACTCACAAACTTACTCAAACGGGTTCTAAAACCCTGTGGAGCTCACCTTAATCCCCTATTGGTGCTTGCTAACTCTGATTTCCAAAGCCTTAGCTTCAATCTACCCTTCTCTTGATTTCTTCCTTAATTCTCCTTGTTTCCTCTTCTTGTTCTAGCTTCACAACTAAACTTGCTTGCAAAGTTTCTTACTAGATTTTTGAATGAAGTTTGGATGGATGTTGGTAAGGTGAGGGAGGGCGTGTGAGTAGAGTGAAAGAGGGAGTGAAAACTGATTTTGGATGAGTGTGGAAGAGTGTAGAAATGGAAGGAAAGTGGTAAGAAAAATCTTACTACTTGTTTTTAAAACATTCTTCCCATTCCAATTATTTACTAAATTGCCATCTCCACTTATTTACATATTTGCCATGCTTGCTTCACAAGGTTCTATCACTAATAACTGATACTTATGAGCGGGATATTACAGGAACAAGATATTTTCCTTATTTCTACTCTCCCTTCACTCTCTCTGATAAGTACTAAAAAGTAGTTATCTTTTGATATATTTTTTGGCACTTATGTTACTTGTTTTACAAGTTATCATAGGATAAGCTCATAATTTATGATTAAATGTCAAATTTGTGATCCTATGTCTTACCCCATCTATTTATGCAGGAATTTCATGCTTGGACCTGAACTGAGCAAAGAAACATGAAGTTTTGATCAAGCTTCATCGCTACAAGCGCAGGATGCATCGCTACAAGCGAGCCTAGGCAGGGAAAAATGGAGAATTCATCGCTACAAGCGATGGACCCGGTCGCTACAAGCGACCTTAGGCAGGGAGAATTGAAGGTTCCATCGCTATAGCGACAGATCTCGTCGCTATAGCGACCAAGGGCGGTTTAATGCTATTTGCTGACGTGGAGCATTCCCACTGGCCAAGAAATCTGCCGTCGCTACAGCGACCAGCTCATCGCTTGTAGCGAGCGTTGTAAAATTCAGTTGTATAAAAGCTTTTTAGCTCATTTTTTCTGAGGATCAGTTTTTAGAACTTTTAGAGCTTGATAATTTTAACTTCCAGAAAGAGAATAGGGCTAAAAAGAGGCTTACTTCATTGAGCAAAAGTGATCAAAGTGAAGATTAAACTAAGCAACTTTGAGAAATCAAGTCTTATCATTTGATCTCCATCTTCCTTTCTACTTCTGTACTGTTGTCATGAGAATGAACAACTAATCTCCTTTGTTGGGATTATTAGGTAATCAATCACTCTTAGTTGTAAACTTTTGATATTTTAAATATATGATTCTAGCCTTTTATATATCATTGAATTTATTCTTGTTTTCCATTCTTATGTTTAATTTAAATGATATTGAAAAATACTTTTGAATCTAGGTTTAGAATAATATTCTATCAAAATAAGAAATTCTAGACATGGGATTTGGTTTTGATAATCACACAAAGTGTCGAAACTTAAAGCTTTCGAATCGTTTAATAGATTGAGAAGTCGTCGATTAAACGATACTGTAGTACCCCAATTTTGTCCTAAGCCTTTTAAAACAAAAAAATCAAAGAGGGAGAAAAAGTCAAAGTCAACAAAAGTCAACAGAAAAGTCAACATTTCAAAAATGATGACTTCGCACTGCGAAGCTCCCTTCGCATTGCGAAGTCTGCGATTTTTCTGCAGATTTTTGGTGTTTTTGATTTAATTCCAGATTTTGTTGCATATCATTTACATATTTATTTTAATCAGCATTCATGGCTATTTGGGCCAAGCAAAACCAGAAATGAGAAACTTGCCATTAATGCCAAGGTTGGAAGCTTTTTCTTCCAACCTAGCATGTGACAAGCAAGTGGGCTTGCCCTTGGGCAGCTCTTGTCCCTCCCAAGTGACCTGTTAACCACCCCAAGGTTGCCAGCCACCTGCTTGATGACTTTCCTCCTGCTTGCTCCCCCAAAACCAGTCAAACCAGCTGGATTTTTCACTTGAAAAAGCCATGAGTGCCTACCCTGTTTTGCAACAGCTTTTCACCCTCTCACACCAGCCAATTATAGCCTTTTGCATCCCCCAATCTCTGCACATCACAGTGCACGTTTTTATTGATCAACCATTGAGATTGCAAGGATTGATCCCCAAGCTTGGCCAATTGTAATTCAGCCCTATTTCATCATCATTGCTATCCAAAAACCTTTGAATTTGTGGCTGAAATCAGGCTGAGTCTTGACCCTTGGCACAAGGCAAGGTTGCCTCTATCCATTAGCATTTAATGCAAAGGGATTCAGCCTGATCCTAGCCCACAAATCAGCTGGATTTTGGGGATTTCTAATGATGAAATTGATTTGGTTTTGGCCTATAAATAGAAGGCAATGCCCAAGGTTACAAGCACTCCTGATAACAGCAATTCAAGAGCATTATTCACAAAGAAACACTACTCATTCCAGCTTACAAACACTTGCAAACAACCAGAAAAAAAACCAATCAAACACAAAGCCTCACAAAGTTCAAAACCTTCACCAACATTCAAAACCTTGCAAGAACCTTCAACCAATTCAAATCCATTGCAGCTGGAGCTTAGCTAAGGATCTCTGTAAGTTTCCAAGCTTTTGTTTTGCATTTTCAATTGTGTTTGCATAGCAATTTTGGCCCAAAACCACTTGGTTCTAAAAAACCCCTTTTGAATTTCAAAGAAATCCCAAGGTTTTCAAAACATCAAAACTGGTTTGTCCAGCCTTTTTCATCCCAAAAACTCAAAGCTTTTCACTCACCTAAAAGGTCCTGAGTGTGTTCAGAAGTTGTTTCTGAACAAAAGTTCAGAAACAGCTTCTGAACTCAAAAATTCGCATGCTTCGCAGTGCGAAGTCATGGTCGCAGAGCGACCATGACAGAACTCAGAATCTGAGTTTAGGTGTCCAAATGACCAATTTTTGAGGTTCTAGCCCAAGAGCTCAGAACCTAGGAGTTTTAAAACTCATAGTTTACAAACCAGTTCAAGGATTTTGCACAATATTGGAAAATTCGCAAGTCCGGGTAACATTTTGTGGATAACTTGCAAAACAAGTTATGTTCCTAAACTTTCAAAACAGCATGAACAAACCAGCTATGTTCATCATTTTCAATCCAAACTTGAACAATAATCATTGTTCATGATTTTCAAAACTCAAGCATGAACATACGCCGAATTTGTTCGCTTTCCAAAACAATTCGCGAAATGAGCCGAACTTGTGCGTTTTCTAGCAAAATTGCTAAATCTTTCCATTTTGGGTTTTCAAACCAAATGTTTTGATATACCTTGGGATTTCTAAAAGAATTCTACCCAAAAACTTGAATGAAAAAGGGATGGTGTGACGTATGTCTCTCCATTGCCCCGATTGTACGAATGCGTGACGTATGTCTCGTCGTTCGGACCATCGTCATTCCTTTTTTCAACGTATCCAACCATAACCAAACCCAAATCTTGGCCCCTTGTGGTCAATCCGAACCTTTTGGTCCCCCGTGGCCACTAGATTCGATCCCTCGACTCGTTTGAGTCACTCGGTCAATGTTCGACTCGTCCGAGTCCATTGTACCCGTTCTTGATCCCAATGGATCAATCGAACAATCCCCCGACTCGTTGGAGTCCCCTCGGTCAATGATTGACTTGTTTGAGTCCATTGCACCTCTTTTGGTCCCATAGCGACCAATTCGAACCCTTTTACCCTAACAGATGTACCTTTTAACAATTCTAGCGCGATTCGTGAACAAACGCTTAATAAGTCTCCCAAGCGCGAGCATACAAGCTATACGCTTAATAAGTCTCCCGAGCGCGAGCATACAAGCTACGTTGAATCACTAGAATTCGGTTAAAACATCGTCCATTTAAAATTAACCAACACATGTACGTTTTTCTACCAAAGAACTACGTACGCTTTGAATTCTCCGACTACCGGGAGATACGTAGGAGCAAGATCGACATCTTGTCAAGCGCAATAATAAAAACTTTTTTTTCCCTTTCGTTTGTTTTCATCTCTTTTTTCCCCCCTTTATTATATTTTGACATAGATAAGCATGCGCGCAAAACATTTAAAAACAATTTAAGCTTTAGCCAAATAGAAGGTTCCCGTTGAGTACAACGGACGTGAGGGGTGCTAATACCTTCCCCTTGCGTAATCGACTCCCGAACCCGACAATGGTTGCGATGACCATCCTTTCCTCATCATCAAAGGGTTTTATTATCGTTTCCCTTTAAACAAAAAAAACTTAAGGGTTTATCAACGTTCCCTTTACACAAAAACTTTGGTGGCGACTTCACAAGGCCCTCCGAGCGTTTACGAACGACCTCGGGGGATTTGCGCGTTTTTTAAACGAGGTGCGCACAGATACAATCGATCTCACGACATCATTTGGACACGAATGACGTTGTCGAGTGATACGTGATAATGTTGTATATAAGACAAGATAGAATCCATATTTATGATCATTCGAATACAATCGACGTTTGATTGACGTACTTTAATCCTAACACTTTTTATGCCCTATTACTCTCCGTTTTATTTATAACGTTTTTAAAGTCGAGTAGTGTTTAGTAAACAAAAAGATGAAACCCTAACTTAAAATGATAATCGACGTTTAACGGTTTATGATATCGCAATAATCCCTGTGGAATCGATATAAAAATATACTTGCTTTTGACTAACATCACTCTCCAAATCAGATTTCTCTCCTTCCCCTCCCTCTATCTCACACCCTCATCATCCTTGCCATCACTCATCAAGCCTTCATCCTCAATCTTGTGAGATTTATGCAAGCAAGCTTAAATTTTGGAAGTTTAGAACAAGAGAAATAAGAAGAGAAACAAGGAAGAATCAAGGAGATAAGCTAGGGTTTGGAACTCAGAAGTTAGCAAGCACCAATCAAGGCTTAAGGTGAGCTCCCTAGGGTTTTAGAACCTGTTTGAGTAAGTTTGAGAGTTATTTATACTTTGAGCAAATTTTAGGAAAAGTGCCCTAATTGATGTTATTTGCTAATTCCTTGTTCCAGCTATGATTTAATTGTTTATATGCTTAAGAAAATCCTTTTTATACCTTTGGGGAAGCTTGGGTGTGTAGGAATGGTTTGAAATGATGAAAAATGCTATTTCTGAGTTTTCTGGACCTGTCATGGTCGCTACAGCGAGCTGGAGCTCGCTACAGCGACCAGGCATTATTTTGTTCTGCCTACGGTTGCTACAAGCGACCAGGCCATCGCTTCAAGCGACCAGCCCCAGAACAGCCATGACAGCTTAGCTGTTTTGGGTGTTCTGGAGCGCGTAGGCATGGTTTTTCGCATTCGAAATCTCCATAAACATTTTAGAAACAATAACTACCATTCTAACTCACTCAAGAGGTTCCCTAAAGAATACAATAATAAGGAACAAGGATTATGCAATAACGTTATAATGTTGTGAATTGTTTAAGACTGAGAGATTAAAGTTTAGGCGGTTATGGGAATGTTTCCAATAACCAAGCAGTGGCTTATGAGAACGATAAGCCTAAGACCATAAGTTCATAAGTTAAGTATTGGAGGTTGTCTTCCCTAAGAATGCACTAATTATGCCAAATTATAGTAAAGTAACAGAAGTACTTACAAGTACTTAAGATGAGAATGAGTTAATGTTCTAAGTTAAGGACCTTTTATAGGTTAAGTATTCAAGACTTATTTTTTTAAAGAATGAGAAATAAATTATAAAATGGGCTTGATGTGTCTCTTGTATGCTCGTTAGTTAATATACAAGGGGTTCCTGTGAAGTACCACCTTAAATGGCAGCCGGAATGGTGAAGTTACCGCTCGTGAGGGCAGCTGCACATCTAAGTCTATGAAGTTAATGTGTCTCTTGTATGCTCGTTAGTTAGTATACAAGGGGTCCCCATGAAGTACCGCCTTAAATGGCAGCTGGGACGGTGAAGTAACCGCTCGTGAGGGCAGCCACACAAAGAAAGAGGAGTCCGGTGTTAGCCTGATATGATAGGAATTTCACCGGTAAGAAGGGAGATGTACTTCGGGGTTACTCCACCCGGATGCACTCTGTAAAATGAACTCAGATAATTATTGCTTGTTCAACGCTATTTCTAACTTAAAGATATGAAAAGATGAATATGTATATTTATATATATATATATATATATATATATATATATATATATATATATATATTGAGAAATATGACAATTAGTTCCTAGTGAACAAGTAGTGATCATAGGATGTCCCCAAGATCACTAAGTATAAGTTTAAGTTTAAAGTTAGAATATGATAAGACAAGATAAAGACAAGTAGCGATCCTAAGTTTTCCCCATGATCGCGAAATAAGTAGAGAATGACGGCGATCGTAGGTATCCCCAAGATTGCCAAGAGTAGGCACGACGACCCTAGGTTTCCCCCGTGGTTGCCAACAGTAGGTTGGGTTGGAGCTCACTGAGACATTATGTCTCATCCCAATCCTTCTGGTGCAGGTTTTCAGGTAAGCTAGGGATCCGTGAAGAAGTTCATCAGGAAGACGCTGGATGGAGTGCAGTTGCTCGTCATGGACAAGCTCAGGAGGTTGTCAGACTGTATATGTACATTAAAGTGTATTTTGTGATTTTTGGATATTTGTATAAACGAGCTAAATGTACTCATTCAGTTGTATTGTTTGTAATATTATTATTGAAAATTTTAATGTATCCGGTATCAGAATAATACACATGCTAAATATTCTAGATAATTTAGTATGGGTGTTACACCGTTAGTAGTGGTTAGGCGTTCTTTAGATGTAAGTCCTACACGGCGAAAAGATAAGTTAAGTCGTGATTCTCAGGCTCCCCGTTAGTAGTGGAATCGAGGTTCCCCGTTAGTAGTGGACAAGCATTGTTTTTATGTAAGTCCTGCACGACGATAAGAGGAGTCCGATGTTAGCCTCAGATAGGAATTTCACCGGTAAGATGGGAGATGTATTTCGGGGTTACTCCACTCGGATGCACTCCGTAAGATGAACCAAGATAATTATTGTATGTTCAACGCTAACTTTCTAACTCATTGATAACAGAAAGATGTATAAATATATATATTACAATGAGAATATGACAAAGTAGTTATCAGGTATCTTTTATCAGAAAGTGATCATAGTTTCCCCCTCGATCACTAAAAAATGAGATATGAATATGACGTTATGAATATGATAAGAATATGATAGAGACATATAGGGATCCTAGTTTTCCCTTGATCTCTAAGATATGTAGAGACTACCGGCGATCATAGGTTTCTCCGAGATTGCCAATAGTTAGTGCATGGCGACCCTAGGTTTCGCCGAGGTTGCCAACAGTAGGTTGGGTGGAGCTCACTGAGACATTATGTCTCATCCCAATCCTTCTGATGCAGGTACTCAGGTAAGCAAGAGGTTCGTGATGAAGATATCCGGGAGACGCTGAGTGAAGTGCAATGGCTCGTCATGTACCAGCTCAGAAGTCTATCAGACATTTGTATAAGTGTATTTAATGGTACTTGATTAGTTGTTTAAACGAGCAAAATTTGTATTCATTCAGTTGTATATTATTATTGAAAATTTTAATGTAACCAGTATCAGTTTAATGTGCATGCTAATATTCTAGATAAAATTAGTATGAGTGTTACAAGTGGTTGTGATTCTTTGAATCCCCTCTATCTCCTTGTTGGATTAAAGACAACTCAATATTCAATTATAATACAATGATTCTATTTACGTGGTGAGTTCGTGGGGCAGTATGTCCCTTCAACCGTCAAGTTTCACATGTCGATTCCTCTACGGTTATACACAACACTAAAGGGTGCAAGGTAATTTCGGAAAAACTTGAATTACATGACTCAAAATGAAAACAATATAAAATATCTCGTAAACCATTGGCAATTGTTCTAAAACTCTTCTATGTTGGATCAAAACATAACTAAAAATGACTGAAAAATATGCGGAAAATAACATAAGATGACTTGTCATAGAGTTTCTAATTTTTGGTAGAAATAGAATTACATGGACCTAAATGAAAACAATACAAAATGTCCCTTAAACAATAAGCAATTCCTCCAAAACATCTCTCAAACGTCCTCGTATTCTACTGAGTTGATTCAAAAACAAAGTCAAAATATCATCAAATATCATGTCATCACCGTGCTTGAAAATAAAAAACACAATTATAAACTACCATATTGTACTTAAACTTAGTTTAAGCTACATTCACAGTCAAAGCATGCAAGTATTTGATCATATACTAAAAAAAATCATTAATTTCCTAAACACTAAGATTTGAGCAATTTTAAAGAAAAAAATTTAACATATAAAACTAGCAATGTGAATGCTAAGGGATTATGAACAATTTTTTGTTATATTATTGATGAGTTGCTTGACTTTAAAGAAATTCGATGGCTGTTGGTTTGTGGGAGTTTTGAGTGAGTTGGCCGGTTTGCATTTTTGTGTTTTAATCAAATGTGGGAGTTGTTGTTTCTGTTTTGGAACAAGACTAGAACGCAACAACAATTAAATGTCGTTGTCGTAAGAGAACGACAATTAACTACCGCTGACAGCAAATAACAGTTAACTGTCGTTGGAGTTAAAAACGTCAGTTTATGGTGCCTGAGAGTAAACATATAGCGTCTTAAAACGTCTACTGAGTTGGTTCATGCATGGTCCACAAGCGTTAAAACCTGGCAAATTAAACGTGTGTTTTTTCTTTTGTCTTATCAAAATTATTTTATGGTGTCTGAGAGTAAAAGAGATAAGGTGATGTATTTCCACCGCACAAACTCAACTCGGATAATCGACTTGAAAAGGGAAACACGTTGTTTATACAAAAACGGACACTGGCTACATGATAAGTATTGTCTCGTCTTTTTTCTTCTGGTTCGAAATATATATATTTTTTTTCTTAAGGATAGTTCGAACCATCAATTTAAAAAGTACACCATCGTTGTTTTTCTCAAAAATATTATAATGATGTTAATATATGAGGGACTGTTCTCGTCCTTTTCTTCCTGCTTTATAGTGTTCAACTTTTCTGTAAGATTAGTAGGAGACTCATGTACGTAACATGTTAATATATAAGGGACTGTTCTCGTCCTTTTCTTTCTTTTGTAGCAATGTGTTTGGCAGTAGATTCTAGTTAGCTCCGTGATGAATTTGAACACGATCAAGATGTAAAGTTTGTGTGTAGAACACTATAATATATCTATCTATACTATATAGAACACTATAATATATTAGTTTCAGCTGACTTTTTTACTTTTAATTACATTTTTAAACAATTTAATCTATAAAAAATTTATATTACTGGTGTCATTAAAAAATATAAAAATTTATCCATGTCAATAAAAAAACAAAAATTTATATTATATTTGATATATTGTTGATGTTATTCAAAAAGATAAATATAATTTGATACAATACGGAAGTACACAATATTTATACATATACTTTTAATTAAAATCAAAATAATTTTAATGAAAACGAAAATTTCATAAAAATTATTGTTCGTAATTTATGCGCATTAGCGCAATAAAAAGAGTGGACAGACAAGTACGGGTGATCATATGAATGCTAGTTATATATCTATACTATATATAAAGAAAATATATGGATTTTGGCTAACTTTTTTCCTTTCCAATTTTACCCTTAATTTAAAGTATTTTATTTATTATTTTATCCTTTTTCTTATATAGCAATGCTGTATTGTTGGTGTAATTGAAAAAGATAAGCATGATGGTACAATTTGAAGTAAAAAACATATATACATATAATTTTAATCAAAATCTAATTAATTTTATTCTAAATCTAAATTTCATAAAAATATTGTTCATAATTTACACGTGTTAACACAATAAAAAGAGTGGATAGACGGACACGGACTGACCATCTCAACTCTAGTTATACTGGTTTTTGGGTCGTTTTTTTCAATTTAAATTATATCATTCAACAAATTTGCCTATAAGGATGTTATATATATTGTTTTTTTTAAAGAGGGAATGTTATATTGTTTTTTTAAAAGGAAAAGAGTATGTTTATAACATTACATTAATAATAAGAGAGTTTATACAACGAGGTACATCATATTAAATATTGAGACTAGCGCATAATGCAGCAACACTGTCAAGGGTGTGAGCTACCTCATTTGTTTATTGCTTGTTAAACTCGAACTGAGAGTTTGAGAAATGTGTGTTAAAGAGACTCTGGCATGGTGAAATCACTTGGCCAAATTTCGTAACATTCGACCCGGCAATGGTGGAAGGCGTATGTTGTAATTTTTAAATCCAAACTGAAATCGACGTTGTCAAATTGCATATCACTTAGCCATTGTAAGGCAAGCCTAGAGCTTCTCCCACGGAAACACAACACATATGAGATAGAGGTACGGTTTTACCAAACATAAAGGTACCTTCGTCATCATGGATACATATGCCAGTACCTGTTCTATGCAACTGATTCGGAAACGAAACATCGACATTACATTTCTGATGGCCTCGCTGTAGACGCCACCATCTGACCGAAGCCATATCACTTGTTGTTGTAGTAGAAGAATTTCGAGTTGTATTTGAATCGTCTTGTCTTACCAATGTTGTTGCGACTAGCTGCCGAAATAGTAGTGTTAGCTGCATACCAATCCTCCATAAGATGACAAGCTCGATCAACTACCTGAGCGCATGTTTCCATGACATCTTCCAAAAGCTTGAGATTTCTATGCTTCCAAAGGCTCAAGAGGACAGCTGCAAATTGTTGGCCAAATTCTTGTGAGAGCTGATGTAACAATTCAAAGATGACATCAATTGCTGAATTATTTTCGAGAAACACCTCTTGAACTGCATCCAAAGACCATTCCTATGCCAAAACTGCACATAAAAAAGACGCTCGAAACAAATATGAGCAAGCTCCTCATGCGGACCATCACAACTCACACAACTTGTGGGACATTGCACTCCTTTATCTTGAAGCCGAACTCGGGTAGAGGAACACCCACGACACATTCGCCAAATCAAATTCTTTACTTTTTGCGACACATTTAGCCTCCAAATACCAGACCAATATCTCGCCCACCAATGTTGAGAAACATCCACCAATTCGTCCACACACAATCTGTAAGCACTCTTAACGGAATATAAACCATTCTTCTCAGCTTTCCAGATTAACTTGTCACCCATCACCTGATCAAGTATCGGTGTTTGAAGAATAGAGTTCGTTACATCAGAACTAAAAACTTGCTGAATCACTTCCTAGTTCCAGCCCTTCGATGAGGTATTCATCATAATACTCAAAAAAATCCCTCACAAAGTTTTTCCCTACACTATTGCCATGTATGTGCGCCACCGTGAACTATGAAACGCGCCTTCAAAATACTTCTCCATACATAGCTAGGATTGTGACCTAAATTTGTCGTCAAGTAGTTACAAGAAGGAGAATACCGAGCCTTGTAAATATGAGAGGCTATAAAATCAGGCTTGGTTTAAAAGTAGTTACAGGAAGGAAAGTATTGAGCCTTGTCATTCAAAAGATAAGAATTTATATTATATTTGTTATATTTTTGGTGTCATTGAAAAAGATAATAATTGTTTGTTACAATATAGAAGTGTAATAAAGAAGTCGATATGTTGATATTTATATCAAATTAGGGGTTTTTATGATAGATTTCTTGCAAAATAAAATCGATAAGTGCTATGAAAAATAACAGTAATTTGACACTTATCAACCCTCCCCAATTTAGAACTTTGTTTTTCCTCAAACAAAAGTCCTCAAAAAGATACATGATTGAATGCGATAAAATGATTCACAAGGATTTTCAGTGAATCAATTAGTTTTTGAAACAATTTTAAAATGCATGATTCAAAGTTGAATTGTACGGGCAAGTCTGACTACAAAATAAATTTCATATATATATATATATATATATATTTATATATATATATATATATATATATATATATAGGAAATTGATTCAAAGTAGCCATAGTCTATAGGAGAATTCATACACATCAATATTTACAACACAAAATTTGTTTGAACAGACACCCTTAGTGATAAACATTTTGATACAAATTATTCTTGACAACCTATTCTATTTATTTTTTACTATCTTTCAATATTTTCTTTTCTTTTTCTTTTCATTTTCAAATGTTGTCAAGATAATATTTGAAAATTCACCATGTTACTTGATATACAAGCAAGCCTCCTTATCCCTCCCTAACTAGAGCAAGCCTTCTTAAATGATTTCTTCTTTATCCTAAGACAAGGGACAAAGTTTCATGAAGGTTTAGGGTTTTATGTTCATGAGAAACCAAAATTTGCTTGATTATTCAGTTCTGCAACTGTATTTGGAAATTAGGGCATTTTTGTTAGGCACAAAAAGTATGCCTAGCGAATGTGGCAGTACAGAATTGTTGCATATTCTGCAATTATGGTTCAAAGGTTTATCAAATACTCACTACTCACAAGGTAGGCTATTTTTGGTCTTGTGGTTGTACTCAAGTTCAAAAATATGCCTTGATCCTTTATATACTTTGATACATTTAAAAATAATCGCAGGATTAAACATAAAGCGAACGAGTTGAAACAAAATATTATCGATCTCCTGTGCATATAGAAAAAACAATTGAAAGCTTCCTCACATTCTTGGTTTGGTTCTAAGTAATTCATGATCAGAAAATGTTATTGTGGAGCAATGCTTGACTTGACTCTATGTAAGGTGCAAATTTCATATTCAATCTATCATTCAAGAAAAAGCGGTAAACATGTACATTGGCTTTGCACAATTACTTCAAAGTTATTATCATCATCATGCATCTTCTGCTGATTCACTTAGAATCTTTGGACACTTTTGAAACTTTCCCATTCATTCATTCAAACAACCATAATATAAGCTGATATACACATAAATAAAACATATATATAAGGGATATCACCTGACTTCCTCCTCACCTTTAGTAGGCAGGAAGTCCTCTGTATATAATATAATAAGTAGGTTTTTACCAGTATGGGATGCCTTTATTCTTTAACTTTGTCGCGGTGATTTTTGGATATCAAGCTATTAATTAGCGTTGACTCGCAATTTTAAGATTCACCACCGATCTTTTATTTTTCCGAGGAAAAGGGAGAAAGTTCGAAAAACCCTATTTTTTAGAGAGATCAAGGTCCGGGGGTTGGTTACACAAAGGGAAGATATTAGCACCCTAAATGTCTATAATACTCTATAGGAACCTCTTGTTTTTATCTTTATCTTTATGCTAAACTGATTATTTGTTTGTAAATAAAAAGCCTAAGTGTAAAAGGACTAAAGTGATGAGTTTAAAAAAGAAAGAAAATGTTTTTGTTATTTTGTTGATTTGGAAAGACAAAGTCTTTTGCCTACATACCCGAATGGGATCAAAATCATGTAGTTCGGGGTAAAAAGCCGAGTGATTATTTTTAATTGATTTTAAAGTTTAAAAAAAGTTTGAGAAAGATAAGAGGCCGAAAAGGCATAGAAGAATAAAAATGTGAGTTTGATTTATTTTAATTGAAGAAAAAGTTTAATTGATTAAAGATTGATTAAAATTTGATTAAGAAAGAAAAGACACTTGGTTTAAAATCCAAGATTGAATGTTTTTTGAGATTTTTGATTATATGAAATGTTTTTTGATTTTGACTATTTGACTTTTTTTGTGAAAATTTTGGTTAATTCCTAAGGTCCAGAGACTAAGTAAGCTGAGATAGTCCAAACGCGCCGGATCCCTCAAAATGACGTTGGATCAAGTGAGGGTCCTTTTCCTCGGATACTGTCATTATTATGTTATCGTCCTCGACATAAAGCGGAATAAATAAATGTGGTGTCGGTGCGATATTCTCATTTATATTTTACATTGGACCTAGATACATTCTAAAGGAAATAAAATAAATAACAAAATGAAATTAAAATAAAATTACTAAATGCATTAAAATAAATATGCTAAGAAGGAATAAAAATGCATGAAATGCAAGAAAAAAGTAAATATGTTGCACAAAATAAATAAAGAAAAATAAAAATATGCATGAAATGCAAGGCAAAAATTAAATATGTTGCATAAATTAAATAAAGAAAAAATAAAAAAATGCATTGAATGCAAGGCAAAAATTAAATATGTTGCATAAATTAAATAAAGAAAATAAAAATACATGAAGTGCAAGGCAAAATTTAAATATGTTGCATAAAATAAATAAAGAAAATAAAAATGCATGAAATGCAAGACAAAAATTAAATATGTTGCATAAAATAAAAAAGAAAAGAAAAATGCATGAAATGCAAGACAAAAATTAAATATGGTACATAAAATAAAAAAAAATGCATGATGTGCTGAAAATTAAAGACAATGAAATAAAAATGCATGAAGCTAAATAAAAAAATGAAAAAAAAAAACTAAGAAGAAATAAAGAAAAGAAAAAGAATGGGAGAGAATAGAAGAGGGGGTGCAAAATTAAAAGAAAAGTACTAAAATAGTAAAATAGTAGAGAAAAGAGGAAGAGACAGCTGGGCTTAGAAAAACCAATGGGCTTAAACAGATCAGATCTGGACCGTCTGATCAAACAGAGCGTCCAGATCTAATCACAGGGAGACAAGGCCCCAGCCACTAGATTAGAATCCAAGGGCCACAGAGAGTGGAGGAACACAGAAAAACCAAGAGGAACGCGCATTTGATTGTAACAGGGGATAAACATTGGCCGTTAGATCTACGATCTAACTATCCAACCCTGATGGTCCATAGGAACAAAACAACTGTGCGCGCACCAGAACCCAGGCTGAGGCAATAATATAAAAGGAAATAACACACACAAAAAATCATAAGTTCCCTTTCTTTCTCTCTCTAACTCTCAAAAAACAGAAAAAGCTCTCTCTTCTCTCTAAAGCTAGCTCGACCGGAATCCTCTCCGGCGCGGCGGCCGCCGGCGGTGCCACCGCGCCGGAGTAAATTTCTCTTCCTCTTTTAAAAAAAACACGTTTTCGTAAATCCTTTTCTTCCCTATTCTCGAAAATCAAGTTAATCTTTTCAAAATCTTTTTTAAAAGGTGTAGATCTAGGTTTGAATAAACTACCTCTTTGAGTTTTGTGTTCGGTTTTAGCTTGTGATTTTACCGGTTCGGCTTTGGCTTGTTGCTTCGTGTGTTGGATTTGGCTTGGCTTTTGATGATTCGATTGTATTGATTTGTGTGGTGGCCACGGCTTGGTGGTTAATGTACGGTGTTTTGGTTCAGATTGTGGTGGTTTATGGTGTTTTGGTTCGGATTGTGGTGGTTTATGGATGATTTGGGGTTATTTTGGATTTTTGGCTTTGTTTTCCGGTGGCCGGATTGTTGTTTTCCGGTGGCCGGATTCTGGACTGTTGGTGGTTATGGTTTATAATTCTGACTGAAAAGCTGACTTTCTGACTGATTTGGGACTCCGTGAATAGTACATTTAATGTACTATTTATAGTACAAACAATTAGGGTTAGATGAAATTGGACAAAAATACCCCTCTGATATTTGGACCAAAAAACAGACTAAAAATAACCGAAGAAAAAAATAAAATAAAAAGTAAAAACGAAAATAAAAATATAAAAAATTAAAATAAAAGAATATACTAATAAAAAAAATAATTTAAAAAAGAAATAGATAATAATAAAAAAATTAATAATATAATAAATAAAATAAAAACGGTCGCCTTCGGAACAAAAATGAGGTATTTTAAAATACCTCCTGCCGAAATTTCGTCTGAAACGACGAAAATTTCCTGCTTAAAAAGACAAGAAAAACGAATAAAAAATGGGTCAAAAATGGGGTATGACAAACGTCAATTCTTTAAGTATTGTTTAACGTCAATTAACTTGAAGCTTTTATTCTTTAACCTGGATCTTTTAGTTCCAAAGATTATCTGATTGTATAAAATTCTCCTCCTAAGTATATTTTCAGCCTTTGTAGATTGAATGTATGTTATTCTTCTTTGTCTAGATCTTCTATCACAACTGCTCCATATGGTTTTACTTCTTTGACTGTATAATAAGTATTGTTTAACGTCAATTAACTTGAAGCTTTTATTCTTTAACCTGGATCTCTTAATTCCATAGATTATCCGATTGTATAAACTTCTCATCCTAAGTATATTTCCAGCCTTTGTAGATTGAATGTCTGTTTTTCTTCTCTTTGTCTAGATCTTCTATCACAACTGCTCCATATGGATTTACTTCTTTGACTGTATAAGGCCTTGTCCATATGCTCTTTAGCTTTCCTGGAAACAATTGCAATCGAGAATTAAACAGTAATACTTTTTGTCCTGGAAAAAAAATCTCTTTTAATAATCTATTTATCATGATATCCTTTTATCTTTTCCTTGTAACATCTTGAAGATTCATAGGCCCTTATGCGCATTTCTTCTAACTCATTAATTGAATCTTCCTACAGTTAGCAGTTGCCTCTTCATTAAAACTAAGATTCTCTTGATCTCCCTATTAGATACTTCAGCTTGACCATTGGTTTCTAGGTGATAAGGGGTCGCAACTTTATGCCGCACATTGTAATGCTCCAATACCTTCCTTAATTGTGCATTACAAAATTTTGATCCTCCATCACTTATAAGAATTCTTAGGGTACCAAACCTGCTAAATATGTTTCTTTTCAAAGATTTAATCATAATTTTGGCATCTACTTTAGCTGTAGCTATTGCCTTCACCCATTTGGTCACATAATCAACTAACACCAAGGTGTGTTCATTCCCACATGATGGTGAGAATGACCTAACAAAATCAATCCCCCAACAATCAAAAGCTTCACCTTCTATCACATTTTGGAGTGCATTTCATGCCTCTTGGACATACTGCCTGATCTTTGACAGTTATCACAATTGCTGCACATGGATTTGTGCATCATTAAATACTATTGGCCGGTAAAATCCTGATTGCAAAACTTTTGCAACTATTCTTTCGCCATTGTAATGTTCTCCGTATGGTGAATTATGACAATGCCAAATGATACTTGCTACTTCTTCATCACCTACAAATCTTTGTTAGAGATTATCAATTCCTACATTGAAAAGATATGTATCATCTCATATATACTACGCAGCTTCACGGAGAAATTTTCTTCTTTCCTCCCAATTGTAGTCTTTTGGAATTTCGCATGTTGCTTTGTAGTTTTCCATATCGGTAAACCACAATCTTTCTCTCATGGCAAACAACTTTTCATCTGTAAATTCTTCCATTATTTCTGGTTCTTTATATGTGCTTTGTTGTTCACCAGTCTTGAGAGATGATCAATTATTGAATTCTCTGTTCCTTTTTTATCTTTAATCTCCACATCAAATTCTCATAACATCAACATTCATCTGATTAGTCTTGTTTTGGAGTCAGGTTGATTCAACAGATACTTAATGGCTCCATTATCATTATAAATAATAATTTTTGTGCTTATTAAGTAGGACCTGAACTTTTCTAATGCAAACACTATAGATAGCAATTCTTTTTCTGTCATGGCATAATTAATTTGTGCCTCATTTAAACCTTTGCTAGCATAGTGAATAACATAAAAAAATTTAATTCCTTTTCGCTTCCCTAGCACTGCACCGGCATCATAATCACTAGCATCACACATTAATTCAAAATTGTAATTCCAATTTGGGTATGTGATTATCAGTGTAGTTAGTAGTTGTTATTTAAGGTTTTAAAAAGATTCTAAACATTGTTCATGAAAATCAAAAGACTTTTCTTTGTTGAGTAAATTACTCATTGGCTTTGCAATCTTTGATGAATCTTCTATAGAATCCTGCATGGCCTAAAAAGCTTCTGATGCCTTTGACATTTGATGGTGGAGGGATATTTTCAATAATTTTTACCTTGGCTTTGTCAACTTCTATTTCTTTGGTCTAAATCTTATGTCCCAAGACGATTCCTCCAGTTACCATAAAATCAGATATTTCCCAATTTAATTCTAGATTCGTTACAATACATCTTTTGAGCACCGCGTCTAAGTTACTTAGACACTTTGTGAATAAGGGGCTAAAAACTGAAAAATCATCCAAGAACACTTCTATGCATTTTTCTAACATGTCAGAAAATTTTTCTTGCATGCATCTTTGGAATGTAGCAGGAGAACTACACAATATAAACAACATTCTCCTATAAGAGAAGATACCAAAATGGCAAGTGAATTTTTTTTTTTTTAATGATCCTTACGATTGACATAAATTTTGATTATATCTTGAATAACCATCAATAAAATAGTAATATGCTTGACGTACTAATCGCTCCAACATCTGATCCATGAATGGTAGTGAAAAATTATCCTTCCTGGTGGATTGATTTAATTGTCTGTAATCAATGCACATTCGCCATCCGATGAATGTTCTTGTGGGAATCAATTTATTTTTATCATTTTGAATTACCGTCATCCATCCTTTATTTGGCATCACTTGAACAAGACTGGCCCAAGAAATATCTGAAATGAGATATATCATACCTACTTTTAGCGGTTTCACAACTTCTTTTCTAACCATTTTTTTCATTGTTGGGTTAAGCCTGCGTTGTGGTTAAGCTATAGGTTTATAGTTTTCTTCCATTATGATCTTATGCATACAATAGGAAGGATTGATTCCTTTAAGATCAGATAGTTTCCATCACATGGCCTCCTTATTCCTTTTTAAAACATCTATGAGAGCCTCTTCTTCTTGTTTTGAAAGTATGATGCCAATAATTACAGTTTTTAAGTCCCTTCTCTTAAAACACATTTGAGATGCTCGAAATGTATCTTCAACTCGATCGGAGGTTCTTCAGCTACTGTCTCTCCTTGTAGTGGTTCTTGAGGTGATTCACCTTCCTTTTCTTCTTTGCATCTATCCAGATGTTTGATAGATTCTCGTACTTATTTCTCCTCATGTCTCCCCCATCCTAATGATGATGAAGTTAACACTTTTTTCTAGAGGTGTTAAATGGAATGATTCATTTTGGATTTCGGGAATGGCTTCTTCCATAGCATCCACTTGGAGACACACCCCTTTATCTTCTAGATACTTCATAGCTTCATATAAATCAAAATCTATTTCTTCATCCTGGTGTTTACCGGTGTTTTTGGTAAACAATAAGACTAGTTTTAATTATTACAAACATGATCAAACTAGAAATCCTAGGACATGTTGTGCATTGTTATTTCCAGAAAATATATGAACATTCATCTCGTTCATGAGTTTGTTTACGAATATGTAAAGAAAACTGTTTTTTAAGATGAAGATAACATCCTTTTCGACAGAAATCACCAATGTATTTGCAGACTTGAAACTAAAAGACTTAGAATTCTAAAGGCAAAAGCATTTAAAGAAAAGTAATTGCATTGCATTGAAATGTAAAGATGGTACAGTACAAATCAATGTTACATACATTCTGCACTCGTTTATCTCGACGCTGGTACTTTGAGTTTAAGAACTTTTGTAAATGATTTGTAACTGACTTGTTTTCCCTATGGAAAACTCTTATTTATAGTAAGAAATAACTGTAGAATCCTATCTAAACTATAACTTCCACCAATGTCTCTTAACAAAAAACTTGATTTTGAATCTGATTCCTTCGACAACAGTTATTTGGCCTTATCCATTATCAGTTTGGAATCTTCTATTTGTCGAATTCAACATCTTTTAACTTTCTCAATTCTGTTAAGTCTCAGACTCTATCGAAATCTTCTCAACAAACAGAAAGCCTCGACAACTTCTTAAATGTCGAAAATAACATCTTTTCCTTGAAATGACAAGTCAAACTTTATTGACTACATTTAATTGAGTCTGTCGAAAATGCAGGCTAACACCTGGAATCATAACTTCATTTTGCCTTCATCACTATCAATCATCATTCTAGAAGTGTGGATAAAAGGCCTTCCCAGGAAAAGTGGTACGTCACCATCTTCTCTAATACCCATTACCACAAAGTCTAATATTAATAGAAATTTGTCTACTTTTACCGGTATATCTTCATCTATTCCTTCCGAACGCTTAATTAATTTATCTGCCATATGTAGAGTCATTGCAGTTCCTTTTATCTTAATATTTCAAATTCTTCTAACCATAGATAAAGGAATAATATTTATACTGGCTCCTAAATCAATAAGGGCTTTGCCTACAATTATGTTATGGATCGTGACTAGTAGTGTTACTCTTCCATGATCTTTTGATTTACTAGGGAGGGTATTTTGAATAATTGCACTACAGTTGGCTGTTAATGGTATATGTGCGCTTTGCCTACTTTGAGATTGTGTGAATGTTGAGATCATCATTATTACCTTCATGAATTGGGCTTGAGAGAAAAATCTTTGAAGAAATATTTCATCCGACAAATTTCATTTTTGATTGACATGCAAATGTTAATCTAAATAACACTCATTTGCCTTCCCTATATCAACGAATGTGGCAGAAATTTTACAAACATTGCCTCTTCTTCTTCTTCTGGTGCTCCCAAGGTTCCAATAAGTTCATAAAACTTTGTTAAATATATGCATAAGTATGTTCACTTTTTAACCCTGCGAATGGATTGGAATACAACATTTGAGGAAGTCCTGCTTTCATAGGAGTAGTTGTGTGATGTCTGGGTGGCTTTAAGATGAACATTGACGGTGTGAATCCAACATCTTTCACTTTGGCTCTCATATTGTCAGTTTTGGTGGCCACTTTTGTTGTTGATTGTTGAATTAAATTTCTTCGTTTCTTGGCTTTACACCGGTTTTTCCTTCCTGTCCATTCGATCTCGGGATCGTAAAGCAATTGACTTTCTGGTGTTTTCCTTGCATATACACTACTCAAAACAGCTATACCAACAATTAGTAGACAAATGCGTTATGAAAATATAACTAAAAGAAATAAAATCTAAAAAACTAACAAAACAAAACAAAACAAAAGTATTCACAAACTTTGATCAATTTGCTGGCCATAATAAACATGCTTAGTGAATCGTTAAGAGAAATAAAACTATATATATATATATATATATATATATATATATATATATATATATATATATATAGTTATGTCTAGTTCGCTGGGCACAGGGATGTGCTTAATGAAAATCACAGAACAGAATTGAACATAAACTCTGTTTCTGCAAACTAAAATTAAACAAATTAGCCGCACTCCCCGGCAACGACGCCATTTTGATAAAGGATCAAACTAGGTGGTTTCTCCAGAATAGTGGTAAGTATGCCAATTTTATCAAACAAATAAAATATTGTATCTATAGAGACCGCGGTTAGCTAATTTAAGTCTATATTGACAAATTTTATGAACAGATTGTTTATAAAAGTGTTTGAGTGGTTTTAATCAAAGTAAAACTAAATCAATATTTTATGTACGTCTCCGGCTAAGGTAAAAAACACAACATAACATAGAAACAACTTACTTCTGATGCACGACGAAAAAATAGCTGATTTTTCTATGACATATGGCCGAAAAGTTATACATGAATATAGACCTACCTGCGATCTCTCGGGCGATAACACCTATATGTAATATAAACCATGTCCTTTAAATAGCCAATCTTAATAGGGCTGACTAAATCAAAAGATCAATTGAGGAACACTACATCATCGGCAAAGCATTAAGAACAGATTTAGACTAAAATTATATTGAAAACATAAATAATATACAACCAACCAGATTAAGAGTACTACATAGATTCCTAACTATTTACATCCAACCCCAACACAAGAGAGAGTTTAGTTACCCATGATATGCAAAACTATCAAAGATGAGTTGATGAATGTTGGACAAACATCAACAAGCTTGTCTACAAGCTTCGCTAGCCCTCCAATGGCTTCAGTTAATCTCTGCCCTAGTTCTCTCTCTCTCTCTCTCTCTCTCTCTCTCTCTCTCTCTCTCTCTCTCTCTCTCTCTCTATAGTGTTATGGTATTTACTAGTTGATCACATTATAAATGAGCTTAACCTATTTTGATAGAGGTTCTGAAATATTAGATTCACTAAGCACATAATCTTTGCCTAGATAATCGAGGTTGCTTTAAAGGATAGAAAAACCAGCCATCTTCAGATATTTTCCTTGAACTGACTTTGCTCGCTCAACGGACCATTTGTGCTTAATTAGCGAACCACCTTTGACTTTTTCTTCTAGAATCCTCTACTTAGGCTCGCTTTCACCTAACCATACATGCTTAGTGAATTGTGATTTTCACCAGATGTCTTTACAAGGTTCTGGCACAACTCTAGCACGTGTGCTTGCCTTCCTTTACTCCGCATCGGTGCAGTTATTGTCATAAACCTATAGAAATGTATAGAAATTGGATTTAATAGCTTTTTGGCACGCTTTACTAATATAAATAATATTTATATCAAATTGAGGTTTTTATGATAGATATTTCTTGCAAAACAAGTCGATAAGAATCATTTTGTTCTATGTAAGCGATGATTCAAATCATACAAAACAAAGATTAAAGGGAGAAAAATGATTCGAATCATAATTTATATGGTAACATTTGATTCAAATCAAACATGTAAAGTTGAAGATTTTAAGAATCATTTTGACACCAACTTGTTCCCATATACTTTCCAACTAAGTTTTTATGCAAAGTAATTATTTTTGAATCATCATAAGTGCATATGGCCTAGAGTGAAAGGGTACTATAAGACAACATTCAAAACACTCTAAAGTAAACTAATCAACATAAGGAGCAACTTTAGTTTGTCACTGTTAGATAACAATGACCAACTCAAATTTTTTTTAAGCAACAAGAACCAATATACTTAAGATCTATTTTGCTCTATATAAGTAATGATTCTCTTTGAGTTTTTGGTGTTTCTTTTTTAGGAGCCCAATTTTTTATTTATATTAGACGTTTAGTGGTTAGTGAAGCGAAACAAAAGTTAGTTAGTTACTCTCGTAAACTTACTTTTTAGTTAATTTATAAGGATGACTATTTTTTTATATTATTGATGTTATTTACAATTTAAATTGATTATTGCTATTTATTTTTAAAAAAATTGTGTTTTTTTATTAGAGAACCGTTTTTTATATTTGAGCAGAGCCTCCGATTTAATTGGATCGTCTCCAATTACATTTACAAGCTAAACAAGTTGAAACATAGTAACGATTTTACTTGAACAGAATCTGTTCTATAGGATCATATTACTGTGTCTTTGATTTATTTGTAGATAGAAATTAAAAAAATAAAAAGGAGCTGAGACATAGTAATTTGGAAAAGGAACTTACTTTTTTCCAAGTCCAAACAAGTCGTAAAGTTCTCAACTCTCAAGTGAATCCTTGGGAACTAGGGAACCCAAATAAAAAGCAGACACTGAGTAAAAAAAGGACTCACACTACAACACAAGGAGCTAAAATTTTAATTTCTCATTATCATTTCAAACACATGAGTCTTGAACTGAATGACAATCAAGTTCAAGTAGAGAAGTCAACTGCGCAGTACGTTGTTCGTTTTCATTTTGTGCGACAACATTTATTTTTATCATATAGTACTATATTGTTTTTTTTTTAGGGACTATAGTAATATATTGTTTTTTGTGCGACAACATTTATTTTTATCATATAGTACTATATTGTTTTTTTTTTTAGGGACTATAGTAATATATTGTTTTTTGTGCGACAACATTTATTTTTATCATATAGTACTATATTGTTTTTTTTAGGGACTATAGTACTATATTGTTAAAATTATAATTTAAATTGAAATTAGAATTAAAGCTATAACTTTAATGCGCAAATCGAACTCTTGTTTGAGTGATAGCTTGCTGAGACATGGGTATCCACTAGGGTAGTGCATTATCAGATCTCTAAAATGGTAGGGGTGATGTTGAACAGATTAAAAGATTCTGATCCCTTCTCCGTCTTGAGGTAGGGGTGGCCAAGGTGTTGGCTGGTAGGTTGGCAGTAGTTGTGGCTTTGAGTGAAGTTATTGATCTGGCCAGAAAGACTATGAAAGATTGTCTGATTTTTAAGGTGAATTTTAAAAGGGCATATGATTTAGTAGGTTGGGTTTTTTTAGACTATATGATGAGAAGGTTGGGATTTACTGAGAAGTGGAAGTCCTAGATTCGTGCTTGCGTGTTCACTTGAAGGCTTTCAGTTTTGGTTGATGGTTGCTCAACTTATGAGATACACTATAAATTAGGGTATACATTTTAAGATTAAAAATGTTTTTGTTCCTTATAAATATTCCAACTTTTTGTTTTAGCTTGTTTCAAATAAAAAAACCTTTCCGTTTTAGCCATCATAAATTTTTTTTTTCCGACTTTTAGTATCTCCAAAATTTTATGTCCACATTTTTCCTCCTTACTTTTAAGTCAGGTTATGTGTATCTCAAATTTTGTAGTGAGTTTTTGTAAAATTGTTTAGAATATTTATAAAAACCTTTAAAAAAAAAATTAGAATTTTTTAACAAAAATTAAATAAATTTTTTGGAGAACTAAAAGTCGAAGAAATTTTTTACATGAATTAAAACAAAAAGTGAAAATATTTATAGGGGCAAAAACATATGTAATCCACCTTGCATTTTATATGGGGAGAGAAGTCTAATCTATACTATATATAAAGAAAATACATGGTTTTATGTTCACTTTTTCACTTCTAATTGCACTCTTAAACAAATTTGCACATAAGAATGCTATATTTTTGGTGTCATTCAAAAAGATAAGAATTTATATTAAATTTGCTATATTGTTAGTGACATTGAAAAAGATAAGTATTGTTTGTTATAATATGAAAATGAAAAATATATCTACTTAAACTTTTAATCAAATTCAAAATAATATTAATTAAAATCAAAATTTTATAAAAATTATTGTTCGTAATTTATATGCATTGACTCAATAAAAAAAGAGAGGACAAATGAGCACATAATAGTCGTCTGAACGTTAGTTATAAAAAAATAGACAGTGGTCGTCTGAATCAGTGGCGGACCTTCTCGAGAGCGGAAGGTAGCCACGGCTCCCCCCAAATTTTTCTATATTTTCTTTATATACTACTACTGCAATGCTCATCCTCCGTGACTGTGATCATCTTCTCCCTCACGACACCCACAAGTTCACTTTCTAAACCGACCACAACAACTCTTTCTGCCGCCGATATCAAATTTTCGGTCGCCGTAGAATCCAATTTCAATTTCTTTCATCCCTAAAGCTTTGGTACCTTCTTTTTTCCTTTTTCCTATCAGCTACCGTCGCCAGGATTGCGATTTGGTTTCTTGAAATTCACAATTGCAACTTGAGTAAGAGAATGGGTTGTTGAACGAAACTCATTGAAGAAGACGAAAGGGCAAGAAAATTATTGAGTTGGATGTACAAAGCATAAATGGGGGTAGAAGATGATGACAATGGAGATGGGTTAGGATAAAAGCCTATCAATCATGCTTCTATCTATCTATCTATCTGCAAAAAGCACAATTGTAGTGTGTTGGTTGTGGGTTCTCAACGTGTGTTTTATTGTTATTTATCCTTGTATTCATATTTTTATTATTTTTTTGTTTTGTGTTAATGTTATTTTGAATTTTTTATAAAATATATATATCTCTGATGAATTTCAATTATAATATTTTATCTGGTATTTGCCGCTCCCCCTAACATTTTGAGCAAGATCCGCCACTGGTCTGAATGTTAAACGTTAGTTATAAAAAAGTAGATAGTGGTCGTCTGAATGTTAGTTATAAGAAAGTTGGTGTCATTCAAAAAGATAAGAATTTATATTAAATTTGCTATATTGTTAGTGACATTGAAAAAGATAAGTATTGTTTATTATAATATAAAAATGAAAAATATATCTACATAAACTTTTAATCAAATTCAAAATAATATTAATTAAAATCAAAATTTCATAAAAATTATTGTTCGTAATTTATACGCATTGACGCAATAAAAAAAGAGAAGAACAAATGAGCACATAATGGTTGTCTGAACGTTAGTTATAAAAAAATAGACAGTGGTCGTCTGAAATTCTGAATGTTAAACGTTAGTTATAAAAAAGTAGATAGTGGTCATATGAATGTTAGTTATAAGAACGTTGGTTATAAAAAAAAAAAAAAAAGTAAATTGCTAATCTTTTGTCTCATCTCATGGACAAGTCCTGGTTTTCCTATATATATCCCTTTTATCTTGGGAGACTATCAAGCTCCATATTTGTTTCCATTTATAATTTAACACAGTCACAATTTCATAAGGGCATGGCATTCATTTCCTCTGTGCCAATAATGGCTGCAGTTGTTACTCCTACTCCTACAACACTTGTTCACCGCTCTTCTCTAAACCGTAGAAATTTTTCCACAGGTTTCATTATTAGCTCCTCACCTGCGAAAGCTTTTAGGCATCCCAAAATATATTTATTTTTCATGTATTAACAAATTTTAAAAAATTATAGATATTGTTTTTTTCATGCATTAAAAAGTCTCAAAAAATAAAAAAATTGAAGTATAAAAAATAAAAGATATCACAAGTATACAAATATATACCAATTGACATGCCTAATTAAAATATTTTAAATGTCAAAATAAACAAGAACGATAAAATTTAATTTAAAAATGACAGTAAAATATTATTATTAACATTAAAAAGATATTTTTTTTCTCTTAATAATTTTCTTTTATGTTTATTTTAGGCTTCAATAAGGGTTGGGCCGGTTCTCGCTTCTCAGTTCCAATGACGGCCGCAGCTGTTATTAGTACGACATATGATGACAGTTATGAGCTAAGTCGGAGCAGTTTTCCAGAAGGTTTTGTTTTTGGTACTGGTTCCTCCTCTTACCAGGTGCGTTTTGTAACATTGTGTGTGTTAGTGTGCATGAGGAAATATGCATAATCATTGTTTCACATTGTTATTAGATTATCCTAAAGGCTAAGACAGCTCTCTCTATCTTCATTCTTTGATCTTTTCCAAGTTGGACAAAAATGCTAGAAATAAAATCCATCTAATGTATGCTTTTGATTTTTGTAACGGTCGTGCAACAAAAAAAATATGTTTAATGCCTAATGCTATAAGATTGGCCCAAGAAAAACATGTCTTCAAAAAATGCTTGAAAGACCAGAAACATAAAGTAATATTGATTATGTATGGGTTATAATATTGGATCTTAAGTTAATCTGTTAAGGGTATAATTTTTGTGTTGATAATGTAGTACGAAGGTGCTGTAAATGAAGGTGGAAGAGGAAAAGGTACATGGGATATATTTTGCCATACACCAGGTATGTATTCTGTTTTTTTCTTTGATAATTTTTTCTTCCCATACACGAAGGTGTTGATACTATCTAGCCAAAAACCTAGATAGTGCATAGGCTACAAGCTCCTTACAAATCATGACCACGCCTAAAAACCACCATATAACTCTTGCTCAAAAAAAACTCTGGCTTTTAAACCATCAAAATACGTTGTGGTTAGTAAATTTTTTTTTAGGGGCCTTAAAAGTTGTTAATAAATGTTGGTTATAACACTTAATTTCTACTTTTTTTATTCTTTAAAATGTTTCCTTAAAGCAGATGTTAGTAAAACCTTATCTTAATATGGTGAATAAATTTATCGCATATGTTTTAGGCTAAATACATCTTGCAGTTTTTTTTTTGAAAGAAGTATCTTGCAGTTTTAAGTGTTAGATGTTTCTAACAAGTTATGCATTTAATTTTTTTGTTAAAAAAATTAATCATTCCTGTCTATAATAGTATACATCATTACCCTTTAACACAATATGTTAAAAAAAAGTTTATGTGTATCCCATCTAGCACTATGTAGATTATATCAAAAAATACGTAGACAAATATTATGATTGATTTTTTTTAATGACAAATGTTAGTATTTAGTTAAATTAATATTTACTCTTTCGTCAAGAGTTGAACCCAAGATCTCCAACCTTATCCCTTTTATCAAACATGTTGAGCTACCGAATCCCCCAATACTAACCGATCTACATGAAGAAGAATGTGTCGTGAGACTTCAATCTAATTTATATTGATACAAACAAGTCATAGGGCGTCATATGGCTTCATTAAATCCTATGACTTGTCTGTATATTATGTATTTATCTATTTAAATCATGTTTATATTTATCTATTTCTCTATATTATCTATTTATACAAAACATGAAACCCTATTTTATCTATTTATCTAAATAGTTAGAAATAATTTTGATATAACAATAACATTATTTTAAATTTTTTGAAAATGAAAAATATAATGTTACAAAGAATTTCTACAACGAGGGACTAAAAAAGGAATGAAGTAATTAATTTGATTTATAATGATTACATTGGGTAACTAAGGTGAAATGGGATGTTCCTGACAGCGAGAAATATGTAAAATTGGACACGCACTAAACCCAACAACATATACAGAGTGGGGCTCTTCTTTTGTCACTTTGTATAAGGGAAACGTCATTTTAGAACATATCTTATCTACACATAAAACAACAGCTCTTCCATGCACAGTGTAGTTATAAATTTCACCACAGAAATCCATTTACGTGAGAAATCATGTTAGTTAATTTCCTGGAATTCACCATAGTAATAATTACTCCATTTTGATTTTAGTCTTCAATAATTTGATTTTAGTCCATATATTTCTTCTAATATAATATAATGTAGTAATTGATATAATTGCATACAGAACGTGTAAAGGATGGAAAGAATGCAGATGTAGCTATTGATCACTATCATCGTTATAAGGTACCTCCAATGTGATCTAAAATTTCAGATTAATTGATACAAATTGTTACTTTAAATCAAATAATTTTAGCCCTACAAAAATATCAATTAATTTTAGTGATCAAAAGGTTATAATTGATGGACAATGTAAAAAAGAAAGATGTATACTATCGGTGCATATGGATTAAATCTATGATTTTTTTTTGCTAGATATAATTTTATTTTATATAATATATTATAAATCTTTTGAGTTTATTCTCTACCATACTTTTTACCATTTTTAGTCATAAACTAAAAGAATAACTTTTTTTTTATAAAAGTTACAAACTCATTAAAATCATTTGTTTTTAGTATGCAGCAATGTCTTGAATATGATTAACTACAATGGAGAGAACCTATAAAAAAAAAACCAAAAATAATCACTTGTTTTATTATAAAAACTCAAACTAAATTGTTAAAAGAAAATTGATAGGGACCAAAATAAAGAATGTCATTTTGCAATAACTAAAAATATATTTCACTCTAAGTTTTACAGCATTCCCTTGTTCCTGTAAAGTTTACATCATTGTAATAATGTTTGTATGTCAAAATCCATCAACCATTATATTTTTTGTAGTATTTTACATGAAGTGGAATTTTACATCGGTTAAACAAAATATAAATTATCAATATTACTAGTTCAAAAAACTATTGCATCGAGGAACATGCAAAAGATATAATATTACATCATTGATTTTTAATTCTTGAACATCAATTATAGATTTTTATTTATGAATCTCTAATATTTTGTTTCCAATTTCCAATGTGTTAACCATTTTTACATTTTAATAGGAAGATGTTGCAATCATGAAGTATATGAATACAGATGCATACAGATTCTCCATATCTTGGCCAAGGATATTGCCAAGTAATAGAAAATGTTTAATTTTGTTACATCATTAATGAGTTTCAACAAGTTGTTTCTTCCATATACATTGACAACTCTAACAAATATGCAGAAGGAAAACTAAGTGGCGGTATAAACCAAGAAGGAATCAGATTTTACAACAACCTGATCGATGAGCTACTTGCTAATGGTAATGCATAATAATCCATATACTTTATTTGTATATCATATTCATGATGTTCATATTAATAATAATATAAATTGATGGAATTATTGATCCAGGTCAAATACCATATGTGACCCTTTTTCATTGGGATCTTCCCCAGACCTTACAAGATGAGTACGGTGGCTTCTGCAGCGAGGATATTATGTAAGTATTGCGGCATACAGGGACGGTCCTAAGATTTTTGATGCCCTGAGAGAATCAATAAAGTTGTACCGTTTTAATTATTTGAATGTCTTTTTTATTGTATTTTTTGTTGCAAAAGATTCATTAATCATGGTTCTCTAATAATTTATTTTTAATAGAATTAATCAAAGGGAGTTAAAAAAATATTTATATAATACTAACTATTAAGTAAAAATAATAATTTTAGTGCCACTTAAAAAAGTGTCTTGGGCTGCAGCCCTTCCCGCCCACCCTCAGGGCCACCCCTGGCGACACATATTTTTAATCAATAAATAATAAATTGATGATAGAGCATTATGACATTTTTTATCCATATATTTGATCCCTCCTAGTGGTATTAGGTTTGATTGTTTAATTTCTACGTGCAGAAATGATTTTAAGGACTTTGTGGAGACATGCTTCCAGGAATTTGGAGATAGAGTAAAGCATTGGGTTACTTTTAATGAGCCATTCTCTTACTGTTTGAGTACATCAAATCGTTACAAATCTACACACCACCAACTTCTTGCTCATGCAGCTGCTGTAAATTTGTATAAAACCAAATATCAGGTGCAACACTGAAAAACCATTAACCATTAGTAATAGATATTTTTTTTGTTATGATTGTCCAAAAATTAACTTAACTTGAATTAATGGGAGCAGGATTCTCAAAATGGTGTAATAGGCATTGGATTAAACTCTCACTGGTTTAAACCGTACTCAACAGACCCATTAGATCAACAAGCCACCGAACGCGCCCTTGATTTCATGTTTGGATGGTAATAACTAATGACTATACATTTTTACCGTTTCTACCGCAACAATGGATCACAACAAAATTGTGACCGTAATTTAAAATCTTCTTTATTTGTTTGCAGGTTTATACAGCCACTGACAACAGGAGAGTATCCAGCAAGCATGGTGTCTTATGTGAAAGATTTACCAAAGTTCACCGAGGAGCAATCTAAGAGTCTTATTGGGTCATATGATTTTATTGGAATCAATTACTACACCACCATGTATGCTGCCAATCTAACGGCCGACTCGGCCGACTCGGCCGACTCGGCCGACGGCGTCAATAGTGTTTTCAAAACTTTTGATGTCGTTTTAACAGGTAAGATAATTATGAGTTATATAAAATGAAAATGGCATAAAACCATTGATTGAAAAATTAATGTGTGATACTTGATTTTTTATTTCAAAATGAGAAGATAATTCCTTTGTTTGATATAAATTGTTTTCTTCTATGATTCATGACAGATAAGAATCGTGCTGGGACACCCATTGGACCAAGGGTGAGTAAGACTCTCTTGCTATTATTGTTATATATGTGCATGTGATTATATACGTGCCTGCAGATTTATTTGATTTATTTGATTGATGAATAACTCAAAAATATGTACAGGCTGCAACTTGGCTATATGTTTGTCCAAAGGGGATTCAGGACCTACTGTTGTACACAAAGGAAAAGTATAACAATCCTACGATTATCATAACAGAAAATGGTAATATTATAATATTACATTCTTTTATTAATTTTTTTATTTACTTCTAACATAAAATTCAAGATAATATATATTGTCTGTGTATCAACCATTTTATATACTAAATCTACTAAAATTTAGTCTGTAACATTCTTCTTTTTTTGGTTCTTTCCTAATCATATCAAGTGTCTAATAAACTAAAATTTGAAAATTCTAATAAATTTAAATCATAGGTATGAACGAGGACAATGATTCAACGCTGTCACTCGAAGAGGCACTCATGGATATTAACAGAATTGACTATCATTATCGTCATCTATATTATCTTTCATGTGCAATCAGGTAGCATCCTCTATTTACTTAGATCAGAATCAATTACATTATTTTTGCACTCTAATTTTTTAGTTTTATGCATTTAATTTTGACTATATTATTATTTGTTGGTTTTTTGTGTGAAGGGATGGTGTGAATGTACAAGGATATTTTGCATGGTCCCTTTTGGACAACTTTGAATGGAGTGACGGATACACTGTGCGTTTTGGAATTAACTTTGTTGATTATGAGAATGATCTTAAAAGACACCCTAAGCTCTCTGCCCGTTGGTTTAGGAAGTTTCTTGAAAAACATTAGAATTAGAACTTGATGTATGTCATCATGACCACCAATAATACTGTATGAGCTTGGTCATTAATCAAGAGGAACTTTAATCTTGAATTGGTTTTCTTAATTAACAAGTATCTATATATGTTATAACTGCGTTCATTTTTAATCATGATCTATTTTGAAATAAATAATTTAGATTTGTTTTATTACGAAAAATTTATGGATCACGAGAAGACTAGCACAAAAAAGTGCAAAGACATTCCAGAATAGTTGTACAAACCATATGGTGTCATTATCATAAGATCATACCACAACACCAACGGAAAAAAGAAACAAAGCAGTTCCTACATACCAAAAGCACTCCTACCAAAACAACCCCCAACACAAGATGAAACAAAAACAAAAGCAAAATTTCACTCTACATATGTTTTTGAGTCTTTTTTCTGATAAATCATGTAATTCGACAAATCAAGATATCTCATGGAGTTATGGAAGCAAGAGAATGAAGAATGTTATGGTTTATATGAGGTTAATGTTATGAATCTAATGAATTTAGGGGAATTAGATCCCCTCAAATACTTTGTGTACGGAAACGTGACTTTTCATAAATTGTATGCAAAATAATTAACTATTAGAATTATGACATGCTACAAAGAATATTAATTCAAACAGTATTATAACTCAAAACCAATATTGAAAAAGAAATTCACTATTGATTTAAGAGCCTTGTTATATGGTGCGAAGGGCACAAGGCACGACGGAATACTATACATGGTGGGTAGTGTTTTATGTTTCTAAAATGATAAAAAAAAAAAACACACACACACACGGTTAAAATAAAGATTGATTCCAAGAATCATTTGGCCAAGATTCCTTCATTGAAAATATTAATGAACTAAATCAAGACATTTAATACTCCCTCCATAACTTTTTATAAGCAAATTTGACCAATTCACATTTTTTAAGGAATGTGGTTTGTGTTATTTAATTTAAGTTAAATAACCTATTTTGCCCTCATTAATTGTGGTGTACAGTAGTATATTTTCAAGGTGTCGTTGTTAAACGTGTGTGTATTTAAAAAATTAAAATAAGGGTATTTCAGGTATATTATCCTTAAATATGACAAAAAAAATCAATTTTGCTTATAATTAGTTACAACTGAAATGGTTGAATTTTGCTTATATTTTGTTATGGAGGGAGTACTTATAACTGAAGGTAAATACGATTCTACATTTCTTCCCATTTTTTATTTTGAGTCAAAGATTATTAAATGAAACATTTTGATGAAAATTAACTATTTCAGGATTAGTAATGTGTTTGCACGATGGTGAGAATGAAGAGCAAACTAGATTCGAAAATTCATATATGAGAATATTTTACCACTTTTGCACATGGTAAACAAATATAAAAAACACACCTACATTGATGCCAATAGCATATAGCCAATTTTCGTCCACTTGTAGTCATACATATTCAAACTTGCACAAATCTCACTATAACTCAAATCCATGTCCTCGGCTCCTTTGGCAATCGTTCGAAATAGTGTCAACATATCTTCATATTGCTTTTGTTCGACTCATTTACAATAACACCTTTTCCCCCGAAGCAATTCATTGTCATACTTAAAACATATCAAGCCATTAAACAAAAGTGCATAAGTGTATTTTCTTCTTATCCAAATTTTGCTTCGCTCCCAATCAATCAAATTCCTGCACTTCACTTACGTTGTTTCCTTAATATATAGCGGTCGAATAACTCTCCAAAATCACTAAAACTCATATCAAAATCAAACATATCCACAAACTAATGTTGATTTTGATTTCTGCTCTTTAATTTATATTTTATTTGTCTCTCTTCAAGATGCCGGCTAGCGTGATTAAGGAGGTGGTGAGGATCCAACGAAATTTTTTATGGGGCAGGGTGAGGGGTGGAAGGAAGATAGCATGGGTTAATTGGAGGAGGGTGTGCCAACCTCGGAGTAAGGGAGGGCTTGGAGTTAGAGATATAAAATTGGTAAATTTTAGTCTCCTAGCCAAATGGAGGTGGAGGTTGCTTCAAGAGGATAGACCACTTTGGAAAAGGGTTTTAATGGAGAAATATGGTACTGGGGCGTGCGGTGTGGTGAATTTGAATGGTGAGGTATGGCCTCGAACAGTGTCTACTTGGTGGAAGGAGTTATTGGACATGGTGGTAGTGGGAGGGGGGGGCTGGCTGGTTTGAGTCCGAGGTAACGCGTAAAGTGGGGAATGGTAGGACCACTAGGTTTTGGAAGGATAAGTGGGTGGGAGAAAACAGCCTTCAGATTTCCTACCCGCGTCTGTTTTCCTTATCAAATCAAAAGGAATATTATGTGGAGGAGGTGGGTGATGGTGTGGGCAGTGGCAGGGTGTGGAATTTGTCTTGGCGCCGTGATTTGTTCGCTTGGGAGGAAGATTTGTTGCAGGATTTGTTGTTAATGCTACAAACTTCTAATGTTTCAACGGCTGTGGATACATGGTGCTGGTCTCAGGAAATTGATGGAGGGTTTTTCGGTTAAGTCGTGCTATTCTCTTCTCCAGAGGTTGTGTTTAGTGGACTATGGAGGGAGCCAAGGGGAGGAAATGGTGTTTAAGTATTTGTGGAAAAGCCCGGCGCCTTCAAAAGTTGTAGCGTTTTCTTGGACCTTGCTTTTGGATAGAATTGCTACCCGGATTAATCTTGCTAGACGGGGTTGCCTCGGCCAGGAGGTGCTGCCCACTTGTTTGTTTTGCAAAGTGGAAGAGGAGACGAATATTCACTTATTCCTTCACTGTAATGTGGTTTCGCGGATTTGGATTAAGGTGATGAGTTGGCTGCAAATGATGATGGTCACTCCGCCAAATTTATTTGTTCATCTTAACTGCTGGACAAATAAGGTTGGCAGTAAGAGGAGTAGGGGAGGGCTTTGGTTAATTTGACATGCCGTAATTTGGGTGATTTAGAAAGAGCGGAATGATAGGATTTTTAACAATCGCGCAAAGGTGGTGGATTATTTGATAATATTCAAGCATTATCGTGGAATTGGAGTCTTACTAGGTTGTCAAGGCAGGCGTCTTTGTATTACGAGTGGTGTTGGAACCCAAGAGAGTGTATCATGCGATAGCTGTGTGGGATTTTGGTTCGGTGAATTGGCTGGGTTGTTTAGTGCTGCTGCAGTAAAGGAGACAGCACCTCTGTACGTGTTTCTGTAACTTCCTGCTGGGTCTGTTTTGGCAGCGAAGGGGTTTGGGCGCAGTGTTTTGCTTGCTATCCCAGCCGGTTTCGAGTCCTGCGCAGCTGTGTTTGCGCTGCTGACAGGACAGCAGGGGCTGTGTTTTCTGTTGCTGTTTTTGTGTGTTCTGTTTTTCTGTTTTGGCCGCCCTTTTCAAGCGTATGCGCTGGGGTGTTGTTGTTTTTCGGCTAAACTTTCGCCTTGAGAGTTTGTGTCTCTAATAATATTTGGCTGTTCAAAAAAAAAATTTAGCTTGAATCATTACCCCTAAAGCATGATGTTGTTTAGCACAACACAATAATTCTAGCTTTGCTATTTTTCCTTCGTGTTATTGGTTTTGTTCCAGTATATGGGCACATCCTGAACTATTCATTAAAGGGTAACCAAATACTTTACGAACTAGATTAGCCACACTATGATTGTCATTGATTTCACTACCATCTGGAAATACCTTCCTATATAATTTCTTGAGAACTAGGAAGGGAATTTGATTTTCAAGCATTGATATATCATTTATAACAGATAACATCTTTTCATCAGTTTTAAAGGTTGAATCGTTGTTATAAGTTGTTGTTTGGTTCTCCATGTAATCTTCCAGCCTAAAGAGAAGCTCCAACAGAAAACAACAATCTACTATCATTATTTTACCTATTTCTTGTGGTTCTATTTCTTCGACGATGTTGTTGTTGTTTCTACCATAGCTAGCACACATCACTTTATCTAACTTAAGAATGTCATAGCAACACTCTCTTAATCTTATCTCCGATCTTCTGTTTTGTTGAGGTATAATTCCTTGTCGGTCAAGAAGTTTGTGCATGTAATGTCATTTCACTACTAGAAAAATGCGAATTAGAGACGAATTTTAGGGAGAGAAAAAAATATGTCACTAATTGCGACGAATTTAGAGACGGATTTTTTTATTTACCACAAAAAATGAGTTGACAAATATTAGTGGCGGAATGGTTTAAAAATCCGACACAAAATATCTGTCACAAATTTTCTATCACTAAATCCGTCACAAATCTAGAAAGTTAAATTTTAGTTACGGAATTGATCTTTCTCTAATGTTTCCCTCACTAGAAAAACAAAAATTAGTGAGAGAAATTTAGTGAGGGAAAACATGAAATCTCTATCTAATTCCGTCACTAAATTTTGCGACCAAGGAATTGGTGAGGAATTTTATTTTTTCTGTCACTAATTTCCCTCACTAATTTTGTTTTTTCTAATTTTGTTTTAAAATTATTTTAAAAATAAAAATCATTTAAAGTAATTTTAAAAAATGTTTATAAATTGTTTTTTAATTTAATTGTCTTAAAAAAAGTAGTTAAAAATAAAAATTAAAGTAATAGAACACATAAAATATTAAGTCTAGCATCAATGAAATTAAAATTGTATGGAATAATATTGCAGACCAACAGTAGCAAATAAGTAGAAATTGTACCGGGAAGCATAAGAAACTTCCCCAAATATTACACACCAGGAAAATAGATAAAGACACTGAAAAAAGGCACACATCAAACAGGGGTCCAACTTCAATTCTCATCGTCGCTCTCCACCTCCTCCTCTTCGCCATAAATTGGATAAGGGTCGTCAACGTCATTTAGAATCGGCACTCTTGTGTGGGCGGGGTCTTCCACTTGGACTTGCTCACCTGAACTCCCTGTCTGTGCTTGCCTAAATTGGGCTAGTTGCTCCTCATATGATCGTTGTCTGCTAAGCAAATCTTGCACAATGGATTGGTGACTCACCATTTGTTGCGTGAGTTGCTCTTGTGTCAATTCTTTGAATAAGCTCACACATCTCAGGGGCCAGCTCATGCTGATGGGAGGATCCTTCGCCATGATTCAGGGTGAGTCTGAGGGATGCGGCAATACCTTTCTGGTAGTTATTAGCGGCTAAGTTACTGGCACCATATAACTTTTCTTTAGTTTTATCGCCAACAACTTTAGTCCAAGTTTGGAGGGTCAAACCATGATCAACTGATGACCCTTGAGAAAGAGCCTCAGGAAATATATATATAACAACATGTATAACATATCAACAATTTAAAGTTGAGAAAATACTAACTTGTTGAAGCTTCACAAAGAACAGATTCCAAAACCAAGCTAAGCAAGGAACCACAGGAGGCAGCTAACTTGACATGCAAATGACATAAAAAAAATTATATTTCAATATAAGAAAATTAGTGTTGTTGGAGAAAGAGGGGTATGTGTTGAGAAATTTTTCTAAGTGTCTACAAATGTGAAAACGAAGCCAAGGTGTGAATATATAGGCCAAACAAAGCCAAGGCCAAAACGAGGGGTTTGCCCCTCGCAAAACCTATCCAATCCTTGCCCATCTTGCACTCAGAACGGTCATATTTGGTCAGAAATAAGCCAGGGATAACTTGTATAGAAAAGCATGCGTGGTAGCCTTTAAATGGAGGAGCTTACCGACGAAAATGGTTCTTTTGAAAGCATGGCCCCACACGCACTACAAACAGCCATTTCAGCACGCGTGGCAGCATTTCTATGGAGAAGCTTACCGACGAATTGGATTCCTCGGAAAGCAGGCTGCTTAGAGACGAAAAATTCGTCAGAAAGCACTCCAATTTTCTGACCGTTGCAAGCTTGTGGGACCGTTGCTTAGCGACGAAATATTTCCTCGGAAAGCAGGCTGCTTAGCGATGAAAAATTCGTCGGAAAGCACTCCAATTTTTCTGACCGTTGCAAGCTTGTGGGACCGTTGCTTAGCGACGAATTATTTCCTCGGAAAGCAGGCTGCTTAGCGACGAAAAATTCGTCGGGAAGCACTCCTGACCGTTGGAAATTTTCTGACCGTTGCAAGCTTATGTGACCGTTGCATGGCATCTCTATATATATTTCTCATTCTTTCCTTCATTCTTACTCATTCATTCACTCTTCTTCATTCTTTCTTTCATTTTCTTAATCTATTTTCTCTCATTACATTTATTCTCTCAAATTATTATCTCTCATATTATATACTTATTTTTTTATATAGTTATTATCTCTCATATTATACACCATATCAAAATCAATTATTCTCTCCATTATAATTTATTACATTATTCTTCATCAGTTTGTTATTGATTTTATTAATTATGTTTTATTATTTTTTGTAGTTTCTTGCTTCGGATCCATTTTAAGGTTGGTGTTGTTGCTGCAGCTGCTGCTTGGTTTTTTTTCATCCACTTTGTTCATCATCTAATTATTTGAGGTTGATATATATCTTCTACTTATTTTAAATTGCTACAATGGTTTGACTAGTAATAAAAAAAATATGTATAAAATTAAGTTTGTTAGAAAAAGAAAGATGTATAAAAAAAAAATTTAGAAAAAGAATGTAAATTAGTAAAGTAAAGAATATGTGAATTAGTGAATTAGTTGTTGTAATGAAATATGTTAAAAAAGTTTATTATGAAGTTAATTGATATGAAATATGTGAATTAGTTGTTGTAATTAATTTTGCCGGTGGCGCGCGGAATTCTTATCCGCGTGTAACTTTTATTTGTGGCTTGTAATTTTTATATGCGCATAATGTTGAATTCATACAAATTTTAGAAAATGTGACGTAGATTAATTAGAAAATGTTATATATGTTAGTTGTAAAATATTATATAATTTGTATGCAATTCATGTGAGATATTATATAATAATTATGTTTTAGTTATAATAAAAATGCAAGTAAAAAATGTGGCTAGTAAAAATGTTATTGTAGTTATTTTAAAAAAATAAGGTTAAGTTAGTAAATAAATATGTATAAAAATTAGTTAATTAGTAAAACTAATTTATGTAATAAATATGTTTTAGTTATAATAAAAATGCAAGTAAAAAATGTGGTTAGTAAAAATGTTATTGTAGTTATTTTAAAAAAAGAAGGTTAAGTCAGTAAAGAAATATGTTTAGAAATTAGTTAATTAGTAAAACTAATTTATTTAATAAATATGTTTTAGTTAATAAAAATGCAAGTAAAAAATGTGGTTATAGTAAAAATGTTATTGTAGTTATTTTAAAAAAAGAAGGTTAAGTTAGTAAAGAAATATGTTTAAAAAGTTTGTTAGAAAAAGAAGATAAATTAGTAAAGAATTATGAAGTTAATTTATATGAAATATGTGTACGAATTTCTAAATATTTAGGTTTTTAGTAAGAAAAAAATTGTTATTTATATTTAGGTTGTAGTCATTAACTTTTGTAGGCAACGCGAGAATTTATTATTCCCGCGTTATTGTAACGAATAAATACAAACTAATTGAGTTAATATTAGTGACACAGAAGATGGATCAATATATTTTACATCGTAGTTGGATGTACGATAGAAAATATCCGGGGAAAAGAACACTTAAAGCGGCTTTTGTGGATGGAGTTTGTGAATTTGTTGCTTACGCCATGTCGCAACATTCGTTTACATTGGAGGGAGGGATAAGATGTCTGTGTATTAAATGTATGTGTAGGTTGCTTCAGAGCCCAAAAGATGTTCTAAATCATTTAAACGACCTTGGTTTTATGGAGAATTATTACGTGTGGAAATATCATGGTGAACAAGACCCGACAAATGATGTTAATATGCACGCTTCAAGCAGTGGGGCGCGTACGGAGAGTGAAAACTTTGGCATGATGGAAGATATGGTTGGTGATGCTCTTGGGGTGAACCTATCTTACAACGAGGACGAGGGCGCTGAAGAGGAAAGAATTCCGAACGAGAAAGCGTTGAAGTTTTACAAAATGATAATGGAAGTAAACAAGCCGTTGTTTGAAGGGTCGTTTGATTCTAAGTTATCCATGAGTGTGAGGCTTTTAGCTGCCAAGTCAGATTGGAGTGTGGCCGAAGAAGGCGCAGAATGTTATACAAAAATGATGAGGGACGCAACTCCTATAAAGGACAATTTGCCATTGTGTTTTTATGAGGCTAAGAAGTTAGTGTCGAAGTTGGGATTGCAAGTTAAAACTAATGATTGTTGCGTTAAAGGGTGCATGTTGTTTTACGACAACGAATTTGGTAAAAATGATGGGTCGTTGGTGGAGTGTAAATTTTGCAATGCACCGAGGTATCAAGTACGTGATAATGCCAGTTCTCGGAATCAGAAACTAGTCTTAGTCAAGTCAATGTTTGATCTGCCAATAATACCAAGATTGCAGAGATTGTATGCATCAACTCACACAGCCGATAAAATGACGTGGCATTATTACAATAGAACAAATACAGGTGTGATGCGACATCCCTGTGACGGGGTGGCATGGAAGCACTTTGACGCAGTACATCCTAATTTTGCATAAGATCCACGTAATGTGAGGCTTGGATTATGCTCTGATGGATTTGTCCCGTATATCCAAAAGTCGGCAGCGCCTTATTCTTGTTGGCCAATTCTTCTTACCCCGTATAATCTTCCTCCTGACACGTGCATGTCAAAACCTTATTTGTTTTTCACTTGTGTTATACCAGGACCTAATAGCCCATTAGATGGTATAGATGTGTATTTACAACACTTAATTGATGATTTGAAGAGATTGTGGATCGGTGAATCAACATATGATATTGCAAGGAAGGATAATTTTAGGATGAGGGCAGCTTTAATGTGGACTATTAACGACTTTCCTGCATATGGAATGTTGTCTGGATGGTCGACTCATGGTAGATTGGCTTGTCCACATTGCATGGAAGAAACAAAGGCGTTTAACTTGCATCACGGAAGAAAGAGTTCGTGGTTTGACTGCCACCGTAGGTTTTTACTAGCAACACATGAATTTCGTAAGAAGAGGAATTTGTTTCGTAAAGGACAAACAGAAAAAGATGGTCCTCCTCCTAGGACAACATCAGAGGAAGTATTCCGTAGAGTCAGTAAATTAGGACTTTTAAAATTCCTAGATGTTGGCAAAAGAGTCAGACACCCGCAATACGGTGACACCCACCATTGGACTAAAAGAAGTATCTTCTGGGACCTCCCTTACTGGAAAGAAAATTTACTGAGACATAATCTTGATGTTATGCACATTGAGAAGAATTTTTGTGACAATATAATTCACACGGTGATGAATGTCTCTGGTAAAACAAAAGATAATGAGAAGGCTAGAATGGACTTGCCATTGATTTGTAAGAGACCAGATATGGAGCTACAACTTCTTCCAAATGGAAAATATCTAAAACCTAAGGCTATTTATAGTCTAACTGCTGATGAAGCAAAATCTGTTTGTCAATGGTCGAAAGAATTGAGGATGCCAGACGGATATTGTGAAGATGAGAAAAACAAACACAAGAAGGGGGGTTGAATTGTGTTACTCTAAAAACTTGTTCTTTTTCTTTTCAAAACTTAAGGTTCAGTTCAGAAGCTGATTTGATCAGTTCTGAACAAATATCAAAAGTTAAATGCAGCGGATTTAAAACAAGTTAAGGAGTAAGGGAAAGAGAGACACACAGAAATTATACAGGTTCCTTCTCAATGTGAGAAGTAGTCCTGTCCCCTTGTATCCAACAAGAGAGTTCACTATAATCTGAAGATTACACAATGTGCTCAACCACTAAGGAAGAGACTTCCAGTTGCTCAATCACAAAGAAAGAGGCTTCTATGCTCAACCACCAAGGAAGAGGCTTCCAATGCTCAAGTCACTAAGACAAGAGACTTCCCAATGCTCAAGTCACAAAGACAAGAGACTTCTGACTCAGACCACAAAGGAATGAGGTTACAATTGCTTAGTATACAGACTAAGACTTTCGGGACCAAACTGGTTTACAAATGAAATAGTTTGGGATGAACACTTGATCAAATATCAGAGGTGTTCTCTTAATACAACACAGGTTAAGACTCTTAACCTTCAGAAATTCTAAGTTACAAAGACTGAAGAATTTCTAAGAGATTTGAACTTTGACAGTTTTTACACAAAACAGAGCAGAGTTTCATCAATGCGTTTCAAAGAGTCTTCAACATTTTCTTCTTCAAATCTTCCTCCTTTTATAGATAAAAATAGAGCTGTTGAAGATTTGCTGGAATTCAGGAAATTAGCCGTTGGAATTGGACTAGGTTGCTGCAATTGTGTGCTGCACTTTATCTGTCAGAACAGGGCAGGTGCCATTTTTGAATTGGCCCACCTTAAAAACTGGAGAATGTTTGGGTCAGGGAGACAACTGTTCCATTGAGTTGTTCTGACACCTCCAGGCATTAAATGCGCACAGTACTGGTTGCTTTTCCATGCCATATCAGCTTCAGAAGCTTCTCAGTGAACAGTGATCAGAAGCTCCCTTTGTACGGATCAGAAGCTGGCTTCAGGAGTTGACTTGCGTTGACTTCTTCAGAGGCACCCAGACTTCAGAAGCTGCACTTCTTCAGGACCTCTTCAGAAGCTCTTACTTCAGGAGCACTTCTTCAGGACCAGTTTCTTTCTAGCCTTGCAACCTTCCTTCTTGGCTTTCCTTCTTGCTCTTTAGCTTGTTCTTCATAACCATTATCAATCAATACTTATTAAGCATGTGGTTCTGAAACACTTGAACAAAGCATTAGCAATAAACCAATTTTCTCTTTAATACCTTGTTATCATCAAAACCATAAAGAGAGATATGTTTACACATAAATGTTTCAACAATTTCCCCCTTACTTTATAAGAGACTTGTTAAACACATTTTGTTCCAACAATCTCCCCCTTTTTGATGATGACAAACATAAGTATTAAAACAGAAAATTGTTGTTGACTTAATTAACAAGTTAACTGCAGGGTGAGGTTTGTAAGCTCCCCCTGAGTCTGATCCAAGTTAATTAAGTTCAGTTAAAAACACAAATGTGAAAATTTCAGAATTGTTATTAAGTTTAATTAACAATCTGACTTCAGGAGAGGTTTGTAAGCTCCCCCTAGGTCTGACAATCCTCAAGGTTAGGTTTGTAAGCTCCCCTTGATTCTTATCCATGTTAATTAAGCTTAACTTAAAACAATATAGTGAAATTTACACTCAGAATTTAAAATGACTTGTTGAATTCAGGTTCTGAGGTTTGTAAGCTCTCCCCCTAAGTCTGATAATCCACAGGATGAGTTTTGTAAGCTCCCTGAGTCTTATTCAAGTTATTTTAAATTCTATTTACTCACTAAGAGTAATATATATCTCACAGAATATATCAGAGCCAGAAATTCACTTCAGAGGCTAAGAATTAAAAAGCAGTTCTCATAAGTTAAATTCAGTCAGAATTGTATCAGAGTTTAACTTAGCTTAACTGATCAGTATCAGAGCTACCTTAACAATTGTATCAGAGCTTATCCCTAACAAATTGTATCAGAGCTTTAATAGACTTATCAATAAGCTTATCTTCTGACAATTTTAACATTTTAACTTATTTTTGAGCTCAGGTGCTTTAATACTTGTTTTACTTTCTCCCCCTTTTGTCATCAACAAAAAGTAGTACTTTCTCCCCTTAAGACAGAAAAATTTCTCCCCCTTTGTCAAGAGAGTTTGAAAATATCTGTTTCAGAGTAGAAAAGAATTTTGAAAGAGTTTGAAAGCATGTATCAAAGCAGTTCAGTTTTCCCTTTTTTTTTTAAAAGAGTTTGAAAGCAGTTCTGACACCAAGTTTGAGAAGATTTCAAAAGAATTCAGAATTTGGGAGGGTTGAACTAACCAAGATTGTGAGATATTTGTGCAATCATATGGATAACCAAGTAGCAAGGATAAACATCAGAGCCTACTTGATTTTCAATTAGTATATGACTTGCAGAAAAATTAGAATGCTGTTCAGAAGCAGAAAAGGTTTGGAGCTTCTGATCAGGTCATTCTGTGTTCAGACATTACTTGTTCAGTATACACTGGTTCAGCATCAGAGCAAAACAACTAGTTGTGTTCAGTATCAGAGCAAAACTTCTCAAGAAGTGTTCAGTATCAGAGCAATTCTGAGCTTGCTTTTAAAGAAATATATCAGAATCTGATACCAAATGAGGATTTATCTCAGAGTCTGATACTAGCTAAAAGGTTTTAATTCAGAGTCTGATACCAAATAAAACATTTCTAAAGACTGAACATTGTCTGAAACACTTTGGGCTTTTAAAATGTGTCTTGTGCTAAAATATTTTCGAAAACAAACTGATACCAAATGAACTGTTTGTTAAGCAATTTTAACATTTGAATATCAGAGCAGAAAATCACATTTTTACTTGATGACTTTGGGAGGATTAGAGTATAACTTTCAAAGCTTTAATCATCATTGCCCATAGCTATACTTATCAGATTCTGACCAACATTAGATTTTTATCAGATTCAGAAGTCAGAAAATCCAGGTTCTGATCCTTCAGACTCTGAAGTTTTTCAGGCTTAACTTTATTCAAACTCTCAGAAGGTGAGTGTTTGATAAGTCTTAGCTTATGATAAACTTAGAATCAAGGATTTCATTCAGATTCAAGCACATTTTCAAGAGATACAATGCATGTTCAGATTCTTTTTAATAAAATTGAATCTATCTTCTGTTAGGGGTTTTGTGAATATGTCAGCCCATTGATGATCAGTATCAATGAACTGAATATCTAAAACACCCTTCTGAACATAATCTCTTATAAAATGATGTTTTATTTCTATGTGCTTGGCTCTAGAATGCAGAATTGGATTTTTAGACAGACATATAGCAGCAGTATTATCACAAAAAATTGGAATATTATCTGCATGAATCTGATAATCCTCTAATTGATGTTTCATCCAGAGCAGTTGTGTGCTACAACTTGCAGCTGAGATGTATTCTGCTTCTGCTGTTGACAAAGCAATGGTTGCTTGTCTCTTGCTGGCCCAGGATATCAGATTCTCACCAAGAAACTGACAGTTTCCACTGGTGGATTTTCTTTCAATCCTGTCCCCAGCATAGTCAGCATCACAGAATCCAACTAGCTTATAATTTAAAGATTTCTTATACAGAAGTCCCAAATTACTTGTTCCTTTCAGATACCTGAAGATTCTCTTGACAGCAGTCATATGAGATTCTCTAGGATCTGATTGGAATCTAGCACACAGACATACACTAAATAAAATATCTGGCCTAGAAGCAGTTAAGTATAGGAGAGAACCTATCATACCTCTGTACAGCTTCTGATCTACTTTAGTGCCATTGTCCTCTTTGCTTAAAGTGCAGGTGGGATGCATTGGTGTTGTCATCAGCTTGCAATCATCCAGCTGGAACTTCTTCAGAAGCTCCTTGGTGTATTTTGACTGATGAACATACACACCTTCTTTGCATTGGTTGATTTGAATTCCCAAGAAGAATTTCAGCTCACCCATCATGCTCATTTCAAATTCATCCTGCATTAACTTAGAAAATTCCTTGCAAAGGGAGGCATTAGTAGAACCAAATATGATATCATCAACATAGATTTGTACAATTAAGATTTCTTTCTTAACAGTTTTTCTAAAGAGTGTATTGTCAACTTGACCTCTAACAAAACCATTTTTAGTTAAGAAGTTGCTTAGTCTTTCATACCAAGCTCTGGGAGCTTGTTTCAGACCATACAGGGACTTCTTAAGTTTAAAAACATGATTTGGATATTTAACATCTTCAAAACCAGGAGGTTGTTTGACATACACTTCTTCAGAAATTACACCATTTAAGAAAGCACTCTTGACATCCATTTGATACAAGATGATATCATGATTAATAGCATAAGAAAGAAGTAACCTGATTGCTTCCAGTCTTGCTACTGGAGCAAAAGTTTCAGTGTAGTCTATTCCTTCTTGCTGGCTGTACCCTTGAGCTACTAATCTAGCCTTGTTTCTGATCACTTCTCCTTGCTCATTGAGCTTGTTCCTGAACACCCATTTTGTTCCAATGATGTTCTTCTGATCAGGTCTTGCCACAAGATCCCATACATTATTCCTTTGAAACTGGTTCAGCTCTTCTTGCATTGCTACAATCCAACCATCATCAGCAAGTGCTTCATCAGCAGTTGTGGGTTCAATCATGGATAACAGGCCAAGCATGGACTCATTCTGAGTGAATGCTGATCTTGTCTTCCTTGGACTGTTCTTGTTTCCAATGATCAGCTCCTCAGGATGTGAAGACTTGTACTTGAATGAGGTTCTGGGTGGATTAGCTTCTGAAGGGCCATCAGGGATTTGTTCAGAACCATGCTGATCTTGATTAGCATCAGGAGTAGTGTCATTGCTGGAGAGTTTCTCAGAGTCCTCATTGATTTCAGCTTCTGAACCTTCATCAGAACCTGAACTGGGTTCAGCTTCTGAAGGCTCTTCTGAGATTCTGACATCTGCAAAACTCTCAACCAGCTCTGGTATTTCACTAGCAGGCTTCTTATCATCAAACCTAATATGTATAGCTTCTTCAACAACATGTGTTTCAGAATTATACACTCTGTATGCCTTAGATCTCTCTGAGTATCCTAAAAAGGTACCCTTTTGAGCCTTGGCATCAAATTTCTTTAGGTAGACCTTATTGTTTAGTATGTAACATGTACAACCAAACTGATGAAAATAAGAAATACTTGGTTTTCTTCCTTTAAATAATTCATATGAAGTTTTATTCAGAATGGGTCTAATATAGATCCTGTTCTGAATGTAACATGCTGTGTTTACAGCTTCTGCCCAAAAGTACTTGGCAATTTTTGACTCATGGATCATGGTTCTTGCCATTTCCTGTAAAGACCTGTTCTTTCTCTCTACAACTCCATTTTGTTGTGGAGTTCTAGGAGATGAGAACTCATGGAAAATTCCATGGTCTTCACAAAAGTTTTCAAAGGGTTCATTTTCAAATTCATCACCATGATCACTTCTGATTTTCAAAATTTTCAAATCAGTTTCTGTTTGTACTTGTTTGCAGAATTTGAAAAACACATCATATGTTTCATTTTTGGTTCTGAGGAATTTAACCCAAGTCCACCTACTATAATCATCAACAATCACAAGTCCATACTTCTTCCCATTGATTGAAGTTGTTCCAACAGGACCAAACAAATCAATGTGAAGGAGTTCTAGAGGTTTTGAGGTGGAAACAATGTTCTTTGGTTTAAAAGAGGTTTTAGAAAATTTTCCTATTTGGCATGCTGAGCACAAAGCATCTGAGTGATAATCAATCTGGGGCAAGCCTCTAACCAGCTGTAACTTGCTAAGCTTGGAGATGAGTCTCCAGTTAGCATGTCCCAGCCTTTTATGCCAGACCCATTTCTCATCACTCACAGACAGAAGGCAAACTACCTTCTGCTGAACCAATTCAGAAAAATTAATTTTATAAACATTGTTTTTCCTGCTGCCTCTGAACACTACAGACTTGTCTTTGCTACTGATTACAGTGCAAGTGTTCTTATCAAACAGGACTTCATAATTACTATCACATAATTGACTTATGCTAAGTAAGTTATGTCTAAGTCCATCTACCAGCCAAACATTATCAATGTACAGGGAAGAATTACCTATCTTACCAGTACCAATGATCTTTCCTTTCTGACTTCCTCCAAATCCCACAGTTCCTCCCTCTTTCAGAGTCAGGGTTTGGAACATAGGCTTGTCCCCTGTCATATGATGCGAGCATCCACTGTCCAGGTACCAGGACCTTTCCTTTTCTTTGGATGACAAGCATATCTGCAATTGAAATAATCTCAGACTTAGGTACCCAGATTTTCATGGGTCCTTTGGGGTTAGTCTTGAAAGGTTTTGGCTTCTTGTGTCTGAAGTTTTGATATTCAGACTTGTTCTGATACTTTGGATATGAATCCTTGCATTTAGAATAAGTCTGAGTTTCAGAACCTGAGTGCTTCAGAACCTGAGTTCTCAAAGGTTTGGACTCAGACTTCTTCAGAACTTGAGACTTGAAGGTCTTTGGTTCTGATTTGTTCAGAGTCTGACCTTTTGAGTGCTTTGGTTCTGATCTCTTCAGTATTCTGACTTTGTTTACTTCAGGCACAAGGCAAGCTTCAGTTTTGCCTTTCTTAAAACAGTTTGAAGCAGAAAACTGATTGGTTTGCTTTGGCTTGCTTTTTCTAACATTCTGAGATTGAAAATGTTTTGTATTTACTGGTTTAACAGATTTTGAAGTTTTAATAAACCCAGTCTTAGAGAAATTTGAATCAGATTTATTCAGATTCTGAGACTTACTAGTTCCAGGTTCTGAACATTTCAGATTCTGAACTGGTTTAAGTTCAGAGTCTGATTTCCTCTTACTCTTAGGCTTAGGACCTTTTGGCTTAGATTTAGGCAAGGTTTTAACAGTTGCCTTCATCTTACCCTTAGGCTCAGAAGCTTCAGAGTCTGAGTTGTTCAGAACTTCTGACTTAGTCTCAGATTCTGATACTTTCACCTTCTCAGAATTGTCAGAAGCAGATACAAAGCATATACCATTTCCTTTTAAAATATTATCAGAACATGAAGGTGAGTTTAAATTATTTGAAGGTTTGAATAAATCATAGCCAATGCCTTCACCTTTATTTCTGATCATGTTATACATCATAGAGGCAATTTTAGTTCTGTTGAACCCAGTTAACATAAAATCCTGAAGAGCTATTTCCTGATCATTAGGAACCTCTTCAGATTTTTTATGAGCCTCTTTTCTGAGTTCCTCAACTTCCTCATCATATTCAAAAATTTGATTCTGAAGTTTAAGGTTTTCCTCAGACAGCAAGTTTGTTTGAATTTTCAAAGACTTAATTTCTTTTAACTTGCTTTTAAGATGACTCATAAGATCATTAATTGTTTCAATTAAATCAGATCTAGAGAGTTCAGAATATACCTCATCTTCTTCATCAGAATCTGAACATGATTCTGCATCAGAAGATGCAATTGCCATCAGGGCCAGGTTTGCTTCTTCCTCATCAGATTCTGACTCATTATCCAGATCATCCCATGTTGCCATGAGACTCTTCTTAAGCTTATTTCTGAAGCTGTTGGACTTTGAGCTGGACTTCTTTGCTTTTTCCTTTGATTTTTCCTTCTGAAGATCAGGGCAATCAGCAATGAAGTGGCCAGGCTTTTTGCAGTTGTAGCAGCTTTCTTTCTGGATATCCCTCTTTGAATTTGAACCAGATCCTCTGAAGTTACTGCTTCTGTTAGAGAACTTTTTCTTTCTGTTCATCAGATACTGAAGTCTTTTAGAAATCATTGCAAGCTCATCAGCATCTGAATCTTCATCAGAATTTCCCTCAGGAAATTCTTCTTCAGATTCAATAGCTTTCAAAGCTTTAGCAGGTTTTCTTTTAGACTTCAGAGCCAATGTTTTTGGTTCTCTAACAGACTCATCCTCATTGAGTCCCAGTTCATGCACTTTGAGTGAGCTTATAAGATCTTCAATACTTAAAGTATTTAGATCCTTAGCTTCCTCAATGGCAGTCACTTTTGGTCTCCATTTGGATGGCAGACTTCTAAGGATTTTATTCACATGGTCAGCTGTGGTATAACTCTTCTTCAGAATCTGAAGTCCAGAAACCAGAGTCTGAAATCTTGAGAACATAGTCTCAATATTTTCGTCCTCTTTCATTCTGAACAGTTCATATTGCTGAACAAGTATGTTTGCCTTAGCTTCTCTAACTTTCTGGTTACCATCATAGTTAGAGCAGAGGGATGTGAATATTGCCTTTGCAGTGGACTTGTCACTCAGCTTCTGATACTCAGTGTGAGGCAATGAGTCCACAATGATACCTCTGACATGATGATGCTTCCTATAGATCTTTCTTTCAGCATCACTCAGAGATCTTCTGTTGACAGCAACACCTTCTTCATCTACAGGTATTGAGATTCCATCTTCAATAATATCCCATAGAGTATCATCAATCCCAATAATGTGACTATACATTTTGCTCTTCCACCAAGAGAATTTTTCTGGGTCACCAGTAAACATAGGAGGTTTATTGTGTGACCTAGACTTCTTTTCTTCAGTACTATAGTCATATTGAACATTTCTTTGATTTCTGGGAGATGGTGGATTTCTGGGAGAGGGTGGAGGTGAATCACTAGTTGAGGCCATGTTTTTCTCAGGATCCTACTGACACACTGTTAAGTGTTAATATCAGAACCGGAGCTCTGATACCAACTGAAGATGAGAAAAACAAACACAAGAAGGGGGGGGGGGGGGGTTGAATTGTGTTACTCTAAAAACTTGTTCTTTTTCTTTTCAAAACTTAAGGTTCAGTTCAGAAGCTGATTTGATCAGTTCTGAACAAATATCAGAAGTTAAATGCAGCGGATTTAAAACAAGTTAAGGAGTAAGGGAAAGAGAGACACACAGAAATTATACAGGTTCCTTCTCAATGTGAGAAGTAGTCCTGTCCCCTTGTATCCAACAAGAGAGTTCACTATAATCTGAAGATTACACAATGTGCTCAACCACTAAGGAAGAGACTTCCAGTTGCTCAATCACAAAGAAAGAGGCTTCTATGCTCAACCACCAAGGAAGAGGCTTCCAATGCTCAAGTCACTAAGACAAGAGACTTCCCAATGCTCAAGTCACAAAGACAAGAGACTTCTGACTCAGACCACAAAGGAATGAGGTTACAATTGCTTAGTATACAAACTAAGACTTTAGGGACCAAACTGGTTTACAAATGAAATAGTTTGGGATGAACACTTGTGTGCGCACCTCATTTTTTTCCTGAGAAAAAGACGCGCAAATCCTCCGAGGTCGTTCGTAAACGCTCGGAGGGCCTTTTGTGAAGCCGCCACCAAAGTTTTTGTGTAAAGGGAACGTTGATAAACCCTTAAGTTTTTTTTTGTTTAAAGGGAAACGATAATAAAACCCTTTGACGATGAGGAAAGGATGGTCATCGCAACCATTGTCGGGTTCGGGAGTCGATTACGCAAGGGGAAGGTATTAGCACCCCTCACGTCCGTTGTACTCAACGGGAACCTTCTATTTGGTCAAAGCTTGAATTGTTTTTAAATATTTTGCGCGCATGTTCATTTATGTCAAAAATATAATAAAGGGGGGGAAAGAGATAAAAACAAACGAAAGAGAAAAAGAAAAAAAAAGTTTTTTATTATTGCGCTTGACAAGATGTCGATCTTGCTCCTACGTATCTCCCGGTAGTCGGAGAATTCAAAGCGTACGTAGTTCTTTGGTAGAAAAACGTACATATGTTGGTTAATTTTAAATGGACGATGTTTTAACCGAATTCTTGCGATTAAAACGTAGCTTGTATGCTCGCGCTTGGGAGACTTATTAAGCGTTTGTTCGTGAATCACATTAGAATGGTTAAAAGGTACGTCCGTTAGGGTAAAGGGTTAGAATTGGTCACTATGGGACCAAGAGAGGTGCAATGGACTCATACAAGTCAATCATTGACCGAGTGGACTCCAATGAGTCGGGCGATTGTTCAATTGATCCACTGAGATCAAGAACAGGTACAATGGACTCGAACGAGTCGAACATTGACCGAGTGGACTCTAACGAGTCGAGGGATCGAGTCTAATGGCCACGGGGGACCAAAAGGTTTGGATTGACCACAAGGGGCCAAGTTTTGGTTTGGTTGGGGTTGTACATATTGAAAATGGAATGACGATTGTCCGAGCGACGAGACATACGTCACGCATTCGTACAATCGGGGCGATGGAGAGACATACGTCACACCATCCCTTTTTCATTCATGTTTTTGGGTAGAATTCTTTAGAAATCCCAAGGTATGTCAAAACATTTGGTTTGAAAACCCAAAATGGGAAGGTTTAGCAATTTTGCTAGAAAACGCACAAATTCGGCTCATTTCGCGAACGGTTTTGAAAAGCGAACAAATTTGGTGTATGTTCATGCTTGAGTTTTGAACAACATGAACAATATTTATTGTTCAAGTTTAGATTGAAATGATGAACATAGCTTGTTTGTTCATGCTTGTTTGAAAGTTTGGGAACATAACTTGCTTTGCAAGTTATCCACAAAATGTCATACGAACTTGTGATTTTTGTCAAAATTATGCAAAATCCTTGTTATGGTTTGAAGAACATGGGTTTAAAAACTCTTAGGTTCTGAGCTCTGGGGCTAGAACCTCAAAAAATGGTCATTTGGACACAAAAACTCAGATTCTGAGTTCTGTCATGGTCGCACTGCGACCATGACTTCGCACTGCGAAGCATGCAAATTTTTGAGTTCAGAAGCTGTTTCTGAACTTTTGTTCAGAAACAACTTCTGAACACACTCAGGACCTTTTAGGTGAGTGAAAGACTTTGAGTTTTTGGGATGAAAAAGGCTGGACAAACCAGTTTTGATGTTTTGAAAACCTTGGGATTTCTTTAAAATTCAAAAGGGGTTTTTTAGAATCAAATGGTTTTGAACCAAAATAGCTATGCAAACACAATTGTAAATGCAATATAAAAGCTTTGAAACTTACAGAACTCCTTAGCAAAGCTCCAGCTGCAATGGATTTGAATTGGTTGAAGGCTTTCACAAAGGTTTTTGATATTGGTGATGAACTTGAACTTTTGTAAAGCTTTTGTGTTTGATTGGTTTTTTCTGGTTGTTTGTGAGGGTTTGTAAGCTAAAATGAGTAGAGTTTCTGCTCTTGAAAATGCTGTTATCAGTTGTGTTTGAAACCTTGGGCATTGCCTTCTATTTATAGGCCAAAACCAAATCTTTTTCATCATTACTAAATCCCAAAATTCAGCTGATTTGTGGCTAAGATCAAGCTGAATCCTTTTGCATTAAATGCTAATGGATAGAGGCAACCTTGCCTTGTACCAAGGGGCAAGACTCAGCCTGATTTCAGCCACAAATTCAACCAATTCTAGAAGGTAATGATGAAGAACAAAGCTGAATTGCAATTGGCTAATGCTTGGGGATCAATCCTTGCAATCTCAATGGTTGATCAATGAAAACGTGCACTGTGATGTGCAGAGATTGAGGGATGAAAAAGGCTACTTATGGCTAGTGTGAGGGGTGAAAAGCTGCTGCAAAACAGGGTAGGCACTCATGGCTTTTCAAGTGAGAAAATCCAGCTAGTTTGACTGGTTTTGGGGAAGCAAGCAGGAGAAAAGTCCTCAAGCAGGTGGCTGGCAACCTTGTGGTGGTTAACAGGTCACATGGGAGGGACTAGAGCTGCCCAAGGGCAAGCCCACTTGCTTGTCACATGCTAGGTTGGAAGAAAAAGCTTCCAACCTTGGCATTAATGGCAAGTCCTTCAATTCTGGTTTTGCTTGGCCCAATTAGCCATGAATGCTACTTAAAATAATTATGGAAATGATATGCAACAAATTCTGGAATTAAATCAAAGAAACCAAAAATCTGCAGAAAAATCGCAGACTTCGCAGTGCGAAGTCAGCATTTTTGAAATGTTGACTTTTCTGTTGACTTTTGTTGACTTTTGACTTTTTCCCCTCTTTGATTTTTTTGATTTTTTTGTTTTAAAATGCTTAGGACAAAATTAGGGTACTACAGCTGCCCCTACTTAATTGTGTCTTCGCATAGAGTGCGTGAGTGCCGAGGGCATCTCATGAACTCTTTGCGAAGATCAATTAAGTAAAAAAAGAAGGACCCGAATTTTGTCCTTCGCGGAATGCAAATGCAATGGTTGGAAAAGGTTGATCGTATCCAGCCGCTAACACTGGAGGTAGATCCACTGGGGGATGAAGGTAATCTTATCTAGGCACTTTCACTAGAGGTCGATTCCTGAGGATGGCGATCTTCTCTAGGCACTTTCACTAGAGGTCAAACATTGAGGGATGTGATCTTCTCTAGGCACTTTCACTAGAGGTCGAACATTGAGGGAGGTGATCTTCTCTAGGCACTTTCACTAGAGGTCGAACATTGAGGGAGGCGATCTTCTCTAGGCACTTTCACTAGAGGTCGATTCCTGAGGGAGGCGATCTTCTCTAGGCACTTTCACTAGAGGTCGATTCCTGAGGGAGGTGATCTTCTCTAGGCACTTTCACTAGAGGTCAATACCTAAGCTAGGTAATCTTATTCAGGCACTTTCACTGAAGGTCGATTCCTAACGAGCTGTGATCTTATTCAGCCGTTAACACTGAAGGTCGATACACTGGGGGAGGTGATCTAATCTAGGCACTTTCACTAGAGGTCGATACCTAAGCTAGGTAATCTTATTCAAGCACTTTCACTGAAAGTCGATTCCTAACGAGCTGTGATCTTATTCAGCCATCAACACTGAAGGTCGATACACTGGGGGAGGTGATCTAATCTAGGCACTTTCACTAGAGGTCGATACCTAAGCTAGGTAATCTTATTCAGGCACTTTCACTGAAGGTCGATTCCTAACGAGCTGTGGTCTTATTCAGCCGCTAACACTGAAGGTCGAACACTGGGGAAGGTGATCTACTCTAGGCACTTTCACTAGAGGTCGATACCTAAGCTAGGTAATCTTATTCAGGCACTTTCACTGAAGGTCGATTCCTAACGAGCTGTGGTCTTACCCTAAATAGGTGCCCCTGGTTGAACTGGAAAACATGATTGTATGATGCATGTTATGCAGTATGGTATGCAATGATATGCAATGCAATATGATATGAGATGGACTCAAATAAAGATTCCTTCTGGGGAATTGGGGACAGTTAGTGAAGGAGGTTCACTGGGGAACGCTTACTTGACTGTTGATGGATGTTGGTGAACATGTGATATTCACTGGAGAATCCTTGTTGACGATGCATGTGTATGAATGATTTGTATATGCATGCATGATATGAGGGATACTGGAGAATCCTTGGTTGTGGTTGTGCCAATGATAATTGGGCTCTCTTTTTGTGTTTTGTTTGTTTTTTGGTTGGTCGGTTTGGAAGGACAAGGTCCTTTGCCTACATACCCAAATGGGATCAAAACCGGTGTAGTTCGAGTTATGCCCGAAGATTTGTGTGGGTTTGCCAATAATGATTGGACTTTTGTTTGGGATTGAGACTCCCTGGGGAATATCAATGAGGTTTGGCTTATGGGGATATAAAGATCATTTTGGAAGCATGATCGATATCCAGCCTTGGTTGGTGTTTGGATGTTTTAGGGTGCTTACTGGGGAATTCTGTTCCTCTTAACCCTTGGGGGTTTTTGCGCTCCGCGTGCCGTGAGCTACGCACTTGCCTTTGCTAAGGAGCATAAGTCTTTTGGTGCAATATTTGGTAAGAATTACCGTAATTCCTTCGAAATTTACGAAAATTCAAATAAAACAATGTTTGTTTGCTTTTTTCTCTTTTTTTTTGGAAGAAAATTCTTTTGTTTATTTCCCATGTTTTAAAGCATTTTCATCATGAATAAAACAAAATCTTTATGCGCTACTGAGAACATAAAATAACAAAAGGAAATTTATTCAATGCAGATTCGACTTCTTGAATGGGTAAAAATACACAAAGGGAGAAGTGAGATAGAGAAAGACAAGAAAAAGCAAAAAGAAAAATTGTTGGTTTTGGCACAACACATGCTATTTCCTTATGACTTCGAGAGATTTGTTTTCGGAAGATGCTGATGAGACCGATTCTTCTCCTCTTGAGTCTTGTCCGGAGCTCGGATGCTGCAGTCATTGCCTTTCTTCTTTTGTTAACCCCTAACTTTTGCCTGGACCGCTCTTTCGAGTTTTCAATCCACCGGGGTGTATTTCCCTTTTTTTTTTGATGTCCTTAATTTTTGCCTAGACCGCCTTTTCAGGTTTTCGATCTAGCAGGACGCTCTCTATTGCCTAAACCGCCCTTTCAGGTTTTCGATTTAGCGAGCTTTTCTTTTTTCTTTTTCCCTTTTTTTTTCTTAGGCATAATACCTCTTGACTGCATCGGAATTTATTGAGAGTGGGAACTCTTCTCCGTCCATAGTGGTGATGATCAGGGCTCCGCCTGAGAAAGCTTTCTTTACCACGTACGGCCCATCATAGCTGGGAGTCCACTTCCCTCGGGGATCTTTGTGGATAGGTAATATCTTCTTGAGCACTAGGTCTCCTTCTTTGAACTCTCGAGGACGGACCTTCTTGTCGAATGCCCTCTTGAGCCTCCTTTGGTAGAGTTGTCCGTGACATATTGCCGTCAGACGCTTCTCCTCTATGAGATTAAGTTGGTCGAACCTTGTTTGGACCCATTCAGCCTCTTCTAGCTTGGTTTCCATCAAGACTCTTAACGAAGGAATTTCCACCTCTACGGGGAGCACAGCTTCCATGCCGTATACTAAGGAGAAAGGGGTTGCCCCAGTTGAAGTGCGAATGGCTGTTCTGTAGCCATGTAGCGCAAAGGGAAGCATCTCATGCCAATCCTTATATGTGGTTACCATCTTTTGGATGATCTTCTTTATGTTCTTATTGGCTGCTTCTACCGCACCATTCATCTTTGGTCGGTAAGGGGAGGAATTATGGTGCTCAATCTTGAAATCTTTGCACAACTCCTTCATCGTCTTGTTGTTTAGGTTTGCCCCATTATCGGTGATGACTTTGTGGGGAGTACCATAACGGCAAATGATTTCCTTCTTGATGAATCGGGCTACCACTTGTTTGGTTACGTTTGCATACGAAGCTGCTTCTACCCATTTGGTGAAGTAGTCGATGGCAACGAGGATGAAGCGATGTCCATTTGACGCTTTAGGCTCGATCATTCCAATCATGTCTATGCCCCACATAGAGAAAGGCCAAGGTGAAGTCATGACGTTCAGTGGAGTTGGTGGTACATGCACCTTGTCGGCGTAAATCTGGCACTTGTGACAAGTCTTGGCATAGCGGAAACAATCAGCTTCCATGGTTAACCAATAGTAGCCCACCCTTAAGATTTTCTTTGCCATTGCATGCCCATTAGCATGGGTTCCAAAAGATCCCTCGTGGATTTCTTTGATGAGCATGTCCGCTTCATGTTTATCCACACATCTGAGCAGGACCATGTCATAGTTTCTTTTGTAGAGGGTATTTCCACTGAGGAAGAACTGGGATGCCAATCTTCTGAGGGTCCTCTTGTCGGTGTGCGAGACATTGTCTGGATACTCTTGCTCTTCGAGGTATCGCTTGATGTCGTAGAACCAAGGTTTGTCGTCAAGTCCCTCTTCGACTGATGCACATACAACTGGTTTGTCTCTACGATCCATCCTTATGATTGGTGCCTCGTTGTAGAAATTTACTTGGTACATTGATGATAATGTAGCCAAAGCATCTGCCACCTGGTTTTCTTCTCGAGGTATGTGATGGAAGTTGATTTCATCAAAATGCTTAATCAACTCTACAACCCGGGCTCGGTAGGGAATTAAATTGGGATGTTTTGTTTCCCATTCTCCTTTGACTTGATAGATGACTAAGGCTGAGTCACCGTATACTTCAAGGTTTTTGATCCTTAGATCAATTGCTGCTTCGAGGCCTAGGATACATGCTTCATATTCTGCCATGTTATTGGTGCAGTCAAAGCATAACCTTGCTGTGAATGGCTGATATCCATTTCATGGGGAGATTAAAACTGCTCCGATCCCGTGCCCCATGGCATTTGAGGCGCCGTCGAAAGCGAGCTTCCATTGAGCTCCTGGTTCTGGCCCTTCATCATCGCTTGTGACCTTTTCGTCATTCAAAGCTACGACATCTTCGTCCGGGAAGTCGAATTGTATGGGCTGATAATCCTCCAATGGTTGGTGAGCAAGGTGCTCGGATAAGACACTCCCTTTGATGGCTTTTTGAGCAACATATTGGATGTCGTACTCAGACAGCAGCATTTGCCAACGGGCTATCTTCCCTGTGAGGGCAGGCTTTTCGAAGATGTACTTGATGGGATCCATCTTCGATATCAACCAAGTTGTATGGGTCAACATGTATTGCCTTAGACGTCGAGCAGCCCATGCTAAAGCGCAGCAAGTCTTTTCAAGTGAAGTATACCTTGTTTCACAGTCGGTAAACTTCTTGCTTAGGTAGTAGATTGCGTGCTCTTTTCTTCCCGTTTCATCTTGTTGTCCTAACACACAACCCATTGATCCTTCAAGTACGGTTAGGTATAAGATGAGGGGTTTACCCGGAACAGGAGGTATTAAAATTGGTGGTTCTTGCAGGTATTGTTTGATCTTGTCAAACGCTTCTTGGCAATCCTCATTCCAATGAACGGCTTGGTTTTTCCTTAGCAGTTTGAAGATTGGTTCGCAGGTAGCTGTCATGTGTGAAATGAACCTGGCGATGTAGTTCAATCTTCCTAAGAAACCCCGGACTTCTTTCTCGGTATTTGGCGCTGGCATTTCTTGGATGGCCTTTACCTTGTCGGGATCCACTTCGATACCTCTTTGGCTGACGATGAAGCCCAATAACTTCCCGGATCTAACGCCAAATGTGCACCTGTTAGGATTTAAGCGCAGCTTGAATTTTCTTAGGCGTTCGAAAAGCTTTTGTAGATGGACTAGATGATCCTCCTCCGTTTGGGATTTGGCAATCATGTCGTCGACGTAGACCTCTATTTCCTTATGGATCATGTCATGGAAAAGAGTCACCATTGCTCTTTGGTATGTTGCCCCGGCATTTGTTAATCCGAAAGGCATTACCTTATAGCAGAATGTCCCCCATGGGGTGATGAATGTAGTTTTCTCCATGTCCTCTGGAGCCATCTTGATTTGGTTATAGCCCGAGAAGCCATCCATAAAGGAAAAGACTGAGAATTGGGCTGTGTTGTCCACCAATATGTCGATGTGTGGTAGCGGGAAATCATCCTTTGGGCTTGCTCTATTCAAGTCCCGATAATCCACACACATTCTCACCTTGCCATCCTTCTTCGGAACTGGCACAATGTTTGCAACCCATGTTGGATACTTGGTTACGGCTAAGAAGCCGGCATCGAATTGCTTTTTGACCTCCTCTCTGATCTTGAGAGCCATATCGGGTCGAGTTCTTCTCAATTTCTGCTTCACTGGCGGGCATTCCGGCTTGAGTGGCAGCTTGTGTACAACGATGTTAGGGTCTAAACCCGGCATGTCTTGATACGACCAAGCGAATACGTCCACGTACTCTTGCAGAAGCTTAATCAACTTTCCTTTCACATCCTCGTGCAGGGAGGCTCCTATCTTGACCTCTTTCTTATCCTCTTCGGTCCCCAAGTTGACCTTTTCAACTGATTCTTGGTGAGGTTGTATTACCCTATCCCCTTGATTTGCAAGTCTGGACAATTCTTCAGGCGGTTCATAATCGTCCTCTTCATCATCTTCCGTTTGATTAATCGGACAATCGAAGTCATAAGGGTTTAAGGCAGTGTTGTTTTTGGAGGGTGGATGTGTAGATCTGCATGAGTATGATTTTTTTTTTAGGCTTTTTGTAGAAAATTTTTTTTTTAAAACAAATGCAAAAAAGAAAAAGACTCAAATGAACATAAAAGAGTGCTTTTATTCATGATTGTAAATAACTTTTAAAACATGGGGGCCCCACACGACTAATCATTTGCCTTGGGCAGAGCTAAATGATTTTTTTTAAAAGTAAAAACAAACAAACATGGTTTATTACTTGATCTTGGTAATGATCTCGGGAATCGCGATAGCCCTCCAATTATTCAAAGCTTCATCCGAAGCGCAACGGTACACCAAATCAGGCACGTCTTCATCTATGTCTTCAAGTAGAGCCACTTGCTCTTCATGGATAAACCCCGCGCTGATGAATGTTTCTGAAATGGGGGGGGATCCCTTGCTTTGGAGGCTTTGAGAAAGTTTCGGCTGATGGATGATACCCCAACCCGAAGCGGTTCTTCTTCTCCGGTATGTCCACTAACTTGCCCCATCCGGTGGGTCGGCTTTCTTCTAGGGCCTCTCTTATCGCCCTCCATGATGACATGGCTGTCCTAGCCTCTTCCTTGGGCTTCGAGCTCAATGTCACGACATTCGCCACTTCCAAAGACTGGAATGGGACATCCACAGCTTCTTCATCCGTTTCTATATAACGGAAAGATGAGAGATGGCTTACCATCATGTCCTCTTGCCCGGAAACCACAATCATTTGGTTATCAATGATGAACTTCAGCTTCTGGTGCAGGGTAGAGGTAATGGCTCCGGCTGCATGGATCCATGGTCGTCCGAGAAGACAACTGTATGTTGGATTAATATCCATGACTTGGAAGGTTATGGTGAAAACCTTAGGTCCGATTTGGACTGGTAAGTCGATCTCCCCTATAACGGCTCTTCTAGACCCGTCGAAAGCTTTTACGACCAAGGCGCTGGGCTTCATTACTGTCCCTTCACATGATAGTTTGAGGAGGGTAGTCTTGGGCATGACATTCAATGATGACCCCGTGTCCACTAGCACTCTTGAGAGGATGTGGTCCATGCATTTCACGGAGATATGTAAGGCGCGGTTATGAATGTGCCCCTCGTCGGGTAGCTCATCGCCATTGAAACCCAAGTACCTACTTGAGGTAATATTTCCGACTATCCCGTCGAATTGGTCCACCGGAATGTCCTTGGTGACATGTGCCTCACTGAGAATCCGCAGTAGTGCTTCTCGGTGTGCTTCCGAGCTTAGTAGTAAGGATAGCATGGAGATCTTGGAGGGAGTTTGACCTAGCTGGTCAATGATTTTATACTCGCTCTTTTGGATTATCCTTAGGAACTCTTCGGCCTCTTTTTGCGGGATTGTCTTTTGAGAAGGCCCCGCTTGGTTCTCTTCTTCCTCCATGCTCTTTTCTTTGAGCGGCTCTTTTGGTAGTACGGCTGGCGTCTTCCCGAGTTCTTTCGGAGCGAAGACTCTACCACTTCTGGTTATTCCTCCAACACCGGTAATGTTAGTGATGCTGGGCTCAATTTTGGCTAGTGGTTTTCCTTCCACGTAGGCCACAGGTTGGTAATTCCATGGTACCCTCTTTGTGCTTTCAAAAGAGAAGGGTGCAGGTACGTGGAATGTTATGGGTTGTATTGGCATTGGTACCTCTCTCCTTTGGTATGGGATTTCGAGAGGTTTTGGGTTGTTAGACTCTAAGGTAGCAACGTCCGTGCCATCCTTTATATAGCCAATTTGGATCCAACCTTGGTCCATTAGCTCTTGAAGACAGCTCTTCAACTCTTCACACTCGTTCGGGTTGACCTTGCAGGCTTCACAGTTGGCGTGCATTTCCTCGAACAATCCAAAGCCGGTTAAACGCTCCCTTATAGTTGACAGGGGAGTCTTAACATTGGATACCCTTTTGACTGGACCAAAGTCCTCTTGTTCCTCCACCGCATTTACAGAGGGACCCGCATGCCCCGGCAATGGGTTGTTCTTTACATTGGGGTTTTCCTCTTTGAAGGACAACAGCTTCTTGTCAATGAGATCCTGCACCTTGTGTTTGAAAACTCTACAGTTCTCGACATCGTGCCCCACGGTTCCTGTGTGGTAGTCACATTTGGCATTTGCGTCGTACCAATGTGGATATGGTGGCGACATTGGTGGTAGTAGTCTTGTCTCGACCATACCCTTTTGGATTAGGTATGGCAAGATTTGACCATAAGACATAGGTACAGGATCAAACTGCCTATTATAATAACTGTTCCTCGAGCTCGCTTGATTCCTTGGTGGATACCCGCCTTGTTGTTGTTGCTGTTGATTTTGAGGCAACACTACCGGTTGTCGAGGTGGAGTTGCGGGAATCACTTGAGGTGAGTAACGCCCTTGAGCTGTTGCTGCTGCCACATAAGGATAGTGGTAGTGAGGCATTTGATTTGGTGGTGGGTAGGATGGTCCCACTAGAACGGCATTTGTCTCCCCCTCTTTCTTTTTGTGAAAGTTGCTGGGGGGCTTTCTAGCTCCACTTTGAGCTTCTAAAGAGCCTTGGATTTTTCCTCTCTTTACTCCGTCTTCTATTCTTTCACCGACCATGACTAGATCGGAGAAACCGGCAGACGTGCTTCCAATCATCTTGTCGTAATATGGGCCTTGAAGTGTGCCCATAAAGGTGTCGACAAGCTCTCTTTCCAATAGTGGTGGTTGTACACGAGAAGCTAGTTCTCTCCACCGCTGAGCGTACTCCTTGAAGGACTCATTGCTTCTTTGCAGGAGGTTTTGTAGTTGCATCCTGTTTGGAGCCATGTCCAAATTATATTTGTATTGCTTTAGGAAGGCATCAGCTAGATCCTTCCAAGTTTGGACATGGGTACGCTCGAGCTGCATGTACCAATCCAAGGACGCCCCGCTTAAACTATCTTGAAACACATGCACCATGAGTTTCTCGTTCATTGCGTAGGCTGCCATCTTCCTACAGAACATCCTTAGATGGTTCCGAGGGCATTGAATTCCTTTGTATTTCTCGAAGTCCGGTGCTTTGAACTTCGGAGGAATTACCACGTCGGGCACTAGGCACATATCCAAGGCGTTGTGGGCACCGTATGAGCTGAACCCTTCGACAGCTTTCAACCTTTCTTCCAAAACTTGATACATTTGGGTGGTATCGTTGTCTTGGTGGGTGGTGTCGGGAGCAGATTGCCTTAGCTGACTATTTTCCACATCATGGGGAATCACCTCATGCTGAGTAGTGGAAGTTCCTTGAGGACGACGCTCTTCATTCCTTACGGGGATTGTGAGCGGTGGTGGAGGTGGTCCTTGACCCTCATTTTCGAATGGTGGGGTGTAATTCGGAGGTAAACCATAAAGTGGCCATTGCACATTGGATGCATCCGTTGTTGGGCGAGGGTTACTTTCTCGTGCCGATAGAGCTTGCATTAACTCTAGCATCTGATCCATCTTTCCCTTCATTCCATCAACCTCTTCTCTCAAAGCCGCTTGAGTTTGTTCCAAATTGTCCATGATCCTTTGTTTGTTAGCTCGTGTTCCGTACGAGTGTTGAAGATCTGGTTCTTGGACCGAGGGCTTTCGAGGTTTTCGGGCTATGATTGCTTTGAACTGTTTTTAGGGAAATGAATGAGTTTTTTTTTTTTTTTTTTTGAAAAAAAATGCATGAAGATGCATGTGGATGTATGTATGAGTATGCAAAATATGCGTTTTTTTTTTATTTTGCTTTATGGAGTTTAAAGGTGCACAATTAATATTAGCAAATTCGAAATATTAAAGACCGGGCAATTGATTATGCTTCAAAATATATTTGATTAAATAACATTTGTTTACAAAGTGTAACTAATGCTATTACAAATCAAATAGCCGCTCGCTTCTCGGCTTTGCTCATCTCCTCCCTATAGAAATCTATGGTGTCCTTGCAGAACTTCATAAACTTCTGGATCTCCATAGGGATGACAAAGTAGGGCATGACCATCTCGGCCTCCGCTAGCTTCTTTGGAAGTTGGGTGATTACCAAATTTGAGAATGCAACCAATTTAGTGAAATCCTCACTTAATCGGGTGGCGTCTTGCCATACATACTCAATCACTTCCTTGCGCTGGTCTAGCTTGACTCTTGCACTTCTAATTTCATCATGTAAATGTGCAATGTGGTCCCCGTGAGCTCTTGCAATCTTGTCGAAGTACTCTTCGAACTTCTTGATGTCTTCTTCGAGACGATTGCACTTTAGCCTCCCTTGATGAGAAAGGCTCTCATGTCTTTGCCGTTGGACGCGCTCGGCTTGAAGCTGCTCTTTGTAGTCTTCAACTACTTCTTGGAGCTGTTGATTTTTCTCTTGAAATTTCAACCTCCATTTCCGTTGAGCTTCAATGGCTAGTTCGCCAAACTTCTTGAGCTCTTGGTTGGAATGTAGAATTCTTTCCAACTCTTCATCCTTGGCCACAAGGTTGGCATCCGCACTAACCAAGCCGCCTCCTATCCAATCTCTCTTCCCTTCGGAGATCCTTAGCCGTTTTTGGCATACTAGGAGAGAATGTGATACTTCATCACGGTCTCTCTTCGTCCTAGCGATTTCTCCTAAAGCTAGGAGGTGCTTCAATTCTAAGTCTTGAATTTTAACCTTGAGCTCTTCCTCCACTTTGTTGGGAACGATTGTGCTTGGCTTAGGAATCTTGAGCTTGAAGACGAGCGTGTTTTTGTTCCCGGAATCCATATTTTTTTTGCTAATTGTTGGATATTTGAGTGTTGGCTACATGTTTTGCAAAAATCAAATATACAAGCATTGTGTCTTCAGAAGCTAAAAATCTCATTTAGTTAATTCTCACAGTATCTTTTGAAGATTTAATTGAAGATTTATCCAAAGCTTCATTTCTAGAAGAAAGTATTCTTTGCGCAAGATTTGTTCTAAAGATTTGTTTCAGTCATTCGTAAATATATTTTCAAAGTAATCTTTTGGAAAGTATATTTCTGAATAATATGAGAGCTTCTATTTGCTTCTAAAAGAATTCTAAGATCATATCTTTGAAGATTTGTTGAAGATTTATCATGGCTGAAGTTTCCAGAAGTATGATAATTTTATGTGAAGATCTATTGAAGATTGGCTTCGTGTTTATTGATGAATATATTTTCAAAGTATCTTTGCAAAATATAATTCAGAAATATATGTTTCCTTTTTGAGCCTTTGCATATTTCAGAATCATATCAATTGAAGAAGATTTGATTCAATTATTTGTGAATATATTTTCAAGGAAATCTTTGGAAAATATATTTGTGAATTTTATGTGAGCTTCTATTTTCTTCTAAAATAATTCTGGGAGTATATCTTTGAAGATTGTGTTCAGAATTATGTTGCTGCTGAAGACTATTTAAAGAGGGCATTGCTATTGGAGATTTCATGTGTCAAAAACCAGAAATTAGTTTTAGAGTTTTTGTGTCTGTGTAAGCTTAGTGCTTTGTTTGTACACCACTCATCTGAGTTGGTTTAGGTATTTTGAGTTGTAATTCATTCAAAGCTTTTAAGCAAGAATGAAGTTTTTGTTTTGAAGTGTGTTCTTCAAAAACTGGGCTGTTTTGTTTCAGAACTGGGTTTAGTTCAAGGGTTGTTCAAGTGGCTGGGTTGCAGTTGCTTGAATAGGAAGTTAGTGGATTCTAATACTCATGCGTGGGTAGAAGTCTGACTAGGTGGAGATTGATTGCTTAGGATAGGAACTGGGGGGTCAGTGTCTGAGTCTTAAGGATTAATTCCAATAGTGGATTTCCTTCCTGGATTGGTATCCCCCAGAGTAGGAGGTGTTTACTCCGAACTGGGTTAACAAACCTTGTGTTCTTTTATTTCTGCACTTTTTAATTCTGCTGCATAACTGTGATTTAAATTGTGCTAAGTTTCAAGTTCAGAACCTGTTAGGTTCAGAACCAGTTTTAATCAGAACCAGTTTAACCTCCTTACCAGTTGCTAAGCCAGAAATTTCAATTGGCATCAGAGCAGACACCCTGCCTGTAATTTGGGTGAGATCCAGAGGTATTTATGTCTGGCTTTATGGAGAGAGAAGGAGGCCCTATCAACAGACCACCCCTACTTGATGGCACCAATTATGAGTATTGGAAATCAAGGATGTGTGCATTCCTAAAATCCATTGACAGCAGAACTTGGAAGGCTGTGATCAAAGGCTGGGATCATCCTGTGGTTATAGACAAAGATGGAAATAAAACTGCAGTTTTAAAACCTGAAGAAGAATGGACCAAAGCTGAGGATGACCTGTCTCATGGGAACTCAAAGGCCCTGAATGCAATTTTCAATGGTGTGGATCAGAACATGTTCAGACTCATCAAGCAGTGTACTGTGGCAAAAGATGCTTGGGAAATTCTGAAAACCACTCATGAAGGAACCCCTAAGGTTAAGCTTTCCAGACTTCAACTACTCACAACAAAGTTTGAGAACCTGAAGATGATGGAAGATGAATCCATTCAGGATTTCTACATGAATGTGCTGGATATGGCCAATTCCTTTGATTCTCTTGGGGAGAAGATGTCTGATGAGAAGCTAGTGAGAAAAATCCTCAGGTCCCTGCCTAGAAGGTTTGATATGAAGGTTACAGCCATTGAAGAGGCTCATGATATTACCACTATGAAGCTTGAGGAGCTGATTGGGTCCTTGCTCAATTTTGAGACTGCTTTCTGCAAACAGCCTGATAACAAAGGAAAAGGAAAGGCTGTTGCTGATGACAGCAAGCCAATTCCTGTAGCACAGAAGAATTCTGGTGCTGGACCATCCAAAATCTGGAGCAAAGTTCCTGTTCCTGATCAGAAGGTACTATTTTCTTGTGAATCTGAAGAGGCTAGGACTTATGTTCAGAAAAGAGTTACTGGGAGGAATGTTTTTGGTTGTGGTTCTTCAAATGTTTGTCAGCATAAGGATTTATAGCAATTATTGCAAACTGGATGTGAGGAAGATAGAGTACCTGCCAGTTTTGCTAATGCTGAATGTGTGTCTGATCCTGGGTCTGAAGTTAATGCTGGGACTGATTTAGATGATGTATGTGCAGTTTTTAAACCCTATGTTAAACCTGTAGTTTGTCATAATTTTGTGGCTAAAAAGGGGGAGAAAAACATATGTTTAAGATCAGACATGAGCTGTTTAGAGTATGTGCTGTCAGATTGTAGTGTGGTTCAGAAGTTGCATGTTTTGCTCAGAATTCATAACCAATGCAACATGAGATGTGTTGGTGATATTGAGGGGGAGTGTGTGTTTCAGGGGGAGAAGGTATGTTCCTCAGAAACTGCTGTTGTATGTTGCAGGGGGAGTTTTTATGTGTTAACATAGCATTTCATCCGCTGCTGACTCTATTGCTACATTTGAGTTTTGTTCTTCATGGTTGCGTACCTTGATGTTTGAAGAATTTGCTTGTTGTTGTGCTCAATTTGATTTTAGCCAAAAATTTGCCAAAGGGGGAGATTGTTGGATATTTGAGTGTTGGCTACATGTTTTGCAAAAATCAAATATACAAGCATTGTGTCTTCAGAAGCTAAAAATCTCATTTAGTTAATTCTCACAGTATCTTTTGAAGATTTAATTGAAGATTTATCCAAAGCTTCATTTCTAGAAGAAAGTATTCTTTGCGCAAGATTTGTTCTAAAGATTTGTTTCAGTCATTCGTAAATATATTTTCAAAGTAATCTTTTGGAAAGTATATTTCTGAATAATATGAGAGCTTCTATTTGCTTCTAAAAGAATTCTAAGATCATATCTTTGAAGATTTGTTGAAGATTTATCATGGCTGAAGTTTCCAGAAGTATGATAATTTTATGTGAAGATCTATTGAAGATTGGCTTCGTGTTTATTGATGAATATATTTTCAAAGTATCTTTGCAAAATATAATTCAGAAATATATGTTTCCTTTTTGAGCCTTTGCATATTTCAGAATCATATCAATTGAAGAAGATTTGATTCAATTATTTGTGAATATATTTTCAAGGAAATCTTTGGAAAATATATTTGTGAATTTTATGTGAGCTTCTATTTTCTTCTAAAATAATTCTGGGAGTATATCTTTGAAGATTGTGTTCAGAATTATGTTGCTGCTGAAGACTATTTAAAGAGGGCATTGCTATTGGAGATTTCATGTGTCAAAAACCAGAAATTAGTTTTAGAGTTTTTGTGTCTGTGTAAGCTTAGTGCTTTGTTTGTACACCACTCATCTGAGTTGGTTTAGGTATTTTGAGTTGTAATTCATTCAAAGCTTTTAAGCAAGAATGAAGTTTTTGTTTTGAAGTGTGTTCTTCAAAAACTGGGCTGTTTTGTTTCAGAACTGGGTTTAGTTCAAGGGTTGTTCAAGTGGCTGGGTTGCAGTTGCTTGAATAGGAAGTTAGTGGATTCTAATACTCATGCGTGGGTAGAAGTCTGACTAGGTGGAGATTGATTGCTTAGGATAGGAACTGGGGGGTCAGTGTCTGAGTCTTAAGGATTAATTCCAATAGTGGATTTCCTTCCTGGATTGGTATCCCCCAGAGTAGGAGGTGTTTACTCCGAACTGGGTTAACAAACCTTGTGTTCTTTTATTTCTGCACTTTTTAATTCTGCTGCATAACTGTGATTTAAATTGTGCTAAGTTTCAAGTTCAGAACCTGTTAGGTTCAGAACCAGTTTTAATCAGAACCAGTTTAACCTCCTTACCAGTTGCTAAGCCAGAAATTTCACTAATATTTGTTTGTTCTTTTTAAACTCCTATAAAGCAAAATGATGCGAAAATTACTTTCATGAATGCAAATGTTATGCAAGGGTATGGTTTATGAAGGTTCGGAACTTCCCCCCATCCTCACATGTAGGCTCTAAATTGTGAAATCTCCTAAGAAGAGGTCCTTAGAGTCATAGACCTCACATGGAATTAGGGTTGTCTATGGACATACGTCGACATGACTTCAATTAATTCCACGTGAAAATCTCATCTAAGCGGGGTTGGACATCCTACCTCACGGACATACGTCAACGCGGGCTTCCGCACACAACCTCCTTCTAACTTAGTTTTTTTCTCAAGCTCGGGTAGAGAGCCTCACACGTCCGGCATTAACCCGAACAATGTGGAGTAACATCACTCAAGTAACCCCCGCATTTGATATATATATATGATATGAATATAAAGCAAAATAAAGCAAATATAAACATAAAGCATAAATATAACATGTATGAATAAAATAATAAGCATGGCGCGCAAAGAAAATAAAAACAATTGGCTTTAAACCAAATAGGTTAGGCTTGACTCGCTAGCGGGAAAAGGGTCCCCAGTGAAGTCGCCAGCTGTGCGCACCTCGTTTTTTTCCTGAGAAAAAGACGCGCAAATCCTCCGAGGTCGTTCGTAAACGCTCGGAGGGCCTTTTGTGAAGCCGCCACCAAAGTTTTTGTGTAAAGGGAACGTTGATAAACCCTTAAGTTTTTTTTTTTGTTTAAAGGGAAACGATAATAAAACCCTTTGACGATGAGGAAAGGATGGTCATCGCAACCATTGTCGGGTTCGGGAGTCGATTACGCAAGGGGAAGGTATTAGCACCCCTCACGTCCGTTGTACTCAACGGGAACCTTCTATTTGGTCAAAGCTTGAATTGTTTTTAAATATTTTGCGCGCATGTTCATTTATGTCAAAAATATAATAAAGGGGGGGAAAGAGATAAAAACAAACGAAAGAGAAAAAGAAAAAAAAAGTTTTTTATTATTGCGCTTGACAAGATGTCGATCTTGCTCCTACGTATCTCCCGGTAGTCGGAGAATTCAAAGCGTACGTAGTTCTTTGGTAGAAAAACGTACATATGTTGGTTAATTTTAAATGGACGATGTTTTAACCGAATTCTTGCGATTAAAACGTAGCTTGTATGCTCGCGCTTGGGAGACTTATTAAGCGTTTGTTCGTGAATCGCATTAGAATGGTTAAAAGGTACGTCCGTTAGGGTAAAGGGTTAGAATTGGTCACTATGGGACCAAGAGAGGTGCAATGGACTCATACAAGTCAATCATTGACCGAGTGGACTCCAATGAGTCAGGCGATTGTTCAATTGATCCACTGAGATCAAGAACAGGTACAATGGACTCGAACGAGTCGAACATTGACCGAGTGGACTCTAACGAGTCGAGGGATCGAGTCTAATGGCCACGGGGGACCAAAAGGTTTGGATTGACCACAAGGGGCCAAGTTTTGGTTTGGTTGGGGTTGTACATATTGAAAATGGAATGACGATTGTCCGAGCGACGAGACATACGTCACGCATTCGTACAATCGGGGCGATGGAGAGACATACGTCACACCATCCCTTTTTCATTCATGTTTTTGGGTAGAATTCTTTAGAAATCCCAAGGTATGTCAAAACATTTGGTTTGAAAACCCAAAATGGGAAGGTTTAGCAATTTTGCTAGAAAACGCACAAATTCGGCTCATTTCGCGAACGGTTTTGAAAAGCGAACAAATTTGGTGTATGTTCATGCTTGAGTTTTGAACATCATGAACAATATTTATTGTTCAAGTTTAGATTGAAATGATGAACATAGCTTGTTTGTTCATGCTTGTTTGAAAGTTTGGGAACATAACTTGCTTTGCAAGTTATCCACAAAATGTCATACGAACTTGTGATTTTTGTCAAAATTATGCAAAATCCTTGTTATGGTTTGAAGAACATGGGTTTAAAAACTCTTAGGTTCTGAGCTCTGGGGCTAGAACCTCAAAAAATGGTCATTTGGACACAAAAACTCAGATTCTGAGTTCTGTCATGGTCGCACTGCGACCATGACTTCGCACTGCGAAGCATGCGAATTTTTGAGTTCAGAAGCTGTTTCTGAACTTTTGTTCAGAAACAACTTCTGAACACACTCAGGACCTTTTAGGTGAGTGAAAGACTTTGAGTTTTTGGGATGAAAAAGGCTGGACAAACCAGTTTTGATGTTTTGAAAACCTTGGGATTTCTTTAAAATTCAAAAGGGGTTTTTTAGAATCAAATGGTTTTGAACCAAAATAGCTATGCAAACACAATTGTAAATGCAATATAAAAGCTTTGAAACTTACAGAACTTGTTGAGTCTGTTGGTGTTGGCTGCATTGTTTGGCAAAACCAAAGTATGGAATAGAAGCATTTCCTTATGTTGAACGTTTCTTCAGTTACAAGTTTTCTCGTTTTGAAGCCATTCAGAAGCTGTAATCTACATCAGAAGCTGAAATGCTCATCAGAAGCACTGTAGCACTTCAGAAGCAGTTTCAGGTTCTGAAGCCAGCATTGACTTCTGTTGACCACATCAGAAGCTGGGTTTACTGGATTATTTTTGCGCATATCTTGGGAGATTTAGCAAGGAATTATCTTTGTATAATTACTTCTAGAAGGCTGGTTTAATTGGAGAAGATATCTTTGAAGATTTGGTTCAATATTATGAAAATTCGTATTTCCTGTTTTAAATCTTTCAAAGATTGTATGCAGTTTTATTTGTTACATTATTGGATCAATCTTATTCCAGTAACAAATCAATTCAGAAGATTTTGAGCATAATTAAGAGACTTGCTGAAGGCTATATAAGGAGGAGTGCTGCTGCTATTCAAGATACGATTTAGAGAGTCAAAAAATCAGAGAATTGAGTCTGTGTTTTTACTTAGAGTTTTTATTGTGCACCACTCATTGTTTGAGTTGGCTTAGTGTTTTTATAGAGTTGTAATTCATTCTAAGCCTTTAGGTACGAATGAAGTTTTGTCTTTGAAGTTTTCTGAAAACAGGGTAGTTGTGTTTCAGAACTGGTTAAGTTCAAAGGGTAGTTTCAGTAACTGGGTTTAGTTACTTGAATAGGAAGATAGTGGTTTCTATTACTCAACGTGTTAGGTAGAATTCAAGACTAGGTGGAGATTAATTGCTTGGGATAGGAACTGGGAGTCAGTTTCTGAGTCTTAAGGGTTAATTCCAATAGTGGAATTCCTTCCTGGATTGGTATCCCCCAGAGTAGGAGGTGTTTACTCCGAACTGGGTTATAACAAACCTTGTGTGTTCTTTAGCTTTCCTGCACTTTTTATTTCTGCTATTTATCTGCTTTAAATTGTGCTGAGTCATTGTTCAGAACCTGTGTTGGTTCAAAACCTGAAATCTCTTAAGTATTGCCTGGCCAGAATTTCAGAACTCCTTAGCAAAGCTCCAGCTGCAATGGATTTGAATTGGTTGAAGGCTTTCACAAAGGTTTTTGATATTGGTGATGAACTTGAACTTTTGTAAAGCTTTTGTGTTGGATTGGTTTTTTCTGGTTGTTTGTGAGGGTTTGTAAGCTAAAATGAGTAGAGTTTCTGCTCTTGAAAATGCTGTTATCAGTTGTGTTTGAAACCTTGGGCATTGCCTTCTATTTATAGGCCAAAACCAAATCTTTTTCATCATTACTAAATCCCAAAATTCAGCTGATTTGTGGCTAAGATCAAGCTGAATCCTTTTGCATTAAATGCTAATGGATAGAGGCAACCTTGCCTTGTACCAAGGGGCAAGACTCAGCCTGATTTCAGCCACAAATTCAACCAATTCTAGAAGGTAATGATGAAGAACAAAGCTGAATTGCAATTGGCTAATGCTTGGGGATCAATCCTTGCAATCTCAATGGTTGATCAATGAAAACGTGCACTGTGATGTGCAGAGATTGATGGATGAAAAAGGCTACTTATGGCTAGTGTGAGGGGTGAAAAGCTGCTGCAAAACAGGGTAGACACTCATGGCTTTTCAAGTGAGAAAATCCAGCTAGTTTGACTAGTTTTGGGGAAGCAAGCAGGAGGAAAGTCCTCAAGCAGGTGGCTGGCAACCTTGTGGTGGTTAACAGGTCACATGGGAGGGACTAGAGCTGCCCAAGGGCAAGCCCACTTGCTTGTCACATGCTAGGTTGGAAGAAAAAGCTTCCAACCTTGGCATTAATGGCAAGTCCTTCAATTCTGGTTTTGCTTGGCCCAATTAGCCATGAATGCTACTTAAAATAATTATGGAAATGATATGCAACAAATTCTGGAATTAAATCAAAGAAACCAAAAATCTGCAGAAAAATCGCAGACTTCGCAGTGCGAAGTCAGCATTTTTGAAATGTTGACTTTTCTGTTGACTTTTGTTGACTTTTGACTTTTTCCCCTCTTTGATTTTTTTGATTTTTTTGTTTTAAAATGCTTAGGACAAAATTAGGGTACTACAACTTGATCAAATATGAGAGGTGTTCTCTTAATACAACACAGGTTAAGACTCTTAACCTTCAGAAATTCTAAGTTACAAAGACTGAAGAATTTCTAAGAGATTTGAACTTTGACAGTTTTTACACAGAAAACAGAGCAGAGTTTCAGCAATGCGTTTCAAAGAGTCTTCAACATTTTCTTCTTCAAATCTTCCTCCTTTTATAGATAAAAATAGAGCTGTTGAAGATTTGCTGGAATTCAGGAAATTAGCCGTTGCAATTGGACTAGGTTGCTGCAATTGTGTGCTGCACTTTATCTGTCAGAACAGGGCAGGTGCCATTTTTGAATTGGCCCACCTTAAAAACTGGAGAATGTTTGGGTCAGGGAGACAACTGTTCCATTGAGTTGTTCTGACACCTCCAGGCATTAAATGCGCACAGTACTGGTTGCTTTTCCATGCCATATCAGCTTCAGAAGCTTCTCAGTGAACAGTGATCAGAAGCTCCCTTTGTACTGATCAGAAGCTGGCTTCAGGAGTTGACTTGCGTTGACTTCTTCAGAGGCACCCAGACTTCAGAAGCTGCACTGGCTTCCTGGATTGGTATCCCCCAGAGTAGGAGGTGTTTACTCCGAACTGGGTTAACAAACCTTGTGTGTTCTTTAGCTTTCCTGCACTTTTTATTTCTGCTATTTATCTGCTTTAAATTGTGCTGAGTCATTGTTCAGAACCTGTGTTGGTTCAGAACCTGAAATCTCTTAAGTATTGCCTGGCCAGAATTTCAATTGGCATCAGAGCAGGCACCCTGCCTGTATTTTTGGGTGAGATCCAGAGGGATTAATTTCTGGTAAGCATGGATAGAGAAGGAGGCTATGTCAATAGACCACCCCTACTGGATGGCACAAACTATGAGTATTGGAAGTCTAGGATGTGTGCTTTTCTAAAGTCTATTGACAGTAGGACTTGGAAAGCTGTGATTAAAGGCTGGGATCATCCTGTGTATACAGACAAAGATGGTATCAAGACTGAGGTTCTGAAGCCTGAGGAGGAATGGACCAAAGCTGAAGATGACTTGTCTCTGGGAAATTCAAAAGCTTTGAATGCTATCTTTAATGGTGTTGATCAGAATATGTTCAGACTTATCAAACAATGTACTGTGGCTAAGGATGCTTGGGAAATTCTGAAAACCACTCATGAAGGAACTTCTAAGGTGAAGATGTCCAGATTGCAGCTGCTGACTACTAAGTTTGAGAATCTGAAGATGAAGGAAGATGAGAATATCCAGGATTTCTATATGAATGTACTTGATATGGCTAATTCCTTTGATTCACTTGGGGAGAAGATGTCAGATGAGAAGCTAGTGAGAAAAATCCTCAGGTCCCTGCCCAGAAGATTTGACATGAAGGTGACAGCAATTGAAGAGGCTCATGATATTACCACTATGAAGCTTGAGGAGCTGATTGGGTCTTTGCTCAATTTTGAAACTGCATTCTGCAAACAGCCTGATAAGAAAGGAAAAGGTGTAGCTTTTACTGTGAACTCTGAAGCTAATGATCAACAAGAGTCTGAGGAGGACGACTTATCAGAAGCTCTAGTGTTGCTGGGAAAACAATTCAACAAGATTCTGAAGAATGTTAACAGAAAAGCCAAAGCCAAAGGTCAGAATTTCAGATTCAATAACAAAAAGCAACAAACTGATGAGAAGAAGACCAAGTCTGAGGAGAAAAGTAACCAAGCTAAAGGTGTGCAGTGCTATGAGTGTGAAGGGTATGGACACATCAAGTCTGAATGTCCCACTTTTCTCAAGAAGCAGAAAAAGAGCCTAGCTATTTCATGGTCTGATGATGGTTCTGAAGATGATGATGTTAGTGAATCTGATATGTGTGATACTGGTCTGGTAGTGAGGTCAGGGGCTATCTTGAAGAAGGAAGCTGTTTTAGAGTCTGAGACTTTTTCAGAGTCTGACTCAGAGTCCGAAGCCTCATCTGTGTCTGAAGCTGCTAAAACCTCATATGATGAACTAGCTGATAACTACAAGAAGTTGTATACCAGAAGTGCTGAGGTTTGCAAACAAGTGTTGGATCAGAAGGAGACTATTCTACAATTGGAGGCTGAAAAAGGTGAATTGTTAGTGCAGAATTCAGATTTAAAAGAAGAAGTGAACCAACTGAAATCCCAACTTGATCAAATGAAGAAGCAAGTGAAGATGTTGAACTCTGCTACTGATAAGTTGGAGAACATTTTGGGGAATCAGCAACAAGGAAAAACTGGTTTAGGTTTTGTTGATCAGACTCAGATTCCTAAACAGATGAATTTTGTCCCTGCCACTCAAAGTGTTGATCCTATGATTGGAACATCAAAGAGGAGTCCTCAGAAACAAGCCCAAATGCCAGCTCAGAAGCAAGCTCAGAAGAGACCTCAGATGCAAGGTCAGAAGCAAGTTCAGATGCTACCTCAGAAGCAACCCCAGAATTTTTTCAGAAACAGAAGGAGGAGGAATCATCCATGGGTCTGTCATCATTGTGGAAAGAAAGGGCATATCAAACCATTCTGCTTCAAACTTTATGGCTATCCTGAACATTTTCAGTATAGAAGAGTTGAACCAGCTGCTATCAGACACAATGTTCAGAAGGTGTGGAAGCCCAAAGTTCAGAATGTAGGCCTTATAGCTCATACTTCTTTGAGAGCCACTTCAAAAGAAGATTGGTATTTTGATAGTGGGTGTTCAAGGCACATGACTGGTGTGAAGAAGCTGCTGAGCAATATCAGATCTTACTCCAGAAGCTATGTGACATTTGGAGATGGTGTAAAAGGTCAGATTCTGGGTATTGGTGATTTGATAAGAGAAGGGTTGCCCAGACTTAATGATGTGCTACTGGTGGAAGGATTAACTTCAAATCTGATCAGTATTAGCCAACTTTGTGATCAGGACTTGAAGGTTAATTTTAACAAACTAGAGTGTATTGTTACTGATCAGGAAGATAAGATTCAGATGAGAGGCTGCAGATCCAAAGACAATTGTTACTTGTGGGTTTCTGAAGAAGAAAGAAGTTTGACTTCTTGTCTTATGAGCTCAGAAGAGGAAGTCAAGCTCTGGCACCAGAAGTTAGGTCATCTGCATCTAAAAGGCATGAAGAAAATCCTAAGTACTGAAGCTATCAGAGGTGTACCTAATCTGAAGATCAATGAGGACAGTGTTTGTGGTGATTGTCAAATTGGAAAACAAACAAGAAAGTCTCATCCCAGATTAGTTCACCAGGTAACTACTAAAGTACTAGAACTTGTTCATATGGATTTGATGGGGCCTATGCAAGTAGAAAGTATTGGAGGAAAAAGATATGCTTTTGTAATGGTAGATGACTACTCAAGATATACATGGGTCAACTTTGTTAGAGAAAAGTCTGACACTTTTGAAGTTTTCAAAGAAATGTGCATCCAACTACAAAGAGAGAAGGATAGTGGGATTATCAGAATCAGAAGTGATCATGGCAAAGAATTTGAAAACAAGAGCTTTTCAGAATTCTGTGCCTCTGAAGGTATAAAGCATGAGTTTTCTGCACCTATCACACCTCAGCAAAATGGTGTAGTTGAGAGGAAAAATAGGACATTAGCAGAATGTGCAAGGGTTATGCTGCATGCTAAGAAGCTGCCATATATGTTATGGGCTGAAGCAATGAACACTGCATGTTACATACACAACAGAGTCACTTTAAAGAAGGGTACTGCATCAACTCTGTATGAATTATGGAAAGGGAGGAAGCCAACTGTGAAATATTTCCATGTTTTTGGGAGCAGATGCTATATCTTGGCTGACAGAGAAAATAGAAGAAAACTGGATCCTAAGTCTGATGAGGGTATATTTTTGGGATATTCAGTGAACAGCAGAGCTTATAGGGTGTTTAATTCCAGAACCAAGGTTGTGATGGAGTCCATAAATGTGGTTATTGATGATTTGTCTGCTGAGAATGAGCCTGAAGTTGTTCCAGAGTCTGAAGCCTCAGAAGAACAAACTTCAGAAGCTGAAAAGCATTCAGAGTCTGAAGAAGCAGAAGATCAACCAGATCAAGTTCCAAATGGTAAAGGGCCATCTATTAGAATTCAGAAAGATCATCCTAAAGAGCTTATCATTGGGAGTTTGGATCAAGGGGTCAGAACCAGGAGATCAGAACCAGCTGCTACTGATTCATGTTTTGTGTCAAAGGTTGAGCCTAAAAATGTGAAAGAAGCCCTAACTGATGAATTTTGGATTGAAGCAATGCAAGATGAGTTGAATCAATTCAAAAGGAGTGAAGTATGGGATTTGGTTCCAAGACCTGAAGGGTTGAATGTGATTGGCACTAAGTGGATATTCAAGAATAAAACAGATGAAAGTGGTACTGTAGTCAGAAACAAGGCAAGGTTGGTTGCTCAGGGTTATACTCAAGTAGAGGGATTGGATTTTGATGAGACATTTGCACCTGTGGCCAGACTAGAGTCCATAAGACTACTGTTGGGTGTTTCATGCATTCTCAAGTTCAAATTGTTTCAGATGGATGTGAAGAGTGCATTTTTGAATGGATATCTGCAAGAGGAAGTGTTTGTTGAACAACCTAAGGGTTTTGTGGATCCTAAGTTTCCAGAACATGTGTACAAGTTAAAGAAGGCTTTATATGGATTGAAGCAAGCACCAAGAGCATGGTATGAAAGACTGACTCAGTTTCTTGTGGCTCAAGGTTACAGAAAAGGAGGTTCTGATAAGACTTTGTTTGTGAAAGATGAAAATGGGAGTCTGATGATTGCTCAGATTTATGTAGATGATATTGTGTTTGGTGGGATGTCTCAGAAGATGGTCAAATTGTTTGTTCAGCAGATGCAGTCAGAATTTGAAATGAGCTTAGTTGGTGAACTGACATACTTTCTTGGGTTACAAGTCAAACAAATGGAAGATACAATCTTCATTTCTCAAAGTAAGTATGCCAAGAACATAGTGAAGAAGTTTGGAATGGAATCTGCTGCTCACAAGAGGACACCAGCTGCTACTCACCTGAAGTTAACTAAGGATGAACATGGAGTTTCAGTAGACCAAAGTCAGTACAGGAGCATGATAGGAAGCTTATTGTATTTAACTGCAAGCAGACCTGATATCACTTATGCTGTTGGAGTTTGTGCAAGATATCAAGCTGATCCTAAGATGAGTCATCTGACACAAGTTAAAAGGATCCTGAAGTATGTGAACAGCACAAGTGACTATGGAATCATGTACTCACATAATTCAAGTTTTGAACTGATGGGGTTTTGTGATGTTGACTGGGCTGGAAGTGCTGATGACAGAAAGAGTACCTCAGGAGGTTGTTTCTTCTTAGGAAATAACTTGATTTCATGGTTCAGCAAGAAACAGAACTGTGTGTCATTGTCAACTGCTGAGGCTGAGTATATTGCTGCTGGAAGTAGTTGCTCACAATTGGTGTGGATGAAGCAGATGCTGGAGGAGTACAACATTGAACAAAGAACTATGACATTGTTTTGTGACAATTTGAGTGCCATCAACATCTCTAAGAATCCAATTCAGCACAGCAGAACCAAACACATAGACATCAGACATCATTTTATCAGAAACCTTGTGGAGGACAAGATTGTTCAGCTGGAACATGTAGCTACTGAAGAACAAGTTGCTGACATTTTCACAAAGGCCTTGGATGCTAAGCAGTTTGAAAACTTAAGGAGCATGTTAGGTGTGTGTCTACATGAAGACTTATAGCAATTAATGCAAACTGGATGTGAGGAAGATAGAGTACCTGCCAGCTTTGTTAGTGCTAAGTGTGATGCTGCTTTTGATACTAAGTCTGAAGTTCAAACTGGGACAGTAGTTGAAGATGTTTGTGCAGTTTTCCTTCCCTATTTGGAGTCTGAGATTTGTCAGAATTTTGTGGCTAAAAAGGGGGAGAAAATCTTATGCACTGTGTTAGCTCTGATACCAAGAATTAGAAGATGTATTGCTGCATTTCAGATGTTAAGCTGTCAGTGTGGTTCAGAAAGTGTGTCATTAATTCAGAAGGTGACTAGTTTTGCTCTGATACCAAGCAATATTTGTCCATATATGATCAAGGGGGAATATGTGTCTCAGGGGGAGTACAAGATTGTTATGATTCTGAGTGCTTGTGTGATCCTGAAGTGTGCTTCTGATATGCTCTGATAACATTTCTCTGGAGTTCAGTAGTAAGGGGGAGTTTGTATGAGAAGCTGAGTTGCAGGGGGAGTGTTGTGAAGCTGGAGTGTTTGTTTATGTGTTTTGAGAAGTTTCAGGGGGAGTTTGTGATGATCAGGAGTTGATCAGTAGCTCTGATACCATGGTTGTGATCAGAAGTTGATCAGTACTTGGTTGTTGTGTGCTTCAGTAGCTGTTATGATTTGTAGAACTGAAGCTAGTTTGGGTTATTTATAGCTGTGTCCGCTGCTTATGTTTATGCTATGATATGTTGTTGTGGAGTTCTTCATTGCTGAGCTGATTATAATGAAGTTTGAAGGACTTGGATGGTTTTAGCCAAAAATCTGCCAAAGGGGGAGATTGTTGAGTCTGTTGGTGTTGGCTGCATTGTTTGGCAAAACCAAAGTATGGAATAGAAGCATTTCCTTATGTTGAACGTTTCTTCAGTTACAAGTTTTCTCGTTTTGAAGCCATTCAGAAGCTGTAATCTACATCAGAAGCTGAAATGCTCATCAGAAGCACTGTAGCACTTCAGAAGCAGTTTCAGGTTCTGAAGCCAGCATTGACTTCTGTTGACCACATCAGAAGCTGGGTTTACTGGATTATTTTTGCGCATATCTTGGGAGATTTAGCAAGGAATTATCTTTGTATAATTACTTCTAGAAGGCTGGTTTAATTGGAGAAGATATCTTTGAAGATTTGGTTCAATATTATGAAAATTCGTATTTCCTGTTTTAAATCTTTCAAAGATTGTATGCAGTTTTATTTGTTACATTATTGGATCAATCTTATTCCAGTAACAAATCAATTCAGAAGATTTGGAGCATAATTAAGAGACTTGCTGAAGGCTATATAAGGAGGAGTGCTGCTGCTATTCAAGATACGATTTAGAGAGTCAAAAAATCAGAGAATTGAGTCTGTGTTTTTACTTAGAGTTTTTATTGTGCACCACTCATTGTTTGAGTTGGCTTAGTGTTTTTATAGAGTTGTAATTCATTCTAAGCCTTTAGGTACGAATGAAGTTTTGTCTTTGAAGTTTTCTGAAAACAGGGTAGTTGTGTTTCAGAACTGGTTAAGTTCAAAGGGTAGTTTCAGTAACTGGGTTTAGTTACTTGAATAGGAAGATAGTGGTTTCTATTACTCAACGTGTTAGGTAGAATTCAAGACTAGGTGGAGATTAATTGCTTGGGATAGGAACTGGGAGTCAGTTTCTGAGTCTTAAGGGTTAATTCCAATAGTGGAATTCCTTCCTGGATTGGTATCCCCCAGAGTAGGAGGTGTTTACTCCGAACTGGGTTATAACAAACCTTGTGTGTTCTTTAGCTTTCCTGCACTTTTTATTTCTGCTATTTATCTGCTTTAAATTGTGCTGAGTCATTGTTCAGAACCTGTGTTGGTTCAAAACCTGAAATCTCTTAAGTATTGCCTGGCCAGAATTTCAGAACTCCTTAGCAAAGCTCCAGCTGCAATGGATTTGAATTGGTTGAAGGCTTTCACAAAGGTTTTTGATATTGGTGATGAACTTGAACTTTTGTAAAGCTTTTGTGTTGGATTGGTTTTTTCTGGTTGTTTGTGAGGGTTTGTAAGCTAAAATGAGTAGAGTTTCTGCTCTTGAAAATGCTGTTATCAGTTGTGTTTGAAACCTTGGGCATTGCCTTCTATTTATAGGCCAAAACCAAATCTTTTTCATCATTACTAAATCCCAAAATTCAGCTGATTTGTGGCTAAGATCAAGCTGAATCCTTTTGCATTAAATGCTAATGGATAGAGGCAACCTTGCCTTGTACCAAGGGGCAAGACTCAGCCTGATTTCAGCCACAAATTCAACCAATTCTAGAAGGTAATGATGAAGAACAAAGCTGAATTGCAATTGGCTAATGCTTGGGGATCAATCCTTGCAATCTCAATGGTTGATCAATGAAAACGTGCACTGTGATGTGCAGAGATTGATGGATGAAAAAGGCTACTTATGGCTAGTGTGAGGGGTGAAAAGCTGCTGCAAAACAGGGTAGACACTCATGGCTTTTCAAGTGAGAAAATCCAGCTAGTTTGACTAGTTTTGGGGAAGCAAGCAGGAGGAAAGTCCTCAAGCAGGTGGCTGGCAACCTTGTGGTGGTTAACAGGTCACATGGGAGGGACTAGAGCTGCCCAAGGGCAAGCCCACTTGCTTGTCACATGCTAGGTTGGAAGAAAAAGCTTCCAACCTTGGCATTAATGGCAAGTCCTTCAATTCTGGTTTTGCTTGGCCCAATTAGCCATGAATGCTACTTAAAATAATTATGGAAATGATATGCAACAAATTCTGGAATTAAATCAAAGAAACCAAAAATCTGCAGAAAAATCGCAGACTTCGCAGTGCGAAGTCAGCATTTTTGAAATGTTGACTTTTCTGTTGACTTTTGTTGACTTTTGACTTTTTCCCCTCTTTGATTTTTTTGATTTTTTTGTTTTAAAATGCTTAGGACAAAATTAGGGTACTACAACTTAATCAAATATGAGAGGTGTTCTCTTAATACAACACAGGTTAAGACTCTTAACCTTCAGAAATTCTAAGTTACAAAGACTGAAGAATTTCTAAGAGATTTGAACTTTGACAGTTTTTACACAGAAAACAGAGCAGAGTTTCAGCAATGCGTTTCAAAGAGTCTTCAACATTTTCTTCTTCAAATCTTCCTCCTTTTATAGATAAAAATAGAGCTGTTGAAGATTTGCTGGAATTCAGGAAATTAGCCGTTGCAATTGGACTAGGTTGCTGCAATTGTGTGCTGCACTTTATCTGTCAGAACAGGGCAGGTGCCATTTTTGAATTGGCCCACCTTAAAAACTGGAGAATGTTTGGGTCAGGGAGACAACTGTTCCATTGAGTTGTTCTGACACCTCCAGGCATTAAATGCGCACAGTACTGGTTGCTTTTCCATGCCATATCAGCTTCAGAAGCTTCTCAGTGAACAGTGATCAGAAGCTCCCTTTGTACTGATCAGAAGCTGGCTTCAGGAGTTGACTTGCGTTGACTTCTTCAGAGGCACCCAGACTTCAGAAGCTGCACTTCTTCAGGACCTCTTCAGAAGCTCTTACTTCAGGAGCACTTCTTCAGGACCAGTTTCTTTCTAGCCTTGCAACCTTCCTTCTTGGCTTTCCTTCTTGCTCTTTAGCTTGTTCTTCATAACCATTATCAATCAATACTTATTAAGCATGTGGTTCTGAAACACTTGAACAAAGCATTAGCAATAAACCAATTTTCTCTTTAATACCTTGTTATCATCAAAACCATAAAGAGAGATATGTTTACACATAAATGTTTCAACAATCTCCCCCTTACTTTATAAGAGACTTGTTAAACACACTTTGTTCCAACATATTGTTCTAACTTGTCAAGGTGTGCCGACGTCAACTCCGGAAGACTGCGTGGAATGAAAAGTCATGATTCCCACGTTTACATGGAACGCTTACTTCCAATTGCATTTAGTTCATTGTCAAAAAATGTTATAAACCCTTTGACTGAAATTAGCCAATTTTTTAAAGACTTATGTGCTTCAACCTTGAGGATGGATGAACTTGTTAAAATGGATCAGAATATTCCAATCACTCTTTGTAAGTTGGAGCAAGTTTTTCCCCTGGGTTTCTTTGATTCTATGGAACATCTTCCGGTGCATCTAGCATATGAAGCTTGGCTTGGTGGACTTGTTCATTATAGGTGGATGTATCCTTTTGAAAGGTTCATGGGTTATGCAAAGCGAATGGTTAGAAATAAAGCAAGGGTTGAGGGATCAATACTTGCAGCTTACGTGGTTCGGGAAACAAACTATTTCATCTCTCACTACTTCGACAACTTGATGTTGATCCTAAGAATACACGAAATGAAGTTATTGTTGAAAGTGAATAGTGTCAGTCAGCCTTATCAGTTTTTCGTCACCACGGACGTCTTTGTCATCCAAAGAAAGATTACTGGATGAACGATGTTGAGTTGCAATCAGCGGCCATTCATGTGATGATTAATTGCATCGAAGTTGGATCATACATTGAGATGTTTCAAGGATTAAATATTGGTAACATATATACAACTTTTCAAGGATGGTTTAAACATCAGTTGCTAAATGATCATCCGACTACACAGATATATAAGTTGAGGGGGTTAGCCGAAGGTCCGGGAAGAAAAGTCAAACAACATCACACTTACTTTGTCAACGGATTTAAATTTCATAGTCAATCACGGTCGGTGGGCAAAAAAAACAATTAACAGCGGTGTTTACGTCAAAGGAATCAGTGATGGAGGTGAAGATGACTTATATGGTGTGATCAAACACATATTTGAAGTAACTTTCCTATATGTAGATGAACCCAACAAAGTTGTATTGTTTTATTGTGACTGGTTTGACCCTGCACATGGGATGAGAATTGATCCAAAGTATAAAATAGTTGATGTACGAATGGACAGAAGGTATAATACATTTGACCCTTTCATCTTGGCAAGTAAAGTTAGTCATGTGTATTATGTACCTTATCCTTCTCACCATCGACGCAAACATGGATGGTGTGCTGCTATCAAGTGTATACCAAGAGGTCAAATTGAGACAGAAGTTCAAGATAAAGAAGTACCTTACCAAGATGATGAAATATCACATGTTCCAGAAGTGATTGAAGTCGATCCTGCTACGGATTTGGTTGACAGATGAAATTCTGGCGCAGTAGGTCCTGATGTTGAACGAAAATTCCAACACATGAACATCAAGTAAAACAGAGTACAAACACGTAAAACAAAAATATCAGACAGAAAGTAAAAGACACAGGTTATTTGTTAACCCAGTTCGGTGACAAACACACCTACGTCTGGAGGCTACCAAGCCAGGAAGGAAATCCACTATAATAGTATCAATTCGAAGTCCTATGTGAACAGCCCCTGTTTCACAGCCTTCTCACTTAATCACTACCCGTGGTATTTCTACCTAGGAACTCCTAGATATAAGACCCCTCTTACTTCCTACTCAATCAATCACTGCCCCAGTGATCTTAAACTCTAAACAATCAAAGATGGAGACACTCTCCAAAACACCCAATAGTCACTCTTGCTTAAAAGCTTCAAGTGAACTACAGTTACAACACAATAAACCAAACCAACTCTAAACAATTGAGTGGTATGCAGAAACAGAGCACAAAGCTCACAATGAACAGACTCAAAAACTAAGAATAACTCTCTCTATAATTGCTTCTGTTTTTGATGTCATTCTTCAATAGCATCGTCTTCTATTTATAGTCTTCAGCAGCAACAAATAATTGAACCAAATATTCTTCATAGATATATTTCCAAAATTCTTTAGAAAGATATAGAAGCAAATATTCTTCAGAAATATATTTTCCAAAGATCTCTTTGAAAATATATTCATAAATAAAAGAAATCAATCTTCAGAAAAAAAAATCTCACACAAAAATTCTTCCTTCTAGAAACACACGCAGCAAGGAGAATTCTTCAGTCAAATCTTCAAACGATCAGGTGAGAAAATATACAACTCCAAGTGCAAAAACAAGACTGCTTCTGAAAGTTGCTTCTAAAGTTCAGCTTCTGAAGAATCAGCATCTGAAGTACTGTTCAGCGTCTGAACATCAGCTTCTGAAGGTTCAGCGTCTGAAGACCCAGCTTCTGAAGTACTGTTCAGCTTCTGAAGACCCAGCTTCTGAGGTACAGCTTCTGAAGACGCACATCTTGCTTGTATATTTGATTTTAGCAAACATGAAGCCAACAACCAAATACCAACAATCTCCCCCTTTGGCAAATTTTTGGCTAAAATTAAACTGAGACCAGAGAGATATCACAACCATGAAACATACAAGCTTCTTCACTCAACAAAGTACTCAACCATGAAGAACACAAAACGTAGCAAAATCAACAGACTCAGCAGCGGCACATACACTAGGTTTCCACACATACACTCCCCCTGAAACATGACATTCAGGAACAAAACGAAGCACTCCCTCTGAAACAGATCAGCTTCTGACAGGAAACTCATATACTCCCCCTGAACCAGAGACACTTCTGACACACTTATTTCTCCCCCTTTTTAACCAAACAATTTTGACAAAAATAACCATGCAATCACCAGGAGTAGAAACACAGAGAAACAGCAGAGGTTACAAAGGGAACACACCCAGAAACCTAATCAGAGGATATAAACATCCATCACATCACCACACACAGAACCCACATCAGAACCATCAACAGAACCATCATCAAAACCATCAGCAGGATCAGAATCGCACAAACAGAGTACCCACACATAGTCTTCACAGAAGAACAAAAACAAGAGACCATAACTGCAGAGAATAGTACAAAATGCAGACCAAAGGCACAAACTGAAATCCAGAATACAGCCCAAAAAATTGACAGTCTTCAGACTCAGCATCAGAAGCTGCTTAGTCTTTATTAGACACAACATCAGATGCTGCTTAGTCAATGTGTGCTTCAGGCACATTCAGAGGAATCTTCTTCCCAGCAATCCTCTTCTGAACAAATGGCATGATGTCTTTAACATCTTGCTCAACATCATCCTCAGACTCACTAGGATCCATTTCCTTTCCTTTTAGTGCCTTCTTCTTTGGGACAGGGGCCACTACCTTGCTCCAGCCTTTAGATGGTCCAATAACAGCACTCTTCTTAGCTACATGAGTAGGCCAGCTGGCAGCATCAACAACCTTTCCTTTCCTATTCTTCAGCCTCTTGCCAACACTATCACATTTTGGTCTCCATTCCTTCTTGACATTGATTACAACAGGTTCAGATTTTATTTGCTGAAGGTGTTTGGGGTATCCATGCAACTTGAAACAGAATGGCTTTATATGCCCCTTTTTACCACAGTAATGACATATCCAAGGATGAGAAACCCTCTTGCTCTTAGATCCCTGAGGTTGGTTCTGGTGTTCCAACTTAGGTTTACCCATCATTGGATCAAATGTCCCAACAACTCCAATGAACCTTTTAGCTGGATTTTGCTGTTTGTTGTTCAAGGTCCTATCATCAAATCCTATACCATATGGTTTCCCTTAGTTCTGACTCTCCAATATCTCTTCTAGCACATCAGTACCAGTGTTCAACATTCTGACTTGATTCTTCACATGTTCAAGTTGAGAGTTCAGTTGGGTTACCTCATCTTTGAGATCAGAGATTTGCCCTAAGTGCTCACTTCTTTCAGCACGCAGTTGTCTGATAGTTCTTTTTTGTTCTTCCAGCTGCTTGCAAACTTCTTCACTTCTGAGGTATAGTTTTTTGTAAGAGGCAGCTGGTTCTTCAAAAAAAAAAACAATTCTTCATCACTGGATTCAATATCTGATGATGCTTCAGAACCTGATAGTGCTTCTTAAACCTTAACTTTATCACCAGACCTGCATCTACCAGTTAAGGCAACAACATGCTTGGCTGATTTATTCCCCACTTCTCCTTCTGAGTCATCTTCATCAGACCAAGAAACTGCCAAACTCTTTTTCTGTTTCTTGAGGTATGTTGCACATTCTGTCCTAATGTGGCCATATCCTTAACACTCATGACACTTGTTGAGTATTTTTGAAGTTGGCTGCATGTTTTGGCAAATCCAATATGTTCAATGGAAGCATCTCTATGTTTATAACAAGTCTTCAGTTGCAAGAAATTCCATTTGAAGTTGTTCAGAAGCTGAATGCACCTTCAGACGCACTGTAGCTCTTCAGATGCTGAAATGTGCTTCTGATGCTTCAGACGCACTATTCAAACAGTTGACTTTTGTTGACTTCTTTAGAAGCTGCATATTTACATGTTATTTCTGCACGAATCTTTGCGAGATTTATCATGGTTTTATTATGGATTAATGCTTCTAGAATGCTGATTGAATTGGTGAAGATCTAATGAAGATTTGGCTCGTTTTTATGAAGTTTGTATTTTACTGAAGAATCTTTGAAGAGATACATTGCAGAATTATATGTTTCCTAATTGAGCCTTGCATAATTTAGAAACATATCAATTCAGAAGATTGGAGTCATAATTAAGTTGTTTGCTGAAGATTATAAAAGGAGTGCTTATGCCATTGTTCAAGACATACGAAGAATTGAAGAAAATCAGAGAAATAGAGTCTTAGAGTTTTTAAGCTTTTAGCTTTGTTTGTGCACCACTCTATTGAGTTGGTTTAGGTGTGTTATTGAGTTGTAATCACTCTAAGCCTGTAGGTACGAGTGCAGTTTATGTTGTAGTACCCTAATTTTGTCCTACGCATTTTAAAACAAAAAAAATCAAAAAGAATCAAAAGAGGGGGAAAAAGTCAAAAGTCAACAAAAGTCAACAGAAAAGTCAACTTTTCAAAATTGAGGACTTCGCAATGCGAAGCTCACTTCGCACTGCGAAGTCTGCGATTTTTCTGCAGATTTTTGGTTTCTTGGATTTAATTCCAGAATCTGTTGCACATCACTTCCATAATTATTTTAAGTAGCATTCATGGCTAATTGGGTCAAGCAAAGCCAGAGTTGAAGGACTTGCCATTAATGCCAAGGTTGGAAGCTTTTTCTTCCAACCTAGCATGTGACAAGCAAGTGGGCTTGCCCTTGGGCAGCTCTAGTCCCTCCTAGGTGACCTGCTAACCACCACAAGGTTGCCAGCCACCTGCTTGAGGACTTTCCTCTTGCTTGCTGCCCCAAAAACCAGTCAAACCAGCTGGATTTCTCACTTGAAAAGCCATGAGTGCCTACTCTGTTTTGCAGCAGCTTTTCACCCTCTCACACCAGCCAATTTTAGCCTTTTCATCCCTCAATCTCTGCACATTACAGTGCACGTTTTTATTGACCAACCATTGAAATTGCAAGGATTGATCCCCAAGCATTAGCCAATTGCAAATCAGCTTTGTTCTTCATCATTACCTTCTAGAAATAGTTGAATTTGTGGCTGAAATCAAGCTGGATCTTGCCCCTTGGTACAAGGCAGGGTTGCCTCTATCCATTAGCATTTAATGCAAAGGGATTCAGTTTGATCTTGGCCACAAATCAGCTGAATTTTGGGATTGTGTAATGATGACAAAGATTTGATTTTGGCCTATAAATAGAAGGCAATGCCCAAAGGAACAAACACAGTTAACACAGCATTCAAAGAGCAGAAACTCTACTCATTTCAACCTACAAATCTCCACAAACAACCAGAAAAAAACCAATCCACACAAAGCATTACAAAGTTCCAAAACCATCACAAATACTCAAACCTCTTGCACAAGCTTTCAACCAAATCAAATCAAGTGCAGCTGGAGCTTTGCTAAGGAGTTCTGTAAGTTACTAAGCTCTTTATCTTGCATTTAATTGTGTTTGCATAGCTATTTTGGCTCAAAACCTTTTGATTCTAAAAAACCCCTTTTGAATTTCAAAGAAATCTCAAGGTTTTCAAAACATCAAAACTGGTTTGTCCAACCTTTTTCACCCCAAAAACTCAAAGTTTTTCACCCATCTATAAGGTCTTGAGTGTGTTCAGAAGTTGTTTCTGAACAAAAGTTCAGAAACAGCTTCTGAACCCAAAATTTCGCATGCTTCGCAGTGCGAAGTCATGGTCGCAGTGCGACCATGACAGAACTCAGAACCTGAGTTTTTGTGTCCAAACAACCAATTTTTGAGGTTCTAGCCCCAGAGCTCAGAACCTAAGAGTTTTTAAACCCATGTTCTTCAAACCATAACAAGGATTTTGCATAATTTTGACAAAATCACAAGTTCGTATGACCATTTTGTGGATAACTTGCAAAGCAAGTTATGTTCCCAAACTTTCAAAACCACATGAACAAACAAGCTATGTTCATCATTTCAATCCAAACTTGAACAATAAATATTGTTCATGATGTTCAAAACTCAAAGATGAACATATACCGTTTACGTTCGCATTTTCGCAAAATGAGACGAACTTGCGCGTTTTCTAGCAAATTTGCTAAATCTTCCCATTTTGGGTTTTCAAACCAAATGTTTTGACTTACCTTGGGATTTCTAAAGGATTCAACCCAAAAACATGAATGAAAAAGGGATGGTGTGACGTATGTCTCTCCATCGCCCCGATTGTACGAATGCGTGACGTATGTCTCGTCGCTCGGACAATCGTCATTCCCCTTTTTTTAATATGTACAACCCAAACCAAACCAAATCTTGGCCCCTTGTGGTCAATCCAAGCCTTTTGGTCCCCCGTTGGCCATTAGACTCAACCCCTCGACTCGTTAGAGTCCACTCGGTCAATGTTTGACTCGTTTGAGTCCATTGCACCTCCCTTGGTCCCATAGCGACCAATTCAACCCTCTACCCTAACGGACGTACCTTTTAACAATTCTAATGTGATTCGCGAACGAACGCTTAATAAGTCTCCAAGTGCGAGCATACAAGCTACGTTTAATCGCAAGAATTCGGTTAAAACATCGTCCAAGTTAAAATCAACCAACACATATACGTTTTTCTACCAAAGAACTACGTATGCTTTGAATTCTCCGACTACCGGGAGATACGTAGGAGCAAGATCGACATCTTGTCAAGCACAATAATAAAAACTTTTTTTCGTTTGTTTTTATCTCTTTCCCCCCCTTTATTATATTTTTAACATAAATGAACATGCACGCAAAGTATTAAAAAACAATTCAAGCTTTAACCAAATAGAAGGTTCCCGTTGAGTACAACGGACGTGAGGGGTGCTAATACCTTCCCCTCGCGTAACCGACTCCCGAACCCGACAATGGTTGCGATGACCTAATCCTTATCCTCATCGTCAAAGGGTTTTATTATCGTTTCCCTTTACAACAAAAAAAAAACTTAAGGGTTTATCAACGTTCCCTTTACACAAAAACTTTGGTGGCGGCTTCACAAAGGCCCTCCGAGCGTTCGAGGACGTCCTCGGAGGATTTGTGCGTCTTTTTCCCGAGGAAAAAAACGAGGTGCGCACAGCTGGCGACTCCACTGGGGACCCTGTTCCCACTAGCGAGTCAAGCCTAACCTATTTGGGTTAAAGACAATTGCTTTATTTTCTTTGCGTGCCATGTTTATTTATTTTATTCATGCATGTTATATTTATGCTTTATGTTTATATTTGCTTTATTTGCTTTATATTCATATTATATATATCAAATGTGGGGGTTACTTGAGTGATGTTACTCCACATTGTTCGGGTTAATGCCGGACGTGTGAGGCTCTCTACCCGAGCTTGAGAAAAACACTAAGTTAGAAGGAGGTTGTGTGCGGAAGCCCGCGTTGACGTATGTCCGTGAGGTGGGATGTCCAACCCCGCTTAGATGAGATTTTCACGTGGAATTAATTGAAGTCATGTCGACGTATGTCCATAGACAACCCTAATTCCATGTGAGGTCTATGACTCTAAGGACCTCTTCTTAGGAGATTTCCCAATTTAGAGCCTACATGTGAGGATGGGGGGAAAAAGACCACATACTGGGGAACGAACCCACCATGGATGTCACCCCCCTTATCTACTATATCCTCACCGGTAAGCAAGTAGATGTGGCCAGGGCCATTTGCCAGGAGATTAAGATAGTAGTCGAGAGTGGCATCAAGCCACCGGCCAAGAAGATGTGCCCACTTGCTTTCCCGGGTCTTATCATGGGACTCTGCCGGGACGCCCGCGTAGTTATCCCTCCCCAGGTGTCCGAAACCATTAAAAACCCCATTACGGACGAGTACATCTCCAGACATTGCACGGGGAGGAGAGCGAGGGCACAGCAGCCACGGCCTAGGCCTCCACCAGCATCAGGGGATTGTCGCACTTGCACTTTCATATTGGAGCAGAATGCCTCCTCCCATCGATACATGACTATGATGCATGATTCCATGTATCGTCTTCAGAGGCAGCTGGGTAGGCCGACGGATCCTGATGATCAGATACCGACACCCCAGATGTTCGTGGCTCATGGTCGTTGGCCCGGGGATAGGCCAGAGCATGCAGAGGCTGGAGGCAGTGGTACAGCGGCCGGAGGCCAAGGAGGAGGTGATGAGGAGGATGAGGACGAGGAGGACGAGGATGAGGAGACCGAGGATGATGAGGCTTTCACTCCTTGAGTGACCCCTTTTTTTATGCTTTCTCATATTTTGTTGTTTATGTTTATGTCATTTGTCTCGTACACTCTTTAGAGGTTTCTTTTGATTGGTACTCTGTAGTTATATTGATACTTTTGCTTTATTATTCGAGTACTGTTCGCTATTATTACCTAGCTTTTGCATCATAATCATGCTTACGTTTTATATATATACGTATGAATGTTTGAAATTTTTGTTACCTATCATTAATAATGTGAATTTGACAAATCTTTCCGCAACCGAATAAGCCAAGGTTTTTAGCCATAGATAAATGGTAGTGATAAATGTGATTTATTTTCGCAAAGCAAAAATGCATGTTTCCTATTTCCTTCCCTGATTAAAATTTGAAATGAGAATGTATATTCCATACTAAATTATACCATACGATTCACGTTATTTAATATGTTTGTTCTATGAACCGTTTTAGAACCAGCCAGATGTGAGGAATCCCCAAAGTTATCATAATACATATGCAGGAGATCGACATTTTGGTTTAGCTCGATTTTTTTATGTTAAATCTGAATTTTGTTTTTAATTACATAAAAGTATTGACATGATCAAGGCATTTGTTTGAAAACGAGAGAAAACAGTCAACCACAAACAGCCCACCCTGTGAGAAGTGAGTATTTGTTAAACCCCTTCGAGCCTAACAAATCAGAATTTTTGACTATGAACTGCCAACTTTCATAAGCTCAACTGCTTAATGAGATTGCCGGAGTTTGTAAAAAAAAAATATATATATTTTCAGTTCATAGTCAAAACATCACTGAATTCTGATAATTTCCTTTCGATTTTTGAACCCTTAAAACATCATGATTAGTGTCCCTTGCCAAGAGAGGAGGGAACATTCAAATAGGGTATCGTACTGAAACAAGTTGGGAAAAAGGAGAGGTTTGTGAAAGTCAAGCAAACGTTGAATTTCTTAAATTGATCTTGACGACCAAAGAAAAAAGAAGAAAAAAAGAAGCAAAGCAAACCAAGAAAAAGAAAAGAGAAAAGAGAAAAGAAGATCGATAAAACCCAAGAGTTGTCAAGATCAAAAGGAAAGCATTTGTGAATCACCAAAATGGTGATTTGAACAAAGAAAGGGGTAAGTTAGAAAGAATGTTCCCTCTTGTTTGGCCATTTGAATTCAATTTCCCCACATATGACATTTCTTTTGTAACCCAGCCAAATTACAACCCTTAAAAGACCTTTTGATCAATGCTTTCATGTTTTCAAGAAACAATAATTGGATGGACATATAAATCGATCGGAATGTTAACAAAATTGCCCGATGAGTGTTCATAACCCCTCACCATTAATATTCAATTTGTTTTTTTTTTACTTAAATGAGTGATAGGTTGGTTCATTAATAAGCATGTTATTTAATTTGAAATGTACAATATGATTTTTGTGTGGTATTTATTTCGACTTTTTCAGTACAATCTCGGAATAATAGGGGGCATAAAATTGCATGCGCAAATTTCATATGAATCAACCAAAATCAAAAAAGCCCGATCTCGCTCGGCAACCAACAATAAAACCCAATTTCCATTTGCACCCGCAATTTTTAAACCAAAACCTGATTGCTCCCGGTGCACAAATCATTCAAAGCTCAACCATGCTCAGTACCCTCCCTACAACACACAAAGGGCCCAATTGTCATTCCTCAAACACCCAGCAAAGGGCCCAATTGGCATCAGCAATCCCAAACACGATTAAAGCAACTACACCTTTGGGGCAGGTCACTTCCCCCCATTAACGAAATTCTTCCCAAGCGAAGTCTTTTACTTTTGTCAAAATCTCCATCTATGATAGTGTATATATTTCCAAAACAAAAATTACGTGGAATCTTTTATGTTTTTGAAAAAGTAATAACAAACACATTTTCTCTGAATGGTGAATACTTTAAAAAAACGTGCATCAAAATCTATCCATAGAGCAGATAGGCCTCGCAGGCCAAGCACGGTTGATTGCTAAAGGAATTTCTGGTCACCGGTGAATCAAAAAGGAATATCCCCGTCGAATCAAGAGCCTGAAGGGACGATTCAAGCAAGGATGACCAACCAGAGCACAAGCGTTCCCCAACTGAACCATCAGTATGCTCCTCAGCGGTTTAGCACAATTTATCCAGCGGATTAACAATCCCCACGAGGTATTTATTCCTTATCAATTATCGTGGTCTCACCCCGTCCATATTTAAATATATCCCCTGAGAGTTTATCCCTGTAAGGATTACCGAATGATTATGCCGGTCCACATTTTACCTTGCCAGCCTAATTTTGTTTCATCACCCCCAAGGGTCAAGCGGAACAAAATTCCCCAATAAACACCCTGAACATCCAAACACCAAACAAGGCTGGATATCGATCATGCTTCCAAAATGATCCTTTATCCCCATAAGCCAAACCTCCTTGATACTCCCCAGGGAGTCTCAACCCCAAACAAAAGTCCAATCATTATTGGCAAACAAAACACAAATTTTCGGGCTTAGGCTCGAACTACACCGGTTTTGATCCCATTTGGGTATGTAGGCAAAGGACCTTGTCCTTCCAAACCGACCAACCAAAAAAACAAGCAAAACACAAAAAGAGAGCCCAACCACAACCGCAACCACAACAAAGACCGACTTTGCTCGGCACCCAACCAACCTTATTTTATTCATGCATGCATATTTAAAACCATTCATACACATGCATTTCATTTCATAAAACATGCATCCTCAACAAGGATCCTCCAGTGAGTATCACATATTCACCAACATCCATTAACATTCAACCAGGGGCACCTATTTAGGATAAGACCGCAGCTCGTTAGGAATCGATATTCAGAAGCAGTGCCTGAATAAGATCACCTAGCTTAGGTATCAACCTCTAGAAGCAATACCTAGAGTAGATCACCTCCCCCAGTGTATCGACATTCAGAAGCAGTACCTGAATAAGATCACAGCTCGTTAGGAATCGATATTCAGAAGCAGTACCTGAATAAGATCACCTAGCTTAGGTATCGACCTCTAGAAGCAGTACCTAGACAAGATCACCTACCTCAATGTTCCACCTCTAGAAGCAGTACCTAGAGTAAACCTCCAGCTTAGGTATCGACCTCTAGAAGCAGTACCTAGACAAGATCACCTACCTCAATGTTCCACCTCTAGAAGCAGTACCTAGAGTAAACCTCCATCTTAGGTATCGATCTCTAGAAGCAGTACCTAGATAAGATCACCTACCTCAATGTTCCACCTCTAGTGACATCCTAGAGTAAATCACCACCCTCAGGAATCGACCTCTAGAAGCAGTGCCTAGATAAGATTACCTTCATCCCCCAGTGGATCTACCTCCAGTGTTAGCGGCTGGATACGATCAACACCTACCAACCCTTACATTTGCATTTCGCGAAGGACAAAATTCGGATCCTTCTTTTTACTTAATTGATCTCCGCAAAGAGTTCATGAGCTGCCCTCGGCACTCACGCACTCTATGCGAAGACACAATTAAGTAGGGGCAGCTGTAGTACCCTAATTTTGTCCTACGCATTTTAAAACAAAAAAAATCAAAAAGAATCAAAAGAGGGGGAAAAAGTCAAAAGTCAACAAAAGTCAACAGAAAAGTCAACTTTTCAAAATTGAGGACTTCGCAATGCGAAGCTCACTTCGCACTGCGAAGTCTGCGATTTTTCTGCAGATTTTTGGTTTCTTGGATTTAATTCCAGAATCTGTTGCACATCACTTCCATAATTATTTTAAGTAGCATTCATGGCTAATTGGGCCAAGCAAAGCCAGAGTTGAAGGACTTGCCATTAATGCCAAGGTTGGAAGCTTTTTCTTCCAACCTAGCATGTGACAAGCAAGTGGGCTTGCCCTTGGGCAGCTCTAGTCCCTCCCAGGTGACCTGCTAACCACCACAAGGTTGCCAGCCACCTGCTTGAGGACTTTCCTCCTGCTTGCTGCCCCAAAAACCAGTCAAACCAGCTGGATTTCTCACTTGAAAAGCCATGAGTGCCTACTCTGTTTTGCAGCAGCTTTTCACCCTCTCACACCAGCCAATTTTAGCCTTTTCATCCCTCAATCTCTGCACATTACAGTGCACGTTTTTATTGACCAACCATTGAGATTGCAAGGATTGATCCCCAAGCATTAGCCAATTGCAAATCAGCTTTGTTCTTCATCATTACCTTCTAGAAATAGTTGAATTTGTGGCTGAAATCAAGCTGGATCTTGCCCCTTGGTACAAGGCAGGGTTGCCTCTATCCATTAGCATTTAATGCAAAGGGATTCAGTTTGATCTTGGCCACAAATCAGCTGAATTTTGGGATTGTGTAATGATGACAAAGATTTGATTTTGGCCTATAAATAGAAGGCAATGCCCAAAGGAACAAACACAGTTAACACAGCATTCAAAGAGCAGAAACTCTACTCATTTCAACCTACAAATCTCCACAAACAACCAGAAAAAAACCAATCCACACAAAGCATTACAAAGTTCCAAAACCATCACAAATACTCAAACCTCTTGCACAAGCTTTCAACCAAATAAAATCAAGTGCAGCTGGAGCTTTGCTAAGGAGTTCTGTAAGTTACTAAGCTCTTTATCTTGCATTTAATTGTGTTTGCATAGCTATTTTGGCTCAAAACCTTTTGATTCTAAAAAACCCCTTTTGAATTTCAAAGAAATCCCAAGGTTTTCAAAACATCAAAACTGGTTTGTCCAACCTTTTTCACCCCAAAAACTCAAAGTTTTTCACCCATCTATAAGGTCCTGAGTGTGTTCAGAAGTTGTTTCTGAACAAAAGTTCAGAAACAGCTTCTGAACCCAAAATTTCGCATGCTTCGCAGTGCGAAGTCATGGTCGCAGTGCGACCATGACAGAACTCAGAACCTGAGTTTTTGTGTCCAAACAACCAATTTTTGAGGTTCTAGCCCCAGAGCTCAGAACCTAAGAGTTTTTAAACCCATGTTCTTCAAACCACAACAAGGATTTTGCATAATTTTGACAAAATCACAAGTTCGTATGACCATTTTGTGGATAACTTGCAAAGCAAGTTATGTTCCTAAACTTTCAAAACCACATGAACAAACAAGCTATGTTCAGCCTTTCAATCTAAACTTGAACAATAAATATTGTTCATGATGTTCAAAACTCAAAGATGAACATATACCGTTTACGTTCGCATTTTCGCAAAATGAGACGAACTTGCGCGTTTTCTAGCAAATTTGCTAAATCTTCCCATTTTGGGTTTTCAAACCAAATGTTTTGACTTACCTTGGGATTTCTAAAGGATTCAACCCAAAAACATGAATGAAAAAGGGATGGTGTGACGTATGTCTCTCCATCGCCTCGATTGTACGAATGCGTGACGTATGTCTCGTCGCTCGGACAATCGTCATTCCCCTTTTTTTAATATGTACAACCCAAACCAAACCAAATCTTGGCCCCTTGTGGTCAATCCAAGCCTTTTGGTCCCCCGTTGGCCATTAGACTCAACCCCTCGACTCGTTAGAGTCCACTCGGTCAATGTTTGACTCGTTTGAGTCCATTGCACCTCCCTTGGTCCCATAGCGACCAATTCAACCCTCTACCCTAACGGACGTACCTTTTAACAATTCTAATGTGATTCGCGAACGAACGCTTAATAAGTCTCCAAGTGCGAGCATACAAGCTACGTTTAATCGCAAGAATTCGGTTAAAACATCGTCCAAGTTAAAATCAACCAACACATATACGTTTTTCTACCAAAGAACTACGTATGCTTTGAATTCTCCGACTACCGGGAGATACGTAGGAGCAAGATCGACATCTTGTCAAGCACAATAATAAAAACTTTTTTTCGTTTGTTTTTATCTCTTTCCCCCCCTTTATTATATTTTTAACATAAATGAACATGCACGCAAAGTATTAAAAAACAATTCAAGCTTTAACCAAATAGAAGGTTCCCGTTGAGTACAACGGACGTGAGGGGTGCTAATACCTTCCCCTCGCGTAACCGACTCCCGAACCCGACAATGGTTGCGATGACCTAATCCTTATCCTCATCGTCAAAGGGTTTTATTATCGTTTCCCTTTACAACAAAAAAAAAACTTAAGGGTTTATCAACGTTCCCTTTACACAAAAACTTTGGTGGCGGCTTCACAAAGGCCCTCCGAGCGTTCGAGGACGTCCTCGGAGGATTTGTGCGTCTTTTTCCCGAGGAAAAAACGAGGTGCGCACAGCTGGCGACTCCACTGGGGACCCTGTTCCCACTAGCGAGTCAAGCCTAACCTATTTGGGTTAAAGACAATTGCTTTATTTTCTTTGCGTGCCATGTTTATTTATTTTATTCATGCATGTTATATTTATGCTTTATGTTTATATTTGCTTTATTTGCTTTATATTCATATTATATATATCAAATGTGGGGGTTACTTGAGTGATGTTACTCCACATTGTTCGGGTTAATGCCGGACGTGTGAGGCTCTCTACCCGAGCTTGAGAAAAACACTAAGTTAGAAGGAGGTTGTGTGCGGAAGCCCGCGTTGACGTATGTCCGTGAGGTGGGATGTCCAACCCCGCTTAGATGAGATTTTCACGTGGAATTAATTGAAGTCATGTCGACGTATGTCCATAGACAACCCTAATTCCATGTGAGGTCTATGACTCTAAGGACCTCTTCTTAGGAGATTTCCCAATTTAGAGCCTACATGTGAGGATGGGGGGAAAAAGACCACATACTGGGGAACGAACCCACCATGGATGTCACCCCCCTTATCTACTATATCCTCACCGGTAAGCAAGTAGATGTGGCCAGGGCCATTTGCCAGGAGATTAAGATAGTAGTCGAGAGTGGCATCAAGCCACCGGCCAAGAAGATGTGCCCACTTGCTTTCCCGGGTCTTATCATGGGACTCTGCCGGGACGCCCGCGTAGTTATCCCTCCCCAGGTGTCCGAAACCATTAAAAACCCCATTACGGACGAGTACATCTCCAGACATTGCACGGGGAGGAGAGCGAGGGCACAGCAGCCACGGCCTAGGCCTCCACCAGCATCAGGGGATTGTCGCACTTGCACTTTCATATTGGAGCAGAATGCCTCCTCCCATCGATACATGACTATGATGCATGATTCCATGTATCGTCTTCAGAGGCAGCTGGGTAGGCCGACGGATCCTGATGATCAGATACCGACACCCCAGATGTTCGCGGCTCATGGTCGTTGGCCCGGGGATAGGCCAGAGCATGCAGAGGCTGGAGGCAGTGGTACAGCGGCCGGAGGCCAAGGAGGAGGTGATGAGGAGGATGAGGACGAGGAGGACGAGGATGAGGAGACCGAGGATGATGAGGCTTTCACTCCTTGAGTGACCCCTTTTTTTATGCTTTCTCATATTTTGTTGTTTATGTTTATGTCATTTGTCTCGTACACTCTTTAGAGGTTTCTTTTGATTGGTACTCTGTAGTTATATTGATACTTTTGCTTTATTATTCGAGTACTGTTCGCTATTATTACCTAGCTTTTGCATCATAATCATGCTTACGTTTTATATATATACGTATGAATGTTTGAAATTTTTGTTACCTATCATTAATAATGTGAATTTGACAAATCTTTCCGCAACCGAATAAGCCAAGGTTTTTAGCCATAGATAAATGGTAGTGATAAATGTGATTTATTTTCGCAAAGCAAAAATGCATGTTTCCTATTTCCTTCCCTGATTAAAATTTGAAATGAGAATGTATATTCCATACTAAATTATACCATACGATTCACGTTATTTAATATGTTTGTTCTATGAACCGTTTTAGAACCAGCCAGATGTGAGGAATCCCCAAAGTTATCATAATACATATGCAGGAGATCGACATTTTGGTTTAGCTCGATTTTTTTATGTTAAATCTGAATTTTGTTTTTAATTACATAAAAGTATTGACATGATCAAGGCATTTGTTTGAAAACGAGAGAAAACAGTCAACCACAAACAGCCCACCCTGTGAGAAGTGAGTATTTGTTAAACCCCTTCGAGCCTAACAAATCAGAATTTTTGACTATGAACTGCCAACTTTCATAAGCTCAACTGCTTAATGAGATTGCCGGAGTTTGTAAAAAAAAAATATATATATTTTCAGTTCATAGTCAAAACATCACTGAATTCTGATAATTTCCTTTCGATTTTTGAACCCTTAAAACATCATGATTAGTGTCCCTTGCCAAGAGAGGAGGGAACATTCAAATAGGGTATCGTACTGAAACAAGTTGGGAAAAAGGAGAGGTTTGTGAAAGTCAAGCAAACGTTGAATTTCTTAAATTGATCTTGACGACCAAAGAAAAAAGAAGAAAAAAAAGAAGCAAAGCAAACCAAGAAAAAGAAAAGAGAAAAGAGAAAAGAAGATCGATAAAACCCAAGAGTTGTCAAGATCAAAAGGAAAGCATTTGTGAATCACCAAAATGGTGATTTGAACAAAGAAAGGGGTAAGTTAGAAAGAATGTTCCCTCTTGTTTGGCCATTTGAATTCAATTTCCCCACATATGACATTTCTTTTGTAACCCAGCCAAATTACAACCCTTAAAAGACCTTTTGATCAATGCTTTCATGTTTTCAAGAAACAATAATTGGATGGACATATAAATCGATCGGAATGTTAACAAAATTGCCCGATGAGTGTTCATAACCCCTCACCATTAATATTCAATTTGTTTTTTTTTTACTTAAATGAGTGATAGGTTGGTTCATTAATAAGCATGTTATTTAATTTGAAATGTACAATATGATTTTTGTGTGGTATTTATTTCGACTTTTTCAGTACAATCTCGGAATAATAGGGGGCATAAAATTGCATGCGCAAATTTCATATGAATCAACCAAAATCAAAAAAGCCCGATCTCGCTCGGCAACCAACAATAAAACCCAATTTCCATTTGCACCCGCAATTTTTAAACCAAAACCTGATTGCTCCCGGTGCACAAATCATTCAAAGCTCAACCATGCTCAGTACCCTCCCTACAACACACAAAGGGCCCAATTGTCATTCCTCAAACACCCAGCAAAGGGCCCAATTGGCATCAGCAATCCCAAACACGATTAAAGCAACTACACCTTTGGGGCAGGTCACTTCCCCCCATTAACGAAATTCTTCCCAAGCGAAGTCTTTTACTTTTGTCAAAATCTCCATCTATGATAGTGTATATATTTCCAAAACAAAAATTACGTGGAATCTTTTATGTTTTTGAAAAAGTAATAACAAACACATTTTCTCTGAATGGTGAATACTTTAAAAAAACGTGCATCAAAATCTATCCATAGAGCAGATAGGCCTCGCAGGCCAAGCACGGTTGATTGCTAAAGGAATTTCTGGTCACCGGTGAATCAAAAAGGAATATCCCCGTCGAATCAAGAGCCTGAAGGGACGATTCAAGCAAGGATGACCAACCAGAGCACAAGCGTTCCCCAACTGAACCATCAGTATGCTCCTCAGCGGTTTAGCACAATTTATCCAGCGGATTAACAATCCCCACGAGGTATTTATTCCTTATCAATTATCGTGGTCTCACCCCGTCCATATTTAAATATATCCCCTGAGAGTTTATCCCTGTAAGGATTACCGAATGATTATGCCGGTCCACATTTTACCTTGCCAGCCTAATTTTGTTTCATCACCCCCAAGGGTCAAGCGGAACAAAATTCCCCAATAAACACCCTGAACATCCAAACACCAAACAAGGCTGGATATCGATCATGCTTCCAAAATGATCCTTTATCCCCATAAGCCAAACCTCCTTGATACTCCCCAGGGAGTCTCAACCCCAAACAAAAGTCCAATCATTATTGGCAAACAAAACACAAATTTTCGGGCTTAGGCTCGAACTACACCGGTTTTGATCCCATTTGGGTATGTAGGCAAAGGACCTTGTCCTTCCAAACCGACCAACCAAAAAAACAAGCAAAACACAAAAAGAGAGCCCAACCACAACCGCAACCACAACAAAGACCGACTTTGCTCGGCACCCAACCAACCTTATTTTATTCATGCATGCATATTTAAAACCATTCATACACATGCATTTCATTTCATAAAACATGCATCCTCAACAAGGATCCTCCAGTGAGTATCACATATTCACCAACATCCATTAACATTCAACCAGGGGCACCTATTTAGGATAAGACCGCAGCTCGTTAGGAATCGATATTCAGAAGCAGTGCCTGAATAAGATCACCTAGCTTAGGTATCAACCTCTAGAAGCAATACCTAGAGTAGATCACCTCCCCCAGTGTATCGACATTCAGAAGCAGTACCTGAATAAGATCACAGCTCGTTAGGAATCGATATTCAGAAGCAGTACCTGAATAAGATCACCTAGCTTAGGTATCGACCTCTAGAAGCAGTACCTAGACAAGATCACCTACCTCAATGTTCCACCTCTAGAAGCAGTACCTAGAGTAAACCTCCAGCTTAGGTATCGACCTCTAGAAGCAGTACCTAGACAAGATCACCTACCTCAATGTTCCACCTCTAGAAGCAGTACCTAGAGTAAACCTCCATCTTAGGTATCGATCTCTAGAAGCAGTACCTAGATAAGATCACCTACCTCAATGTTCCACCTCTAGTGACATCCTAGAGTAAATCACCACCCTCAGGAATCGACCTCTAGAAGCAGTGCCTAGATAAGATTACCTTCATCCCCCAGTGGATCTACCTCCAGTGTTAGCGGCTGGATACGATCAACACCTACCAACCCTTACATTTGCATTTCGCGAAGGACAAAATTCGGGTCCTTCTTTTTACTTAATTGATCTCCGCAAAGAGTTCATGAGCTGCCCTCGGCACTCACGCACTCTATGCGAAGACACAATTAAGTAGGGGCAGCTGTAGTACCCTAATTTTGTCCTACGCATTTTAAAACAAAAAAAATCAAAAAGAATCAAAAGAGGGGGAAAAAGTCAAAAGTCAACAAAAGTCAACAGAAAAGTCAACTTTTCAAAATTGAGGACTTCGCAATGCGAAGCTCACTTCGCACTGCGAAGTCTGCGATTTTTCTGCAGATTTTTGGTTTCTTGGATTTAATTCCAGAATCTGTTGCACATCACTTCCATAATTATTTTAAGTAGCATTCATGGCTAATTGGGCCAAGCAAAGCCAGAGTTGAAGGACTTGCCATTAATGCCAAGGTTGGAAGCTTTTTCTTCCAACCTAGCATGTGACAAGCAAGTGGGCTTGCCCTTGGGCAGCTCTAGTCCCTCCCAGGTGACCTGCTAACCACCACAAGGTTGCCAGCCACCTGCTTGAGGACTTTCCTCCTGCTTGCTGCCCCAAAAACCAGTCAAACCAGCTGGATTTCTCACTTGAAAAGCCATGAGTGCCTACTCTGTTTTGCAGCAGCTTTTCACCCTCTCACACCAGCCAATTTTAGCCTTTTCATCCCTCAATCTCTGCACATTACAGTGCACGTTTTTATTGACCAACCATTGAGATTGCAAGGATTGATCCCCAAGCATTAGCCAATTGCAAATCAGCTTTGTTCTTCATCATTACCTTCTAGAAATAGTTGAATTTGTGGCTGAAATCAAGCTGGATCTTGCCCCTTGGTACAAGGCAGGGTTGCCTCTATCCATTAGCATTTAATGCAAAGGGATTCAGTTTGATCTTGGCCACAAATCAGCTGAATTTTGGGATTGTGTAATGATGACAAAGATTTGATTTTGGCCTATAAATAGAAGGCAATGCCCAAAGGAACAAACACAGTTAACACAGCATTCAAAGAGCAGAAACTCTACTCATTTCAACCTACAAATCTCCACAAACAACCAGAAAAAAACCAATCCACACAAAGCATTACAAAGTTCCAAAACCATCACAAATACTCAAACCTCTTGCACAAGCTTTCAACCAAATAAAATCAAGTGCAGCTGGAGCTTTGCTAAGGAGTTCTGTAAGTTACTAAGCTCTTTATCTTGCATTTAATTGTGTTTGCATAGCTATTTTGGCTCAAAACCTTTTGATTCTAAAAAACCCCTTTTGAATTTCAAAGAAATCCCAAGGTTTTCAAAACATCAAAACTGGTTTGTCCAACCTTTTTCACCCCAAAAACTCAAAGTTTTTCACCCATCTATAAGGTCCTGAGTGTGTTCAGAAGTTGTTTCTGAACAAAAGTTCAGAAACAGCTTCTGAACCCAAAATTTCGCATGCTTCGCAGTGCGAAGTCATGGTCGCAGTGCGACCATGACAGAACTCAGAACCTGAGTTTTTGTGTCCAAACAACCAATTTTTGAGGTTCTAGCCCCAGAGCTCAGAACCTAAGAGTTTTTAAACCCATGTTCTTCAAACCATAACAATGATTTTGCATAATTTTGACAAAATCACAAGTTCGTATGACCATTTTGTGGATAACTTGCAAAGCAAGTTATGTTCCCAAACTTTCAAAACCACATGAACAAACAAGCTATGTTCATCATTTCAATCCAAACTTGAACAATAAATATTGTTCATGATGTTCAAAACTCAAAGATGAACATATACCGTTTACGTTCGCATTTTCGCAAAATGAGACGAACTTGCGCGTTTTCTAGCAAATTTGCTAAATCTTCCCATTTTGGGTTTTCAAACCAAATGTTTTGACTTACCTTGGGATTTCTAAAGGATTCAACCCAAAAACATGAATGAAAAAGGGATGGTGTGACGTATGTCTCTCCATCGCCCCGATTGTACGAATGCGTGACGTATGTCTCGTCGCTCGGACAATCGTCATTCCCCTTTTTTTAATATGTACAACCCAAACCAAACCAAATCTTGGCCCCTTGTGGTCAATCCAAGCCTTTTGGTCCCCCGTTGGCCATTAGACTCAACCCCTCGACTCGTTAGAGTCCACTCGGTCAATGTTTGACTCGTTTGAGTCCATTGCACCTCCCTTGGTCCCATAGCGACCAATTCAACCCTCTACCCTAACGGACGTACCTTTTAACAATTCTAATGTGATTCGCGAACGAACGCTTAATAAGTCTCCAAGTGCGAGCATACAAGCTACGTTTAATCGCAAGAATTCGGTTAAAACATCGTCCAAGTTAAAATCAACCAACACATATACGTTTTTCTACCAAAGAACTACGTATGCTTTGAATTCTCCGACTACCGGGAGATACGTAGGAGCAAGATCGACATCTTGTCAAGCACAATAATAAAAACTTTTTTTCGTTTGTTTTTATCTCTTTCCCCCCCTTTATTATATTTTTAACATAAATGAACATGCACGCAAAGTATTAAAAAACAATTCAAGCTTTAACCAAATAGAAGGTTCCCGTTGAGTACAACGGACGTGAGGGGTGCTAATACCTTCCCCTCGCGTAACCGACTCCCGAACCCGACAATGGTTGCGATGACCTAATCCTTATCCTCATCGTCAAAGGGTTTTATTATCGTTTCCCTTTACAACAAAAAAAAACTTAAGGGTTTATCAACGTTCCCTTTACACAAAAACTTTGGTGGCGGCTTCACAAAGGCCCTCCGAGCGTTCGAGGACGTCCTCGGAGGATTTGCGCGTCTTTTTCCCGAGGAAAAAAACGAGGTGCGCACATATGTATTGAAGTATATCTTCAAAAACGGGGTAGTTTTGTTTAAGTTGTTCAGTAACAGGTTTGTTACTTGAATAGGAAGTTAGAGGTTTTCTAATACTCAACGTGTTGGGTAGAAATCTGACTAGGAGGTGATTGTTTGCATAGGCTGGGAACTGGGGTTCAGTGTCTTGAGTCTTAAGGAATAATTCCTATAGTGGATTTCCTTCCTGGATCGGTATCCCCCAGAGTAGGAGGTGTTGAATCCGAACTGGGTTAACAAATTATGTGTGCCTTTTTAATTTCCTGCACCTTTATTTCTGCTGTTAACCTGTTTTTATTTGTGCTCTATTTTTGCTATCAATTGTGTCTTGCATCGTGTTTTTAACCTGTCCAGCCAGAATTTCAATTGGCATCAGAGCAGGCACCCTGCCTGTGATTGGGTGAGATCCAGAGTAGTGTTTTCTGGCAAGTATTGTAACACCTGTAGTACCCTAATTTTGTCCTAAGCATTTTAAAACAAAAAAATCAAAAAAAATCAAAGAGGGGAAAAAGTCAAAAGTCAACAAAAGTCAACAGAAAAGTCAACATTTTAAAAAATGCTGACTTCGCACTGCGAAGCTCACTTCGCACTGCGAAGTCTGCGATTTTTCTGCAGATTTTTGGTTTCTTTGATTTAATTCCAGAATTTGTTGCATATCATTTCCATAATTATTTTAAGTAGCATTCATGGCTAATTGGGCCAAGCAAAACCAGAATTGAAGGACTTGCCATTAATGCCAAGGTTGGAAGCTTTTTCTTCCAACCTAGCATGTGACAAGCAAGTGGGCTTGCCCTTGGGCAGCTCTAGTCCCTCCCATGTGACCTGCTAACCACCACAAGGTTGCCAGCCACCTGCTTGAGGACTTTCCTGCTGCTTGCTTCCCCAAAAAACCAGTCAAACTAGCTGGATTTTCTCACTTGAAAAGCCATGAGTGCCTACCCTGTTTTTGCAGCAGCTTTTCACCCCTCACACCAGCCATAAGTAGCCTTTTTCATCCCTCAATCTCTGCACATTACAGTGCACGTTTTCATTGATCAACCATTGAGATTGCAAGGATTGATCCCCAAGCATTAGCCAATTGCAATTCAGCTTTGTTCTTCATCATTACCTTCTAGAATTGGTTGAATTTGTGGCTGAAATCAGGCTGAATCTTGCCCCTTGGTACAAGGCAAGGTTGCCTCTATCCATTAGCATTTAATGCAAAGGGATTCAGCTTGATCTTAGCCACAAATCAGCTGAATTTTGGGATTTGGTAATGATGAAATAGATTTGGTTTTGGCCTATAAATAGAAGGCAATGCCCAAGGTTTCAAAAACAACTGATAACAGCATTTCAAGAGCAGAAACTCTACTCATTTTAGCTTACAAACCCCCACAAATAACCAGAAAAAAACCAATCCAACACAAAGCTTTACCAAAGTTCAAGTTCATCACCAATATCAAAAAAACCTTTGTGAAAGCCTTCAACCAATTCAAATCCATTGCAGCTGGAGCTTTGCTAAGGAGTTCTGTAAGTTTCTAAGCACTCATCTTGCATTTACAATTGTGTTTGCATAGCTATTTTGGTTGAAACCCATTTGATTCTAAAAAACCCCTTTTGAATTTCAAAGAAATCCCAAGGTTTTCAAAACATCAAAACTGGTTTGTCCAGCCTTTTTCACCCCAAAAACTCAAAGCTTTTCACTCACCTAAAAGGTCCTGAGTGTGTTCAGAAGTTGTTTCTGAACAAAAGTTCAGAAACAGCTTCTGAACTCAAAATTTCGCATGCTTCGCAGTGCGAAGTCATGGTCGCAGTGCGACCATGACAGAACTCAGAATCTGAGTTTTTGTGTCAAAATGACCAATTTTTGAGGTTCTAGCCCCAGAGCTCAGAACCTAAGAGTTTTTAAACCCATGTTTTTTCAAACTATAACAAGGATTTTGCATAATCTTGACGAAATCACAAGTTTGTATGACATTATGTGGATAACTTGCAAAACAAGTTATGTTCCCAAACTTTCAAACAAGCATGAACAAACAAGCTATGTTCATCATTCCAATCTAAACTTGAACAATAAATATTGTTCATGATTTTCAAAACTCAAATATGAACATACGCCAAATACGTTCGCTTTTTGCAAAATGAGCCGAACTTGTGCGTTTTCTAGCAAAATTGCTAAACCTTCCCATTTTGGGTTTTCAAGCCAAATGTTTTGACATACCTTGGGATTTCTAAAGGATTCAACCCAAAAACATGAATGAAAAAGGGATGGTGTGACATATGTCTCTCCATCGCCCCGATTGTACGAATGCGTGACGTATGTCTCGTCGTTCGGACAATCGTCATTCCATTTTCAATATGTACAACCCTAACCAAACCAAAACTTGGCCCCTTGTGGTCAATCCAAACCTTTTGGTCCCCCGTGGCCATTAGACTCGACCCCTCGACTCGTTTGAGTCACTCGGTCAATGTTCGACTCGTCCGAGTCCATTGTACCTGTTCTTGATCTCAGTGGATCAATCGAACAATCGCCCGACTCTTCGGAGTCCACTCGGTCAATGATTGACTTGTATGAGTCCATTGCACCTCCCTTGGTCCCATAGCGACCAATTCGAACCTTTTACCCTAACGGACGTACCTTTTAACAATTCTAATGCGATTCACGAACAAACGCTTAATAAGTCTCCCAAGCGCGAGCATACAAGCTATACGCTTAATAAGTCTCCCCAAGCGCGAGCATACAAGCTACGTTTTAATCGCAAGAATTTGGTTAAAACATCGTCCATTTAAAATCAACTAACATATGTACGTTTTTCTACAAAGAACTACGTACGCTTTGAATTCTCCGACTACCGGGAGATACGTAGGAGCAAGATCGACATCTTGTCAAGCGCAATAATAAAAAACTTTTTTTCTTTCTTTTCTCTCGTTTGTTTTTATCTCTTTCCCCCCTTTTATTATATTTTTGACATAAATGAACATGCGCGCAAAATATTAAAAAACAATTCAAGCTTTGACCAAATAGAAGGTTCCCGTTGAGTACAACGGACGTGAGGGGTGCTAATACCTTCCCCTTGCGTAACCGACTCCCGAACCCGACAATGGTTACGATGACCAATCCTTATCCTCATCGTCAAAGGGTTTTATTATCGTTTCCCTTTAAACAAAAAAAACTTAAGGGTTTATCAACGTTCCCTTTACACAAAAACTTTGGTGGCGGCTTCACAAAGGCCCTCCGAGCGTTTGCGAACGACCTCGGAGGATTTGCGCGTCTTTTTCCCAAGGAAAAAAACGAGGTGCGCACAGCTGGCGACTTCACTGGGGACCCTGTTCCCACTAGTGAGTCAAGCCTAACCTATTTGGTTTAAAGCCAATTCTTTTATTTTCTTTGCGTGCCATGTTTATTTATTTTATTCATACATGTTATATTTATGCTTTATGTTTATATTTGCTTTATCTGCTTTATATTCCTATCATATATATCAAATGCGGGGGTTACTTGAGTGATGTTACTCCACATTGTTCGGGTTAATGTCGGACGTGTGAGGCTCTCTACCCGAGCTTGAGAAAAAAACTAAGTTAGAAGGAGGTTGTGTGCGGAAGCCCGCGTTGACGTATGTCCGTGAGGTAGGATGTCCAACCCCGCTTAGATGAGATTTTCACGTGGAATTAATTGAAGTCATGTCGACGTATGTCCATAGACAACCCTAATTCCATATGAGGTTGATGACTCTAAAGGACCTCTTCTTAGGAATCTTACCTATTAGAGCCTACACGTGAGGATGGGGGGAATTTTGGACCTACATATCACACCCTTGCACACCACCCATTCACATTCACTCATGCTTGTTACTTTGTGTTTTATTTTTCTATCAGGAGCAATCAACATTTATTTGTTTGTTATTTTATATGCATAATTATAGCTGAAATAAAAATGACCATTGTGTTGAGAGGGAGTTTCTTTTTTCAAAATTCGAGCACTTCGCAGAACGAGGGTATATTCGCACTGCGAAGTTGATTTTGAGGTTCGCAGAGCAAACTTACTTTGCAGTGCGAAACATGCGATTTTTGTCAGCCCAGATTTCAAAATTCACTAACCAGCATTAACTCCCTCCAACCACTTATTTCCACTATCTTTTATCTAATCGTTATTTTATTATTAAACTTGTATAACTAAAAAAAAAGAACAGCTTTTCTTTTCTCACAAAAACAACTCTTCAAAAACAAAAATCATACCCATTTCTCCATTTTTCTTCTTCTTTCCTAATCCAAGTAAAAATCACTCTTCTCTGCAAGCAGTAAGGTACGATTCCTCTTCTCTATCCTGCTTTACTTCTGATTCGTGTTATGGGTCTTAGGTTTTGCTAAACTTTTAAACTTCCATTTTAGGGTTTAAGGATTGTAATTAGTTCCTGTTTCTTCTTGCCATGCTAGGAATAAGTTATAATCTAGTAAATGTATGTCATGGGTAGTTAAAGTAGGCTCATTTCCTTTCCCATCTGTGAGTAATCTTACACGAAATCCACTCTACCCATTTTATAGAAATTAGATCAAAACAAGTTGCCATGTTAGTTGTAACCATTACCCATGCATTTATCCTTAATCATTCATCTAACATGCTTTGTTTAGAGTTTAGTTTAAGAGTATAGGGTAGTTATCCAGGGATTTTATGGATTTGTTCTGTCAGGGTCGCAGAGCAAAGATGAACTTCGCACTGCGACCCATCCTTCTGGGCAGCCCAGAATTTTCGCATGGCTTCGCACTGCGACCGTGTGTTCGCAGTGCGACTATAGCAGAAACAGAACACATGTTTTTCTTATTTATGCCTTCCAATTCCATTTGTTTCACCTCGTATCCCTTTCAATCATGCATGCTATCCACTGACTTTGCCTTTTTCTTGCAGATGGCCCCAAAACCAATGGGAAAACGCTCGAGGGGTGAGGCATCCGGATCCAGACCCCAAGGGGGATTCGATGCCTCTCGCTTCCTAAGTCTTCGGAACCAGGAAAGGTACGAAGAGCTTCTTGGCAGAACCTTCTGGCCGGAAAGACAATTCATCATAAGCGAGCAGGGCACTTGGCGAGAGTTGGCCCGATTGATAAACCATCGCCGGTGGGGAGTCTTGGTGAACCCTCCCCTTAACCTTAACTATGACATAATCCGGGAGTTTTATGCGAATGCCATCCCCGTGGATCCGGAGGGGGAATTCACATATCGGACTATGGTGCGCGGTCGGGTCATTAGATTCGATTGCGACGCCATCAATGCATACCTCCACAACCCCTTTCAATTAGAAAATGACGAGCTATGTGCTTTCCATAAGCACCAAAATCGTGGTAATTGGAACCACGATCTTTATGCTCAAACCATTTTCCAATCTGGAAAGGGATATGAGCTTAACGCAACAGGGCAACCCACTAGAGCCCTCAAAGGCAACCTTACCACCTACGCCCAAGTCATTTTTCACCTCATAATCCACAACATAAAACCCAAAAGCCATACCTCCTCCACCACCATGGATGTCACCCCCCTTATCTACTATATCCTCACCGGTAAACAAGTAGATGTGGCCAGGGCCATTTGCCAGGAGATTAAGATAGTGGTCGAGAGTGGCATCAAGCCACCGGCCAAGAAAATGTGCCCGCTTGCTTTCCCGGGTCTTATCATGGGACTCTGCCGGGAAGCCCGAGTAGCCATCCCTCCCCACGTGTCCGAAACCATTAAGAACCCAATCACGGACGAGTATATTTCCAGACACTGCACGGGGAGGAGAGCGGCGAGAGCACAGCAGCCACGGCCTAGGCCTCCACCAGTATCAGGGGATTGTCGCACTTGCACTTTCATATTGGAGCAGAATGCTTCCTCTCATCGGTACATGACCATGATGCATGATTCCATGTATCGCCTTCAGAGGCAGCTAGGGAGACCGACAGATCCCGATGACCAGATACCGACGCCCGAGATGTTCGCAGCTCACGGTCGTTGGCCCGGGGATAGGCCAGAGCATTCAGAGGCTGGAGGCAGTGGCACAGCGGCAGGAGGCCAGGAGGATGAGGATGAGGACGAGGAGACAGAGGATGATGAGGCTCTCACTCCTTGAGTGACCCTCCCCTTTTTTTTTTGATGTTTTCTCATATTTTTATGTTTATGTTATTTCATTTTTCCGTACACTTTTCCTATGTTTAACACTTTGTATCCATATTTGTACTACGTACTTTTTCTCTTATTATCTGGCTTTTTTTATTATTATCGTTATTTATGCATGTTCAGTTTTAGTATGTGTTAAATGTCATTGTTTGCTATGAATTGTTGGTGATTTGAAATTGACATTTTTTCTCTTAACCACGGATTAAGCCAAAGTCAATTAATTTAGCCACAGATAATTGGTATTGATATTTTTGATCAATTTGCGCAAAGCTAAATGCATGCTTCCTGTTCTTATATGATTAAACTCAAAATGAAGATATATACTTAACGTAAAAGCTATATTATACAATTTGCGTTGTTAGCATGTTTATTCTATGAACCATTTAGAACCAGCCAGATGTGAGAAATCCCCAAAGTTATCATAATACATATGCAGGAGATCGACATTTTTGTTTAACTCGATCTTTTTATGTTAAATCTGAATTTTGTTTTTTTTTTAATTACATAAAAGTATTGACATGATCAAGGCATTTGTTTGAAAACGAGAGAAAACAATCAACCACAAACAACCCACCCTGTGAGAAGTGAGTATTTGTTAAACCCCTTCGAGCCTAACAAATCAGAATATTTAACTATGAACTGCCAACTTTCATAAGCTCAACTGCTTAATGAGATTGCCGGAGTTTGTAAAAAAAATATTTTCAGTTCATAGTTAAAACATCACTGAATTCTGATAATTTCCTTTCAAGTTTTGAACCCTTAAAAACATCATGATTAGTGTCCCTTGCCAAAAGAGGAGAGAACATTCAATTAGGACATCATACTGAAACCAGTTGGGAAAAAGGGGAGGGTTGTGAAAGTCAAGCAACGTTGAATTTCTTAATTGATCTTGACGACCAAAGGAAAAAAGAAGGAAAGAAAAGCAAAGCAAACCAAGAAAAAGAAAAGAGAAAAGAGAAAAGAAGACCGATAAAATCCAAGAGTTGTCGAGATCAAGGAGAAAAGCATTTGTGAATCACCAAAATTGTGATTTGAACAAAGAAAGGGGTAAGTTAGAAAGAATGTTCCCTCTTGCTTGGCCATTTGAATTCAATTTCCCCACATATGACATTTCTTTTGTAGCCCAGCCAAATTACAATCCTTAAAGACCTTTTGATCAATGCTTTCATGTTTTTAAGAAACAATAATTGGATGGACATATAACTCGATCGGAATGTTAGCAAAATTGCCGGATGAGTGTTCATAACCCCTCACCATTAATATTCAATTTGTTTATTTACTTAAATGAGTGATAGGTTGGTTCATTAATAAGCATGTTATTAATTTGAACTGTACGATATGATTTTTTGTGTGGTATTTATTTCGACTTTTTCAGTACAATCTCGGAATAATAGGGGGCATAAAATTGCGTGCGCAAATTTCATATGAATCCTCCAAAATCAAAAAGCCCGACCTCGCTCGGCAACCAAAACCCAAAAGCCCGACCTCGCTCGGCAACCAAAACCAAAAAACCCGACCTCGCTCGGCAACCAACAATAAAGCCCAATTTCCATTGGCACCCGCAATTTTTAAACCAAAACCTGATTGCTCCCGGTGCACAAATCATTCAAGGCTCAACCATGCTCAGCACTCTCCCTGCAAATCACAAAGAGCCCAATTGTCGTTGACATTCCTCAAACACCCAACAAAAGGCCCAATTGGCATCAGCAATCCCAAACACGATTAAAGGAACTACACCTTTGGGGCAGGTCACTTCCCCCATTAACGAAATTCTTCCCAAGCGAAGTCTTTTACTTTTGTCAAAATTTCCATCTATGATAGTGTATATATTTCCAAAACAAAAAAATTACATGGAATCTTTTATGTTTTTGAATAAGTAATAACAAGCACATTTTCTCTGAATTGTGAATACTTAAAAAAAAAAACGTGCATCGAAATCTATCCATAGAGCAGATAAGCCTCGCAGGCCAAGCATGGTTAATTGCTAAAGGGATTTCTGGTCACCGGTAAATCGAAAAAGGAATATCCCCGTCAAATTAAGAGCCTGAAGTAACAACTCAAGCGAGGATGACCAACCAGAGCACAAGCGTTCCCCAACGTAACCATCAGTTATGCTCCTCAGCGGTTTAGCACGATTTATTCAGCGGATTAACAATCCCCACGAGGTATTTATTCCTTATCAATTATCGCGGTCTTACCCCGTCCATATTTAAATATATCCCCTGAGAGTTTATCCCTGTGAGGATTACCGAATGTTTATGCCGGTCCACTTTTTACCTTGCCGGCCTAATCTTGTCTCATCAAGCTTTCAAGGGTCAAGAGGAACAAAATTCCCCAGTAAACACCCTAAACATCCAAACACCAACAAAGGCTGGATATCGATCATGCTTCCAAAATGATCCTTATATCCCCATAAGCCAAACCTCATTGATATTCCCCAGGGAGTCTCAACCCCAAACAAAAAGTCCAATCATTATTGGCAAACCCACACAAATCTTCGGGCATAGCTCGAACTACACCGGTTTTGATCCCATTCGGGTATGTAGGCAAAGGACCTTGTCCTTCCAAACCGACCAACCAAAAAACCAACAAAACAAAAAAAAAGGAGAGCCCAATCGTCATTGGCACAACCACAACCAAGACCGACTTTGCTCGGCACCCAACCAGCATCATTTCATTTTCATTCATGCATGCATATACAAATCATTCATACACATGCATTTCATTTCGTAAATCATGCATCCTCAACAAGGGTTCTCCAGTGAGTATCACATATTCACCAACATCCATCAACAGTCAAGTAAGCGTTTCCCCAGTGAACCTCCTTCACTAACTGTCCCCAATTCCCCAGACAGAATCTTTGTTTGAGTCCATCTCATATCATATTACATTGCATATCACCGCATATCATACTGCATAACATGCATCATACAATCATGTTTTCCAGTTCAACCAGGGGCACCTATTTAGGGTAAGACCACAGCTCGTTAGGAATCGACATTCAGTGAAAGTGCCTGAATAAGATCACCTAGCTTAGGTATCGACCTCTAGTGACAATGCCTAGATTAGATCACCTCCCCTAGTGTATCGACCTTCAGTGTTAGCGGCTGAATAAGATCACAGCTCGTTAGGAATCGACATTCAGTGAAAGTGCCTGAATAAGATTACCTAGCTTAGGTATCGACCTCTAGTGACAGTGCCTAGAGTAGATCGCCTCCCTCAATGTTCGACCTCTAGTGACAGTGCCTAGAGAAGATCACTTCCCTCAATGTTCGTCCTCTACTGACAGTGCCTAGAGAAGATCACATCCCTCAATGTTCGACCTCTAGTGACAGTGCCTAGAGTAGATCACCTCCCTCAATGTTCGACCTCTAGTGACAGTGCCTAGAGAAGATCACCTCCCTCAATGTTCGACCTCTAGTGACAGTGCCTAGAGAAGATCACCATCCTCAGGAATCGACCTCTAGTGACAGTGCCAAGATAAGATTACCTTCATCCCCCAGTGGATCTACCTCCAGTGTTAGCGGCTGGATACGATCAACCTTTTCCAACCATTGCATTTGCATTTCGCGAAGGACAAAATTCGGGTCCTTCTTTTTACTTAATTGATCTTCGCAAAGAGTTCATGAGATGCCCTCGGCACTCACGCACTCTATGCGAAGACACAATTAAGTAGGGGCAGCTGTAGTACCCTAATTTTGTCCTAAGCATTTTAAAACAAAAAAATCAAAAAAAATCAAAGAGGGGAAAAAGTCAAAAGTCAACAAAAGTCAACAGAAAAGTCAACATTTTAAAAAATGCTGACTTCGCACTGCGAAGCTCACTTCGCACTGCGAAGTCTGCGATTTTTCTACAGATTTTTGGTTTCTTTGATTTAATTCCAGAATTTGTTGCATATCATTTCCATAATTATTTTAAGTAGCATTCATGGCTAATTGGGCCAAGCAAAACCAGAATTGAAGGACTTGCCATTAATGCCAAGGTTGGAAGCTTTTTCTTCCAACCTAGCATGTGACAAGCAAGTGGGCTTGCCCTTGGGCAGCTCTAGTCCCTCCCATGTGACCTGCTAACCACCAGAAGGTTGCCAGCCACCTGCTTGAGGACTTTCCTCCTGCTTGCTTCCCCAAAAAACCAGTCAAACTAGCTGGATTTTCTCACTTGAAAAGCCATGAGTGCCTACCCTGTTTTTGCAGCAGCTTTTCACCCCTCACACCAGCCATAAGTAGCCTTTTTCATCCCTCAATCTCTGCACATTACAGTGCACGTTTTCATTGATCAACCATTGAGATTGCAAGGATTGATCCCCAAGCATTAGCCAATTGCAATTCAGCTTTGTTCTTCATCATTACCTTCTAGAATTGGTTGAATTTGTGGCTGAAATCAGGCTGAATCTTGCCCCTTGGTACAAGGCAAGGTTTCCTCTATCCATTAGCATTTAATGCAAAGGGATTCAGCTTGATCTTAGCCACAAATCAGCTGAATTTTGGGATTTGGTAATGATGAAATAGATTTGGTTTTGGCCTATAAAAAGAAGGCAATGCCCAAGGTTTCAAAAACAACTGATAACAGCATTTCAAGAGCAGAAACTCTACTCATTTTAGCTTACAAACCCCCACAAATAACCAGAAAAAAACCAATTGTAATATTCCGCTTAGATGTATCATTTAAACGTGTTAGAAACTTCATGAGCAAGCAATGGCAAGGTTTTAATTAAGAGTAGTGGCATAGTTGTAATTAAGGGCTAATGGGAAAAAGGATAGATATGAAATTGTGAGTTTTCTACTCATTTCTCTCATACTCCAAAAAAATCAGAAATTGCTCTCTCCTTCTCTCTCATTTCGCCCCTCTCACTCACTCACTCCCAATCCATCATTCCTTCCAAAATCTTGTGATTCAAGCCTTCATCAAGTTCTTGTGGAGGTCCTCTCTAGTAAGCCTAGTTTTGGGAATTTTGGAACAAGAAAGTTAAAGGAAGCAAGGGAAAGATCAAGTGATCAAGGAAAGGAAAAGCTAGGGTTTGGATTTCTAACTTAGCAAGCATCTTTTGAGTTTAAGGTGAGCTCCCATAGATTTACACCCCTTTGGGTAGTTATTTTTGAGGTTTATGAGGAAAGGAATAACATGATGATTTTGTCTAGATTTGTGATAGATAGTTTCCCTATTATTAATACTTGATATGCTATGATCATATATGTTAAAAACCTTGGATTTTGATGTATAAATGCTTGCTGAACTGTGTTGGAATGTAAAACACGTTTTTGAACTTTCTGGAACAGCTACAGGGCCTGGCACCCCTGGATTCATCGTGCCACGATGGCACCCATCGTGCCATGATCATAAGGATCAGCACGCCATCGTGCCACGATGGAAGCCTGTCGTGCCACGATGGGAGCAGTATGCTACCCCATTTTTGAAAACTTGATTTAAGGCCAGAAACCATCCGCACAGCGCCAGTATGCCTTTATGCTTTGAATAATGGAAGAATGGATCATAGTATACCTTGTATTAGCATGAGAGTGGGGTTAGAAACTTTTCATAGCATTGAGGTTTAACCTCATAAGGATCAAGGATCAATCATAGTTAAAGATGTGTATTATAGTGTTGGTTCACCAACAATCATAGGTGACTCATGAGTAAAGAATTACAGGAAATGTTTATAGGTTATATGTTATAGGTTAAGAATTACAGGAAATGTTTATATGATCAAAGTAATAGACATGTATATGTATTTATACACTCATATATCAAAGTCAAAGAATAATAATAATAACTCAAAGTCATAGGCATGTTCAGCAGACTCCGGGATACGCCGGATGGGATTTCTCCGAGAGGGTTATCCACATGCAATTTCATAGGGAGTCCGGTGCTAGCCTGATTGTCAGGAGTTTCATCGGGTCATAGGGAGACGTACTTCGGGGTTACTCCACCCGGATGCCCTCCGTAAAATGAACTCAGATTAATTGTTGTTCAACGCTAACAGCTAACATAAAACACTTTAATTGCTTTATGTTATACAGTCATAGTTACAGTTATAATTACAGGAAGATTATAGTTAAAGTTATAGGCAGGTTTAAAGACTTGGCGATTCTAGAATTCCCCTAAATTGCCAAGGTAGGCATGGCGACCCTAGGTTCCCTGTGGTTGCCAAACAGTAGGTTGGGTAGAGCTCACTGAGACGTTATGTCTCATCCCATTCCTTCTGGTGCAGGTTCACAGGTAGGATCGCAATCAGCACGCAACAAGGGTAAGGAGAAGGCTACGGACTGATCGTGCTGATGTTATTTGTTTTAAGTTTGAATGCATTATATGTTGTGATACTTGATGTACATGTAACAAGTGAATTGTATTAACTTTGGATGTAATATTACAATGTGATGTAATATTTGTATGAACTTTTATGTTGTAAATTAATGTATCCAGTACGAAATTTTAATACTCGTATAAGATCCTAGGCAATCTTATTATGGGTGTTACACCAATCCAACACAAAGCTTTACCAAAGTTCAAGTTCATCACCAATATCAAAAAAACCTTTGTGAAAGCCTTCAACCAATTCAAATCCATTGCAGCTGGAGCTTTGCTAAGGAGTTCTGTAAGTTTCTAAGCACTCATCTTGCATTTACAATTGTGTTTGCATAGCTATTTTGGTTCAAACCCATTTGATTCTAAAAAACCCCTTTTGAATTTCAAAGAAATCCCAAGGTTTTCAAAACATCAAAACTGGTTTGTCCAGCCTTTTTCACCCCAAAAACTCAAAGCTTTTCACTCACCTAAAAGGTCCTGAGTGTGTTCAGAAGTTGTTTCTGAACAAAAGTTCAGAAACAGCTTCTGAACTCAAAATTTCGCATGCTTCGCAGTGCGAAGTCATGGTCGCAGTGCGACCATGACAGAACTCAGAATCTGAGTTTTTGTGTCAAAATGACCAATTTTTGAGGTTCTAGCCCCAGAGCTCAGAACCTAAGAGTTTTTAAACCCATGTTTTTCAAACTATAACAAGGATTTTGCATAATCTTGACGAAATCACAAGTTCGTATGACATTATGTGGATAACTTGCAAAACAAGTTATGTTCCCAAACTTTCAAACAAGCATGAACAAACAAGCTATGTTCATCATTCCAATCTAAACTTGAACAATAAATATTGTTCATGATTTTCAAAACTCAAATATGAACATACGCCAAATACGTTCGCTTTTTGCAAAATGAGCCGAACTTGTGCGTTTTCTAGCAAAATTGCTAAACCTTCCCATTTTGGGTTTTCAAGCCAAATGTTTTGACATACCTTGGGATTTCTAAAGGATTCAACCCAAAAACATGAATGAAAAAGGGATGGTGTGACGTATGTCTCTCCATCGCCCCGATTGTACGAATGCGTGACGTATGTCTCGTCGTTCGGACAATCGTCATTCCATTTTCAATATGTACAACCCTAACCAAACCAAAACTTGGCCCCTTGTGGTCAATCCAAACCTTTTGGTCCCCCGTGGCCATTAGACTCGACCCCTCGACTCGTTTGAGTCACTCGGTCAATGTTCGACTCGTCCGAGTCCATTGTACCTGTTCTTGATCTCAGTGGATCAATCGAACAATCGCCCGACTCTTCGGAGTCCACTCGGTCAATGATTGACTTGTATGAGTCCATTGCACCTCCCTTGGTCCCATAGCGACCAATTCGAACCTTTTACCCTAACGGACGTACCTTTTAACAATTCTAATGCGATTCACGAACAAACGCTTAATAAGTCTCCCAAGCGCGAGCATACAAGCTATACGCTTAATAAGTCTCCCCAAGCGCGAGCATACAAGCTACGTTTTAATCGCAAGAATTTGGTTAAAACATCGTTGTCATACCCCAATTTTTGACCTAAAATTCTTTTTTCACTCGTCTTTTGGTTCAGAATTTTTTGTCGTTTCAGACAAAATTTCGACAGGGAGGTATTTTAAAATACCTCATTTTTTTTGGTTCCGAAGGCGACGTTTTTTTATTATTATCTTTATTTGTCATTTTTACTTTTAGCTTTATTATTTTTCTTTTTATTATCATTTTTATTTTATTTTTCGTTTTTTTAATTTAATTTAAAAAAAGTCTGACTTTTGATCTTAATGTTTTTTAATAACCATTTTAATGGTTTCTTTTTTTAGACTTTTGCTGATTAATTGTGTTTATTGTCCATCATTGGCCTTTAAGTCACATTAATTGGCATTGCTTAATAAAAAGGAACACAGAGTCATAACACAGAGGGGAACCAGAATTCAGTCAGAAACAAAAAATCCAAAACTCACCAGAAGCAAAACACTACTCAAAAACCACAAAAAACCAGTCATCATCTGAACCCAAATACACGGCCACCACCATACCACAAACCACTCAACCATCACAAAAGATCAAAACCACAACCCAACCATCATCCAAATTATAAACCAACACCAATCTGAATCACAATCCACCCTAAACCAACATGTAATCCACTCAAAAACCGAAGCCAAATACCATTCGGCCTAAACACAAAAATCCATTAGTAGCCGAAATCCATCACACAATCATTCGAGTCCACATATCACAAAACCAAAACAAAACCCACAAATCAGAACCAAAACCGCCCTTCTCCTCCTCCACAACCCAAAGCCGCGGCCCCCTCCCCCAAACCACCAACACACCCCCTTTCCTCTCTTAATTTATTTTCTTTATTTCTTTTATCATTTCTTACATTTTATTTTTTAATCCTTATTTATTTTTTAGGCATTTTATTTTATTGCATCCATCTTTCAGTACTTCATGCATTTTTTTCTTTTTTATTTTATTTTTATTATTTTGCTTTTTATTTCATGCATTTTTCATTTTATTCTTAGCATATTTATTTTAATGCATTTGCAATTTTGTTTTTTTGTCATTCTTATTTTATTTTGTTAGAATGTATTTAGGAGCAAATGTAAAAACATAAATGAGAATATGCACCGACACCCACACTTTATTTATTCCGCTTTATGTCTTTTATTTTTTTTATTCCGCTTTACAAAAAAAATACAAAAATATTAGGTTAGTTTAATTTCAAAAGGGTTTCGTGGTGATCCAACGTCACAACGGAATTTCCTCGCGTTTAGCTTTTTTTTTAGTTATATTTTTAGTCTTAGTCCATATTCAAAAAAACAAAAACATGCAAATAATCAAAAATCACAAACAAATCTTTTCTTAAATAAACCTTGATTTTCAATCAAGTGTCCCTTTTTTCTCTTTTATTTTCTTTAAATAACCATTAATCTACTTTAATAATACTTGAATCATTTTCAAAATTAAAAAACACCAACCAATCGCATTTTGCCACTTGGCCTTTATTTTATCTTTAAAATCTTTTTTAAAAAACCAATAAAAAACACAAAACAAATCAACCGTCTTTTTTACCCCGAACTACGAGGTTTTGATCCCTCACGGGTACGTAGGCAGAGGACCTTGTCCTTCCAAATCATAAAAAATACAAAAAAAACATTTTATTTTCCTTTCCTCACTACTTTAATTCATTCTTTTCTTTTAAAAAAAAATAAGCAAGTTATAGCCCAAAGTAAATAAATAAAATCAAGAGGTTCTCGTAGAGTACTACGAACGTTTAGGGTGCTAACACCTTCCCTAAATGTAACTAACCCCCGAACCCTAATCTCTAAAAATGTGGTAATTTAGAACTTTTTTCCACTTTTCATTTAAAAAAATTAAAAGTTCAGTCGTGAAATAAAATCAGTGAGTCAACGCTAATCAATAGCTTGATCTCCGAAAATCACCGCGACAGAAATGGCGACTTCACTGGGGACTCCCTAAGAGGGTTGAGCCTAACTCGATTTTATTTAATTATTTTGTGCTATAACTTGCTTAAAACAAAAAACGTAAATATGTGCCTATGTGTTTTTTTCCTTTTACGTGAGTGGTGAGATAAGTCCTACACCCGGGCTTGAGAGAAACATAAGATAGGATGGTGGTATAATCAAAGTGTCTTTCCGAGAGTGAGTTTCGGATGTGGCACATGTGATAACCCCACTCAATGGAGGAATCTTGGAAGTATCACCATGTTGACATGAGTAGTCGTGTTCGGCATTGTTATTTTCAAGTGACCTATGAAGTTGAGGACCTTTAGTTACCTTTAACCCATCTTGGCCTTTTAGGACGTAGTGCAGTGGCTAATCAAGAGTAGTCTTGAATTAGTTGATACGCGATACTACACTCAAACGAGACTTTCCTACGAATGTCGTTGGACCGGGAGTCAGTCCCGTAATCCGACAATATTCGGAAGTGGTCAATGACTTTGGGAACTTGGTAGAACCCGTGATACAGGTACATGTGAAACCATAGTCCTTACCAAATGGCGTGTTTACCCTTGACTCCAACATTTTGGACTTAACCTCACCATGTTTTCTCCGTTCTTTAGCATAACCATGCATGCATGCACTCATTATAAACATTTTTTCATCCAATTATCGAAGGACTTAAACAAGTTTTTTAAACATCATAGAGGAGCACTAGGAAGTACACCTTCGAGAGCCCTGATCTGTTGAATTTAAGGAAGCTAGGAATCTTTAGATTTTTTTTAAAAAAAAAACTAGCTTCCACTAAAGGACTTTTGAATTGGTCCCTTGGCTTGGGTTCTAAAAAAGAACTATTTTGTAATGCCTTGATGCTCGAATGAAATGTTCAAACCATGATGTTTACAATTACTTCAACAAAGTCCTTCGATAACAAAATCTTTCTTCTTTTTGCATAAGCATAATCATGCATCATATCGCATTCATAGTTTCTCAAGCCGAGTCTCACGTCTTGTTTTTCGAAAGGTCTATCTGCCGCCGTCCAAAAAAAGTGGCCCGACGAGTTCTCCACAAACTGAATCTCATTTACAACACTATGGCTAATCAGAAAAGAATGGATCTGTTAGAGCAAGAAAACCAGAACCTCCGGGAAGAGGTGGCCAATCTCCGGGAAGGGATGGAGAAGTTGACCTCCATGATGAACGCTCTGTTGGCTTCCCAAGCCCAGACGTCAGTTCCTCAGCCTGCTGTCACTACGCTTGAGCAGCCAATCTCATTTGCCTTACCAACTTCTACCATACTTGCTCCACCGCCCGGCACGTCTAGAGCTTACCCATGGGGATGTCATCCCTATCAGACGAAGGTTTTCATCCCACCTCTTTTGGAATCCCAACTCCGGCTATCCAGAAATCAGCTCCAGCCCCAACAAAGGCCTCAGCAACAGAATCGACAACAGCCTCGACAACAGAATCGGGTTCAGCGGACTTCCCATTTTGATCCAATCCCCATGGCATATGCAGAGTTGCTCCCCGTTTTGCTTGATAAAAATCTTGTTCAAACTAGGGCACCTCCTAAGGTACCTGAAAGGTTGCCACAGTGGTATAAACCTCATCTTTCTTGCGTTTTCCATCAAGGGGCACCCGGTCATGACGTTGAGCATTGTTATGCCTTGAAAGCCGAAGTCCAAAAGTTGATCCAGGCCAACATCCTATCCTTCAAAGGGTCGAGTCCCGATGTGCAAGATAATCTACAACCTGGGCATGAGACCCCATCTGTTAATTTGGTGCAAGATTGCTCAGAAGCTCACCCTGGTGAAGAAGGTGGCAGCTAGTTTTGTGACACATGGCAGAGTTTGCCGCAATTGGGTCGCTGTTGACGTCCCTTCAGCTATTCATCGTTCCAAATAGCATTTTGTTGTTTTTGCTTTTCGTTTTAAAAAAAAATATATATAAATCCTTTCGTTCCGCCCGATACGAAAGTGAATTTTTGTAGGGCTTTTTGCTTCATGTATTTCCATCACAAAATAAACAAGTCGTTTTGTTCTCGACTCTGTCTTTTTATTTTTTGTTTTTTTCTGGAAAATGGTAAACACAAAAAACCAAAAAATATTTTATGTTATCAATTTCAAAATGTCTGCATTTTTCACTCATTTTCTAAAATCAATCATCAATCATATGTAGACTGAACATAAATAAGCCCGTTGAACACTGTAACCCTATGCTCTCTCCCGACTTTGAGTTCCCTGTTCACGAAGCTGAAGAGGAGGAGGATGAACAGATTCCCGAAAAGATCTCTCTGTTACTAGAACATAAAAGAACATCATTCAGCCTCATGAAGAAGCACTCGAAATGATTAACTTGGGTTCCGAAGAACTGCCATTACAGTATTCCTGGTCAAATCCCAGATGAATGGTACCATCGAGGCTGCAAAAAAAAACAAAAACAAAAAAAAAACAAAAACAAAAGAAAAAAGAACAAAAAGAAAGAAAATACACCAAAAAGATGGTGCAGAAGATGGTAACCACTTACAAGGACCTGCATGGGATGTTGCCGTATGCTTTACATGGATATCGCACTTCAGTACGTACCTCAACAGGGGCAACCCCCTTCTCTTTAGTGTATGGCATGGAAGCAGTACTCCCTGTGGAGATTGAGATTCCATCAATGAGAGTTTTAATGGAACCTAAGTTATCAGAGGCTGAATGATGTCAAAACAAATATGATCAGAGAAACGCATGAATGCTTTGTGTCACGGGCAGTACCCGTGTGTTCCAAGAAGGAGGTCTTGTGCCCAAGAAGATCCTATCTTTTCAACCCGATTCCAGGGGCAAATGGATGCCTAATTATGAAGGTCCATATGTCGTCAAGAGAGCTCTCTCCGGTGGTGCAATGACTCTTACGACTATGGATGGTGACGAGCTTCCCCGTCCTGTGAACGCCGATGCAGTCAAGAAATACTTTGTCTAAAAAATAAAAGAACAGCTCGGTAAGTCGAAAACCCGTAAGGGCGGCTTAGGCAAAAAATGAGCGTCTCGGTGGACTGAAAACTCGAAAGGGCGGTCCAGGCAAAAATTAGAGACATGAAACAGAAGATAATCATCCTGATAGATCGAAAACCCGAAAGGGGGGTCTATGCAAAAGTTAAGGATCAAAAGACAAAGTAACTGCATCAGGTTGGCCATGACTCACTTGGGGCACGTTAGCGGTCAAAGAGACTCTGAATCTGAAGCATCTAAACGGTGGAATTCAAAGTTGTTAGGGAGAATAACGGTTATTGTGTTCAATGTACCTTCCCCATATATTTACCATTTTCCAAACTTTGTGAGATCCGTGGAGCCACGCCATTGGCGGGCCACCACTCTATTAAATGAATTTGAGCCTGTGCCTTTTATTTGGAACTCCCATTTATTCTGTTTATAAAACTCTTTCTATTTTTGATGGTAGCACTTGAAGCAAAACTTTTTTTTCAAGATCATAAATTTTTTTTTATATATTTGTAAAGCATAGACAACAAACACGTTCTCTCTGAACTCATGAATAAGTGAAGTGTGCGTCAACGGTTATCCTGAGAACGGACAAACTCTGCAGGTTAAACATGGTCAATTGCTTGAAAAGAAAAAGAAAGAAAAAAGAAAAGAGCTCGGTAAGTCGAAAACCCGAAAGGGCGGCTTAGGCAAAAATGAGCGTCCCGTTGGATCGAAAACCTGAAAGGGCGATCCAGGCAAAAATTAGGGGCATACAAAAAGAGTATATTCCCGGTGGACTGAAAACCCGAAAGGGCGGTCCAGGCAAAAGTTAGGGACTCAAAAAGGAAAAAACAAAAAAAACATGACCATAGAAACACCAGTTCTTCTGCCAGGTCTTTGGATTAACATGTCTCCCCCAGGAAGTGTTTACTCCCCACCAGTTGTTGCATACATCGGGCCTTACCCCGTCAATGTTTTGATATGTCCCCAGTGGCATCATCCCCATTGAAGATTGCCGAGTGTTTGTGATGTGACGTCGGGTCACTTTCCTTCTTATCCGTCCAATCTTGTCTCATCAAGTCGGTCTTTCATACAATCATACAAGTCAGTCTTTCATACAATCATACAAGTCAGTCTTTCATACAATCATACAAGTCAGTCTTCCGTACAATCTTATCAGTCAATCCTTCATACAGTCACAAGTTAATCAGTCATGCCAGTCATACAAGTCACATCATCATTCATGCATCCATACATTCATGCATATACACCTTCTTGCATACACAACATGCACATAACATCATTCATACATGATTGCATTGACCACCCTGAGTCCTGTTTTTTATATCCATCAATCTGAACAATTTGTGACTCTTTTTCCCCAAGTGTCATCCCCAGTGTGTCTGGTCTAGAGACGTCATCCTCTTTTCGCCAAGTGGCAGTTCTTTAACGAACAGCTTGTGCATTTTCCTATCCAGTCTTTTATCGTCAGTTGACTCGTTCGGCAATAACCCGAACAGCTGACATTTATCCTTTTTGTTTCCTGTCGTCAGTTGACTAGTTCGGCAATAACCCGAACAGCTGACACTTATCCTTTTTTATCCTGCCGTCAGTTGACTCGTTCGGCATTGACCCGAACAGCTGACGTTTATCCAATCTTTTGTCGTCAGTTGACTCGTTCGGCATTAACCCGAACAGCTGACGTTTATCCAATCTTTTGTCGTCAGTTGACTCGTTCGGCATTAACCCGAACAGCTGACATTTATCCAATCTTTTGTCGTCAGTTGACTCGTTCGGCATTAACCCGAACAGCTGACATTTATCCAATCTTTTATCGTCAGTTGACTCGTTCGGTAATAACCCGAACAGCTGACATTTATCCTTTTTGTTTCCTGTCGTCAGTTGACTAGTTCGGCAATAACCCGAACAGCTGACATTTATCCTTTTTTATCCTGCCGTCAGTTGACTCGTTCGGCATTAACCCGAACAGCTGACGTTTATCCAATCTTTTGTCGTCAGTTGACTCGTTCGGCATTAACCCGAACAGCTGACGTTTATCCAATCTTTTGTCGTCAGTTGACTCGTTCGGCATTAACCCGAACAGCTGACATTTATCCAATCTTTTATCGTCAGTTGACTCGTTCGGCAATAACCCGAACAGCTGACATTTATCCTTTTTGTTTCCTGTCGTCAGTTGACTAGTTCGGCAATAACCCGAACAGCTGACATTTATCCTTTTTTATCCTGCCGTCAGTTGACTCGTTCGGCATTAACCCGAACAGCTGACGTTTATCCAATCTTTTGTCGTCAGTTGACTCGTTCGGCATTAACCCGAACAGCTGACGTTTATCCAATCTTTTGTCGTCAGTTGACTCGTTCGGCATTAACCCGAACAGCTGACATTTATCCAATCTTTTGTCGTCAGTTGACTCGTTCGGCATTAACCCGAACAGCTGACATTTATCCAATCTTTTGTCGTCAGTTGACTCGTTCGGCATTAACCCGAACAGCTGACATTTATCCAATCTTTTGTCGTCAGTTGACTCGTTCGGCATTAACCCGAACAGCTGACATTTATCCAATCTTTTGTCGTCAGTTGACTCGTTCGGCATTAACCCGAACAGCTGACGTTTATCCAATCTTTTGTCGTCAGTTGACTCGTTCGGCATTAACCCGAACAGCTGACGTTTATCCATTCTTTTGTCGTCAGTTGACTCGTTCGGCATTAACCCGAACAGCTGACATTTATCCTTCATCCAGCATTCAAATTTCATCCAGCCTTTATATTTCATCCTGCTTTTATATTTCATCCTGCTTTTATATTTCATCCTGCTTTTATATTTCATCATGCATTTATATTTCATCCTGCATTTATCCTTCATCCTGCATTTATATTTCATCCTGCTTTTATATTTCATCCAGCTTTTAAATTTCATCCAGCTTTTAAATTTCATCCAGCTTTTATATTTCATCCAGCTTTTAAATTTCATCCAGCTTTCATCTTCCATCCAACATTTATCTTTCATCCAGCATTTATCTTTCATCCGGCTTTTATATTTCATCCAGCTTTCACCTTTCACCCAACATTTACATTCACCTTTGTTTCTTGTCGTCAGTGGCATGTTACTTTTATTCCGGTCTTTACCTCAAATGGCAAGCCCTACAAACGGGCAGTTTGTGGTCGGTGTCTTTTCCCACATCATATTTCCTTTCTCAGCTGTCAATACGATAGTTGATCCCTTTCCCCAGTGAAACTATGTGAAATTCTGGCCAGGCAAAAAGGGACTATCAGGTTCTGAACCAGTCAGGTTCTGAACAAAACGCAGGGCACACTAGTTTGCTTAAAACAGAGCACACACTCACACAATGCAAAGCAAGAAAATAAAGTGCAGGAAAGTAAAAGGCACACAAGGTTTGTTAACCCAGTTCGGAGTAAACACCTCCTACTCTGGGGGATACCAATCCAGGAAGGAATTCCACTATAGGAATTAATCCTTATGACTCAAGACACTGACTCCCAGATCCCAGCCTAAGCAATTAACTTCCTCCTAGTCTTGAATTCTACCCAACACGTTGAGTATTAGAGACCACTAACTTCCTATTCAAGTAACAAACCTGTTACTGAAACCCTTAACAAAAACTTCTCTGTTTTGAAGAACAACTTCAATACATCTGACTTCACTCGTACCTACAGGCTTAGAGTGATTACAACTCAATCAAAACACCTAAACCAACTCAAAAGAGTGGTGCACAAATAAAGCTAAAAGCTTAAAAACTCTAAGACTCTTTTCTCTGAATTTTTCTCTCTAATTCGTATCATGAATAGCAGCAGCCCTCCTCCTTATATAGCCTTCAGTCTTGCAAAATAAAACCAATCTTCTGATTTGATTTGTTATTGAAATAAGATTGGTCCAATAATGTAACAAATAAAATTGTACTGAATCTTTTAAAGATTATAACAGGAAAATATGAATTTCATATCTTTGAACCAAATCTTCAGTAAAATCTTCTCCAAATAAATCAACATTCTAGAAGCCATATGCGTGCATAAATCCTCAATAAATCTTGCAAAGATTCGCATAGAAAAACCTTGAAAATAACCAGCTTCTGATGAAGTCAACATAAGTCAACGCTGGCATCAGAACCTGAATCAGCTTCTGAAGTGCTACAGTGCTTTCAGCTTCTGATGGCATTTTCAGCTTCTGAATGGCTTCAAAATTAAAAACTTCCAACTGAAGAAATGTTATACATATGGAGATGCTTCTATTCAATATCTTGGTTTTGCCAAAACATGCAGCCAACACCAAAAGACTCAACAATCTCCCCCTTTGGCAAATTTTTGGCTAAAACCATCCAAGTTCTTCAATCTCCCTTATAAACAACTCAGCAATGAAGAACTCCTCAATGATCAATCATAACATAGTAATTAGCAGCGGATTCATTTATGACTATCATGAGAAACACAAACCAGCTTCAGTTTATATCAGCTACTGAAGCACACATAACCTACTGATCAACTCCTGATCACCACAAACAAGGTATCAGAGCTACTCCAAGGTATCAGAGCTACTGATCAACTCCTGATCATCACACACACTCCCCCTGCAACTCAGCATACACTCAGCATACATCAAACTCCCCCTTACTTCTGAATATATGGTATCAGAGCATATCAGAACCAACACTTCAGGAGCTGCACACAATTGTTCAGGACCATACCTCAGGATCACAGAAACACTCAGGACCATACCAGTCTTGTACTTCCCCCTGAGACACATACTCCCCCTCAAACACATACTCCCCCTCAATAACATCTTGACAGCTCTTGTTATATTTGTTCTGAACTCTGAGCTTCACAAATAACTTCTGAACAACACTGAAAGCTGAATTTGAACTAATTCTCTGAGCAGCAACACATGATATCAGAGCCAACACATTACATAAGATTTTCTCCCCCTTTTTAGCCACAAAATTCTGACAAATCTCAGACTTCAAATAGGGAAGGGAAACTGCACAAACATCTTCAACTACTGCCCCAGTTTGAACTTCAGACTCAGTATCAGAGACAGCATCATACTCAGCACTAACAAAGCTGGCAGGTACTCTATCTTCCTCACATCCAGTTTGCTTTAATTGCTATAAATCTTCATGTAAGCACACTCCTAACTTGCTTCTCAGATTCTCAAACTGTTTAGCATCCAAGGCTTTAGTGAATATGTCAGCAACTTGTTCTTCAGTAGCTACATGTTCCAGCTGAATGACTTTATCCTCCACAAGATTTCTGATAAAATGATGCCTGATGTCTATGTGTTTGGTTCTGCTGTGCTGAATTGGATTCTTAGAGATGTTGATGGCACTCAAATTGTCACAAAACAATGTCATAGTTCCTTGCTCAATGTTGTACTCCTCCAGCATCTGCTTCATCCACACCAGTTGAGAGCAACTACTTCCAGCAGCAATATACTCAGCCTCAGCAGTTGACAGTGAAACACAATTTTGTTTCTTGCTGAACCATGAAATCAAGTTATTTCCTAAGAAGAAACAACCTCCTGAGGTACTCTTTCTGTCATCAGCACTTCCAGCCCAGTCAGCATCACAATATCCCATCAGTTCAGAACTTGAACTATGTGAGTACATGATTCCATAGTCACTTGTGCTGTTCACATACTTCAGAATTCTCTTCACTTGTGTCAGATGACTCATCTTAGGATCAGCTTGATATCTTGTACATACTCCAACAGCATAAGTGATATCAGGTCTGCTTGCAGTTAAATACAATAGGCTCCCTATCATGCTTCTGTACTGACTTTGGTCTACTGAAACTCCATGTTCATCTTTGGTTAGCTTCAGATGAGTAGCAGCTGGTGTCTTCTTATGAGCAGCAGATTCCATACCAAACTTCTTCACTATGTTCTTGGCATATTTACTTTGAGAAATGAAGATTGTATCTTCCATTTGTTTGACTTGTAACCCAAGAAAGTATGTCAGTTCACCAACTAAGCTCATTTCAAATTCTGACTGCATCTGCTGAACAAACAATTTGACCATCTTCTGAGACATTCCTCCAAACACTATATCATCCACATAAATCTGTGCAATCATCAGATTCCCATTTTCATCTTTCACAAACAATGTCTTATCAGAACCACCTTTTCTGTATCCTTGAGCAACAAGAAACTGAGTCAATCTTTCATACCATGCTCTTGGTGCTTGCTTCAATCCATACAAGGCCTTCTTCAATTTGTAAACATGATTAGGAAAATTATGATCCACAAATCCTTTAGGCTGTTCAACATACACTTCTTCTTGCAAATATCCATTCAGAAATGCACTCTTCACATCCATCTGGAATAATTTGAACTTGAGAATGCAGGATACACCCAACAGTAATCTTATGGACTCTAGTCTGGCCACAGGTGCAAAGGTCTCATCAAAGTCCAATCCCTCCACTTGAGTATAACCCTGAGCAACCAACCTAGCCTTGTTTCTGACTATAGTACCATTCTCATCTGTTTTATTCTTGTAAATCCATTTAGTACCAATTACATTCAACCCTTCAGGTCTTGGAACCAGATCCCACACTTCACTCCTTTTGAATTGATTCAACTCATCTTGCATTGCTTCAATCCAAAATTCATCAGTCAGGGCTTCTTTCACATTTTTGGGTTCAAACTTAGACACAAAACATGAATCAGTAGCAGCAGCATCTGATCTCCTGGTTCTGACCCCTTGATCCAAACTCCCAATGATAAGCTCCTTAGGATGATCCTTCTGAATTCTAATAGATGGCCCTTTATTGGTAGGATCATGTTCTGGATGTACATCTGCTTCTTCAGACTCTGGATGAATTTCTGCTTCTGAAGTTTGTTCTTCTGATGGTTCAGACTCTGGAACAACTTCAGACACACCACTATCTTTTTCAGCAGACAGGTCATCAATTACCACATTAATGGACTCCATCACAACCTTGGTTCTGGAATTAAACACCCTATAAGCTCGGCTGTTTACTGAATAACCCAGGAATATGCCTTCATCAGACTTAGGATCCAGCTTTCTCCTATTTTCTCTATCAGCCAAAACATAGCATCTGCTACCAAAAACATGGAAATATTTGACTGTAGGCTTCCTCCCTTTCCACAGTTCATACAATGTAGATGTTGTTCCCTTCTTCAGAGTGACTCTATTATGGATATAACATGCAGTGTTCATAGCTTCAGCCCAAAACATATATGGCAGCTTCTTAGCATGCAACATAACCCTTGCACATTCTGCTAATGTCCTATTCTTCCTCTCAACTACACCATTTTGCTGAGGTGTGATAGGTGCAGAAAACTCATGTTTTATACCTTCAGAAGCACAGAATTCTGAGAAACTCTTGTTTTCAAATTCTTTGCCATGGTCACTTCTGATTCTGACAATACCACAGTCTTTTTCTCTTTGTAATTGAATGCACAGGTCTTTAAATACTTCAAAAGTATCAGACTTTTCTCTAACAAAACTGATCCATGTGAATCTTGAGTAGTCATCTACCATTACAAATGCATACCTCTTGCCTCCAATACTCTCAACTTGCATAGGCCCCATTAAATCCATATGAACAAGTTCTAGTACTTTGGTAGTTACCTGGTGAACTAATCTGGGATGAGACTTTCTTGTTTGTTTACCTATCTGACAATCACCACAAACACTGTCCTCATTGATCTTCAGATTAGGCACACCTCTGATAGCTTCAGTACTTAGGATTTTCTTCATGCCTTTCAGATGCAGATGTCCCAGTTTCTGGTGCCAGAGCTTGACTTCCTCTTCTGAGCTCATAAGACAAGAAGTCAGACTTCTTTCTTCTTCAGAAACCCACAAATAACAATTGTCTTTGGATCTGCAGCCTCTCATCTGAATCTTATCTTCCTGATCAGTAACAATGCATTCTTGCTTGTTGAAATTAACCTTCAATTCTTGATCACAAAGTTGGCTGATACTGATCAGATTAGAGGTTAATCCTTCCACCAGTAGCACATCATTAAGTCTGGGCAAACCTTCTCTGATCAAATCTCCAATACCCAGAATCTGACCTTTTACACCATCTCCAAATGTCACATAACTTCTGGAGTAGGATCTGATATTGCTCAGTAGTTGCTTCACACCAGTCATGTGCCTTGAACACCCACTATCAAAATACCAGTCTTCTTTTGAAGTAGCTCTCAAAGAGGTATGAGCAATCAGGCCTACATTCTGAACTTTGGGCTTCCACACCTTCTGAACATTGTGACGGATAGGAGCTGGTTCAACTCTTCTATATTGGAAGTGTTCAGGGTAACCATACAATTTAAAGCAGAATGGTTTGATATGCCCTCTCTTTCCACAATGATGACAGACCCATGGATGATTCCTCCTCCTTCTGTTTCTGAACAATTTCTGGGGTTGCTTCTGAGGTAGCATCTGAACATGTTTCTGACCTTGCATCTGAACATACTTCTGACCTTGAGGTTTCTTCTGAGCTTGCATCTGGGCTTGTTTCTGAGGTCTCCTCTTTGATGTTCCAACCATAGAGTCATGAGTTTGAGTAGCAGGAACAAAACTCATCTGTTTAGGAATCTGAGTCTGATCAACAAAACCTAAACCAGTTTTTCCTTGTTGCTGATTCCCCAAAATGTCCTCCAACTTATCAGTAGCAGAATTCAACATCTTCACTTGCTTTTTCATTTGATCGAGTTGGGAGTTCAGTTGCTTCACTTCTTCTTTTAAATCTGAATTCTGCACTAACAGTTCACCTTTTTCAGCCTCCAGTTGAAGAATAGTCTCCTTCTGATCCAAAACTTGTTTGCAAACCTCAGCACTTCTGGTATACAGCTTCTTGTAGTTATCAGCTAGTTCATCATATGAGGTTTTAGCAGCTTCAGACACATATGAGGCTTCAGACTCTGAGTCAGACTCTGAAAAGGTCTCAGACTCTAAAACAGCTTCCTTCTTCAAGATAGCTCCTGACCTCACAACTAGACCAGTATCACACATATCAGATTCACTAACATCATCTTCTTCAGAACCATCATCAGACCATGCAACAACTAGGCTTTTCTTATGCTTCTTGAGAAAAGTGGGACATTCAGACTTGATGTGTCCATACCCTTCACACTCATAGCACTGCACACCTTTAGCTTGGTTACTTTTCTCCTCAGACTTGGTCTTCTTCTCATCAGTTTGTTGTTTTTTGTTATTGAATCTGAAATTTTGACCTTTGGCTTTGGCTTTTCTGTTAACATTCTTCAGAATCTTGTTGAATTGTTTTCCCAGTAACACTAGAGCTTCTGATAAGTCATCCTCTTCAGACTCTTGTTGATCATCAGCTTCAGAATTTACACTAAAAGCTACACCTTTTCCTTTCTTCTCAGTCTGTTTACAAAAAGCAGTTTCAAAGTTGAGCAATGACCCAATTAGCTCCTCAACCTTCATAGCAGAAATATCATGTGCCTCCTCAATAGCAGTGACCTTCATATCAAACCTTCTGGGCAGGGACCTGAGGATTTTTCTGACTATCTTCTCATCAGACATCTTTTCACCAAGAGAGTCAAAGGAATTGGCCATATCCAGCACATTCATGTAAAAATCCTGAATGGATTCATCCTCCTTCATCTTCAGGTTCTCAAACTTGGTGGTCAGCAACTGTAATCTGGACATCTTCACCTTAGAAGTTCCTTCATGAGTTGTCTTTAAGATTTCCCAGGCCTCCTTTGCAACAGTGCATTGTTTGATAAGTCTGAACATGTTCTGATCAACACCATTAAAGATAGCATTCAAAGCTTTTGAATTTCCCAGTGACAGATCATCTTCAGCTTTGGTCCATTCCTCCTCAGGCTTCAGAACCTCAGTCTTGTTACCATCTTTGTCTGTATACACAGGATGATCCCAGCCTTTAATCATAGCTTTCCAAGTCCTGCTGTCAATAGATTTTAAGAAGGCACACATCCTAGACTTCCAATACTCATAGTTTGTGCCATCTAATAGGGGTGGTCTATTGACATAGCCTCCTTCTCTATCCATGCTTACCAGAAATTAATCCCTCTGGATCTCACCCAAAATACAGGCAGGGTGCCTGCTCTGATGCCAATTGAAATTCTGGCCAGGCAAAAAGGGACTATCAGGTTCTGAACCAGTCAGGTTCTGAACAAAACGCAGGGCACACTAGTTTGCTTAAAACAGAGCACACACTCACACAATGCAAAGCAAGAAAATAAAGTGCAGGAAAGTAAAAGGCACACAAGGTTTGTTAACCCAGTTCGGAGTAAACACCTCCTACTCTGGGGGATACCAATCCAGGAAGGAATTCCACTATAGGAATTAATCCTTATGACTCAAGACACTGACTCCCAGATCCCAGCCTAAGCAATTAACTTCCTCCTAGTCTTGAATTCTACCCAACACGTTGAGTATTAGAGACCACTAACTTCCTATTCAAGTAACAAACCTGTTACTGAAACCCTTAACAAAAACTTCTCTGTTTTGAAGAACAACTTCAATACATCTGACTTCACTCGTACCTACAGGCTTAGAGTGATTACAACTCAATCAAAACACCTAAACCAACTCAAAAGAGTGGTGCACAAATAAAGCTAAAAGCTTAAAAACTCTAAGACTCTTTTCTCTGAATTTTTCTCTCTAATTCGTATCATGAATAGCAGCAGCCCTCCTCCTTATATAGCCTTCAGTCTTGCAAAATAAAACCAATCTTCTGATTTGATTTGTTATTGAAATAAGATTGGTCCAATAATGTAACAAATAAAATTGTACTGAATCTTTTAAAGATTATAACAGGAAAATATGAATTTCATATCTTTGAACCAAATCTTCAGTAAAATCTTCTCCAAATAAATCAACATTCTAGAAGCCATATGCGTGCATAAATCCTCAATAAATCTTGCAAAGATTCGCATAGAAAAACCTTGAAAATAACCAGCTTCTGATGAAGTCAACATAAGTCAACGCTGGCATCAGAACCTGAATCAGCTTCTGAAGTGCTACAGTGCTTTCAGCTTCTGATGGCATTTTCAGCTTCTGAATGGCTTCAAAATTAAAAACTTCCAACTGAAGAAATGTTATACATATGGAGATGCTTCTATTCAATATCTTGGTTTTGCCAAAACATGCAGCCAACACCAAAAGACTCAACACTATGTTATTCCCCAGTGGAGTCGGATCCCTTGCTTTAACAAACTCGGGTATCCTTTTGTTTTGTTTTATTCCCCAGTCAGGTCATCTTCGCCGTCTTGCATTCACCTTCGCATCACGAGCATTTCAAATTTTTTGTTAGGTCCAAAATTGGCGTACTCTGTATTTAAGTCCCTTCGACCCGCCGAATCAAAGATTTTCTCTTCGAATCTCCGGGCGAAGAGACTTAAATAGGGGCATCTGTCATACCCCAATTTTTGACCTAAAATTCTTTTTTCACTCGTCTTTTGGTTCAGAATTTTTTGTCGTTTCAGACGAAATTTCGACAGGGAGGTATTTTAAAATACCTCATTTTTTTTGGTTCCGAAGGCGACGTTTTTTTATTATTATCTTTATTTGTCATTTTTACTTTTAGCTTTATTATTTTTCTTTTTATTATCATTTTTATTTTATTTTTCGTTTTTTTAATTTAATTTAAAAAAAGTCTGACTTTTGATCTTAATGTTTTTTAATAACCATTTTAATGGTTTCTTTTTTTAGACTTTTGCTGATTAATTGTGTTTATTGTCCATCATTGGCCTTTAAGTCACATTAATTGGCATTGCTTAATAAAAAGGAACACAGAGTCATAACACAGAGGGGAACCAGAATTCAGTCAGAAACAAAAAATCCAAAACTCACCAGAAGCAAAACACTACTCAAAAACCACAAAAAACCAGTCATCATCTGAACCCAAATACACGGCCACCACCATACCACAAACCACTCAACCATCACAAAAGATCAAAACCACAACCCAACCATCATCCAAATTATAAACCAACACCAATCTGAATCACAATCCACCCTAAACCAACATGTAATCCACTCAAAAACCGAAGCCAAATACCATTCGGCCTAAACACAAAAATCCATTAGTAGCCGAAATCCATCACACAATCATTCGAGTCCACATATCACAAAACCAAAACAAAACCCACAAATCAGAACCAAAACCGCCCTTCTCCTCCTCCACAACCCAAAGCCGCGGCCCCCTCCCCCAAACCACCAACACACCCCCTTTCCTCTCTTAATTTATTTTCTTTATTTCTTTTATCATTTCTTACATTTTATTTTTTAATCCTTATTTATTTTTTAGGCATTTTATTTTATTGCATCCATCTTTCAGTACTTCATGCATTTTTTTCTTTTTTATTTTATTTTTATTATTTTGCTTTTTATTTCATGCATTTTTCATTTTATTCTTAGCATATTTATTTTAATGCATTTGCAATTTTGTTTTTTTTGTCATTCTTATTTTATTTTGTTAGAATGTATTTAGGAGCAAATGTAAAAACATAAATGAGAATATGCACCGACACCCACACTTTATTTATTCCGCTTTATGTCTTTTATTTTTTTTATTCCGCTTTACAAAAAAAATACAAAAATATTAGGTTAGTTTAATTTCAAAAGGGTTTCGTGGTGATCCAACGTCACAACGGAATTTCCTCGCGTTTAGCTTTTTTTTTAGTTATATTTTTAGTCTTAGTCCATATTCAAAAAAACAAAAACATGCAAATAATCAAAAATCACAAACAAATCTTTTCTTAAATAAACCTTGATTTTCAATCAAGTGTCCCTTTTTTCTCTTTTATTTTCTTTAAATAACCATTAATCTACTTTAATAATACTTGAATCATTTTCAAAATTAAAAAACACCAACCAATCGCATTTGCCACTTGGCCTTTATTTTATCTTTAAAATCTTTTTTAAAAAACCAATAAAAAACACAAAACAAATCAACCGTCTTTTTTACCCCGAACTACGAGGTTTTGATCCCTCACGGGTACGTAGGCAGAGGACCTTGTCCTTCCAAATCATAAAAAATACAAAAAAAACATTTTATTTTCCTTTCCTCACTACTTTAATTCATTCTTTTCTTTTAAAAAAAAATAAGCAAGTTATAGCCCAAAGTAAATAAATAAAATCAAGAGGTTCTCGTAGAGTACTACGAACGTTTAGGGTGCTAACACCTTCCCTAAATGTAACTAACCCCCGAACCCTAATCTCTAAAAATGTGGTAATTTAGAACTTTTTTCCACTTTTCATTTAAAAAAATTAAAAGTTCAGTCGTGAAATAAAATCAGTGAGTCAACGCTAATCAATAGCTTGATCTCCGAAAATCACCGCGACAATCGTCCATTTAAAATCAACTAACATATGTACGTTTTTCTACAAAGAACTACGTACGCTTTGAATTCTCCGACTACCGGGAGATACGTAGGAGCAAGATCGACATCTTGTCAAGCGCAATAATAAAAAACTTTTTTTCTTTCTTTTCTCTCGTTTGTTTTTATCTCTTTCCCCCCTTTTATTATATTTTTGACATAAATGAACATGCGCGCAAAATATTAAAAAACAATTCAATCTTTGACCAAATAGAAGGTTCCCGTTGAGTACAACGGACGTGAGGGGTGCTAATACCTTCCCCTTGCGTAACCGACTCCCGAACCCGACAATGGTTACGATGACCAATCCTTATCCTCATCGTCAAAGGGTTTTATTATCGTTTCCCTTTAAACAAAAAAAACTTAAGGGTTTATCAACGTTCCCTTTACACAAAAACTTTGGTGGCGGCTTCACAAAGGCCCTCCGAGCGTTTGCGAACGACCTCGGAGGATTTGCGCGTCTTTTTCCCAAGGAAAAAAACGAGGTGCGCACAACACCCATATAGAGATTGCCTAGGATCTCTTACGAGTATTAAAATTTTGTACCGGATACATTAAATACAATACAGAAACTTGTTTATTAATTGTACAAAACATATGTCTTTGATACAATTCATAGTCCGATACAAAACATTATACGTAATATACATCATGATACATCATTTTTATACAACATCATCTAAATAAACATAAGCAGCACGATCAATCGATAGCCTTCTCTTTACCTTTACGACGTGCTACCTGCGAAGAACCTGCACCAGAAGGAAAGGGATGAGACATAACGTCTCAGTGAGCTCCTACCCTACCAACTGTTGGCAACCGCGGGGGAAACCTAGGGTCGCCGTGCCTACTCTTGGCAATCTTGAGGATACCTATGATCGCCGCCATTCTTTACTTACTTCGCGATCGAGGGGAAAACCTAGGATCGCTTCTTGTCTTTAACATTCTCATCATGTGCTAACTTAACTTATACTCAGTGGTCTTGGGGACAACCTATGACCACTTCTTGTGACTAGGAACTAATTGTCCTATATCTCATTACAAATATAAATAAACTTATCATCTTTCATATCTTAAGTTAGAGGTTAGCGTTGAACAATCAATAGTTATCTGAGTTCATTTTACGGAGTGCATCCGGGTGGAGTAACCCCGAAGTACATCTCCCTTCTAACCGGTGAAAATTCCTATCATATCAGGCTAACACCGGACTCCTCTTGTCGTCGTGCGGCCATCCTTGCGGAATAACACGTCCCACTAGCGTGAACCTCCTGTGTCCCACTAGCGTGAACAACAGAAGACACGACTTAATAATCTTAACTTATGCGTATACCTCCCATGTCCCACTAGCGTGAACAATGAGAGACGCGAGCAATTATGTTTTAACTTGTGCATGAACCTCTCGTGTCCCACTAGCGTGAACGACGAGAGTCACGACTTAGGATTCTTCATAATAATCTTACTATTGCGTGAACCATTCGTGTCCCACTAGCGTGAACAACGAATGCCACGGCTTATACCTTAATAATTCTTGAACTCTTAACCTATATAAGGTTCTAAACTTGAAGCCTATATTATACTTGAACTAGCACATACTTAATTGTGTATGAAAATGGCTTAGTAAGGGATAATCCCAAAACTAGCTCTTATACTTCCCTATAATGACTTGAGGATTAAGTCATCCATCCTCCAAAGCTTATGCCTATCCTTACTCTAATATAAGGTTCTAACATACCCAAGGATAGGTCTTTAAATGCTCTTTAGCAATGCTTAACCATTACATGTTGATCCTTAAGTCCGAAGCAGTATTGGATAGCCGAAACGGTGCAAGTAAAGATGAAAAATCACATGATCCTGTCCCCTTCAAAATCGTGACACGATTTGGCAATCGTGTCACGATTTCATGCCCAGAAATTGTGTGGGTTTCTGCCTGTAAAATCGTGACACGCTGGTAAAATCGTGACACGATTTTACCTGCAGTTGGACATCATAGGGCTAGTTCAAAACATGTTTTCCACCATTTTTGGTCTATCCAATCATGCCCAACATCACAACAGTTTAAATGGTAAATTCAAAGGCTTATTAACAGATTACAACATGTAATGATCAAGGATTGCTAGCAAAATAGGATTAGGGCTAAAATACTCATAACTTGATCATAAAAGCTAAAACTCATAAACTTACTCAAACGGGTTCTAAAACCCTGTGGAGCTCACCTTAAACCTCCTATTGGTACTTGCTATCTTTGATTCCCTGAGCCTTGGCTTCAAGCTACCACTTTCTCTTGACTCTTCTTAATTCTCCTTGTTCTTCTTTTCTTTCATTCACTCTAGTTTCCAACACAAGTTTGCTTGCAAGTGCTTCCTCACAAGAATTGGAATGGAGTTGATGGGTTATGGCAAGTGAGTGGGGAGGGCGTGAGATTGGGGAAGGAGGGAGGAGAAAACTGATTTCTAGAAGTGTGTAGAGAGTGAGAAAATAGTATGGGAAATATCTTGTTCCCAATTTTAAAACAATCTCCCCCTTAAGCCTTATTTACCATATTGCCATTGCTTAATATTATCAAATTGCCATGCTTGCTTAATGACTTCTAACACGATTAACTGATACTTATAAGCGGGATATTACAATCTACCCCCCTTAAAGAAATTTCGTCCTCGAAATTTAGAATTTACCTGAAAATAAATGGGGATAGGTCTCTTGCATCTCTGACTCTAGCTCCCACGTTGCTTCGCCGTCGAGAGACCCTTTCCATACAACCTTAACAATAGGAATTTCTTTGTTTCGCAAAGACTTCACATCACGATCAATTATCTGGTCTGGCTCAGGTTGAAATGTCAAGTCCGATCTCAAATCAATACTGTCCAGCTCCACTGGTTGGAAAGGATCAGGAATGAATTTCCTTAGTTGTGAGATGTGAAAGACATCATGCAATCCTGACATGGCTGGTGGTAGCGCTAACTGATAAGCTGCCGGACCAACACGTCGAAGTATCTGAAATGGTCCAACATATCTTGGACAAAGTTTCTTAGTTCTGAATGCTCCTCTCAATCCCAACTTGGGCGTAACTTTAAGGAATACATGATCTCCCTCATCAAACTCTAAGGGTCTTCGCCTCCTATCAGCATAACTTTTCTGGCGACTCTGTGCTGTTCTCATTTTATCTTGAATGGACTTAATCTTTAGAGTCGTCTCCTGAATGATCTCTGGACCCAAGATGCTCTTATCTCCGACTTCAGCCCAACAAAGCGGGGTTCTACATTTCCTACCATATAGAGCTTCATAAGGTGCCATTCCAATGCTAGAATGGTAACTATTGTTGTAAGAAAATTCAATCAATGGTAGGTGATCGTTCCAACTTCCTCCATCTTCTAGGATACATGCACGTAACATATCCTCTAACGTTGAATAGTCCTTTCTGATTGTCCGTCTGTTTGAGGATGATGGGACGTGCTCATCTTTAACCTTGTCCCTAAAGCTTTCTGAAAAGCTTTCCAAAAGTGAGATGTGAAGATCGGATCCCGATCGGATACAATACTGACAGGTACACCATGGAGTTTCACTATCTCCGAAATAAATAATTCAGCATATTGTGAGGCTCGGTACGTAGTCTTGACCGGCAAGAAATGAGCTGACTTGGTTAACCGGTCCACTATTACCCAAATGGAGTCATGTCCTCGCTGTGTTCGAGGTAATCCACTCACAAAATCCATGGTTATATCTTCCCATTTCCATTGGGGAATTTCCAAAGGTACTAACATTCCTGCAGGCCTTTGATGCTCAATCTTCACCTGCTGACAAACAATGCATCGCGACACAAATTCCGCAACATCTCTTTTCATACTAGGCCACCAATAATCTCTTTTTAGATCTTGATACATCTTGGTGGTACCTGGATGAATGCTGAAACTGCTCTTATGCGCCTCTTCTAAAATCAACCTTTTTAATTCCTCATCATTCGGAACATAAATCCTTCCTTCAAACAATAATATACTATCTGGTGCCCATGAAAACCCTGCTTGGCCAACTTTCCTCTGAAGGTCCATATCCATGCTTTGCGCTTGTGCAATCCTAGTTCGTAGGTCGTACGAAACCTCTAACTTGTTTAACAAGACGCCACCTTCCATCTCGGTAACATGGAGATTAAGATCTCTAAACTTTTCATACAACTTACACTTGTGCATCATCACTTCAGCTTTAACCAAAGCCTTACGACTCAAAGCATCTGCTACCACATTTGCTTTTTCGGGGTGGTATTTCAAATCAAAGTCAAAATCCTTCAAGTACTCCATCCATCGCCTTTGCCTCATGTTGAGGTCTCGCTGATCAAACAAGTATTTTAAACTCTTGTGATCACTAAACAAGTCAAACTGCGCACCATACAAATGATGTCTCCATATCTTCAATGCAAAAACTATGGCTGCTAACTCAAGGTCATGGGTGGGGTAATTCTCATCATGAGTCTTGAGCTGTCTGGACGCATAAGCTATCACATTCTCCCCTTGCATAAGAACACTCTCCAGTCCCTTAGAAGATGCATCGCAGAAAACGGTGTATCTCCTTTCAGGATCTGGTATTGCCATCACTGGCGCTTTAGTCAACTTCTTCTTTAAAACTCTGAAACTCCTTTCACATTCTTCGTCCCAAATAAAGGGCACATCCTTTCGGGTGAGGCGTGACAGAGGTAAGGCAATCTGAGAAAACTTCATTATAAACCTTCGATAATAACCTGCCAAGCCTAGAAAGCTCCTGACTTCAGCTACACTCTTGGGTCTTTCCCAACTGAGTACGGCTTCAACTTTGGATGGATCGACGGCTACTCCTCCTTGAGAAATAACGTGACCCAAAAACTTAATCTCAGATAGCCAAAACTCACACTTACTGAATTTAGCATATAGTTGTTTATCTCTGAGGACATCCAATACAATTCTTAAGTGTTGAGCATGCTCCTGAGGATCCTTAGAATAGATCAAGATGTCATCTATGAAAATCACCATAAATTGATCAAGGGAAGGCTGAAATATTCTGTTCATATAATCCATAAATACTGTTGGAGCATTAGTTACACCGAAAGGCATAACCAGAAATTCATAGTGCCCGTAACGCGTTCGAAACGCCGTCTTAGACACATCTGAAGATTTAATACGAATCTGATGGTAACCTGACCGAAGATCAATTTTGGAAAATACCGTTGCTCCTTTAAGCTGGTCTAGGAGGTCGTCAATCCTAGGAAGAGGATACTTGTTCTTAATAGTCACCTTATTAAGTTGACGGTAGTCAATACACAGTCTCATGCTTCCATCTTTCTTCTTGACTAACAAGACCGGAGCACCCCAAGGTGATACACTGGGTCTAATAAAATGCTTTTGGATTAATTCTTCGAGTTGAGATTTCAGCTCTTTCAGCTCTGTTGGTGACATTCTGTACGGTGCCACAGATACTGGCTCCGCTCCTGGAATCAAATCAATCGAAAACTCCACCTCACGCTGGAGGCAGACTAGATACTTCTGAAGGAAAAACATCCAAGTATTCATTCACAACAGGAATATCACTAGGACTTAACTCTGATTCTGAAGCCACAGTGAGCATCACATAGAATCCCTTATCTTGAGCACAGATGAATTGAATTAACTGATGGGTGCGGTTAATCAATTCAGACAGAGCCACACCTTCCGCCGTATCACTGGTCGGCATGTAAATACTCTTTTCGGAACATCCGATGTACACATGGTTAGCGGAGAGCCAATCCATGCCTAAAATCACGTCAAGTTGCTCCATCGGGAGGCATACTAAATCAACATAATAGGTCTTACTAGACACAGTGATAGGACAACTTTCACAAACATACTTTGCCTCAATTCCGCCTTCAGTAGCGATAGATACTAACATTGGAGGATTCAACGGAGACAAAGGTAATTGCAGCGTCTCCACACATTTATATGAAATAAAAGAACATGTAGCGCCGCAATCAAAAAGAACTTTTACTGGATTAGTACCCAAATAACACATACCGGCAATTAAATCTTCATTGGCTAAAGCCTTTGCGCCATCAAGGCAGTACACCCTTCCTTTACTAGTGGTTGTCCCTTCCGCTGTACCTTTAATACGCCTATTAGGACACTCTGTTATAAAATGCCCTGGCTGCATGCATCCATAACAAATACCAGCTCCCATCAAGCACTCTCCTTTATGCATCCTACCACACGTCTTGCAAGTAGGATAAGGTCGTGAAGGATTATGTTGTGGAGAGTATGTCTGTTTCCCTCTCTGCGGGGATCCTTTTGGCTTGAGCTTGTCGTAATACTTATCTGACATCCTGCTTTTCTTCTTCTCATAAGCTGCCGCTCTTTCTTTCGAGGCCTTAGCAAGTCCTGCTTCAACCACCAAGCTATCATGCACCAATTCATCGTAACTTGCAGTTCTCTGGAGACTTACTGCAGTGTCGATCTCGCCTCTTAAACCTCTTTTGTACTGATTCATCTTCCACACTTCATTCTCAGCATACTCATTGTGTGTGGAGTAATAGGACAGTTCTTCAAACTTCTTTGTGAACTCAGCAACCGACATACTACCTTGCTTCAACTCCAAGAACTCTTGCTCCTTCTTTACCTTGTAAGACACAGGTAAATACTTCTCCAACATCACTTCTTTAAAGTTTACCCAATTTACCTCTACACCATTGGCTTCCATCCTGCGCTGAGCAGATTCCCACCAATCTTCTGCTGCGCCTCTGAGTTGATTCGTGGCATAGACCACTTTATCTTCTTCTGAACATTCAGCCATTCTAAAGATCTTTTCCATTTGTTTAATCCACTTTCTAGCTTCTTGGGGTTCACCTTCTCCATTAAACTCCGGAGGGTGATGTCTATTATACTCCCGGAACACGGGGTTACCAATTACAGGAGGAGGTGGTGGCTATGGATGGAAACCCTGCCCTTGCTGCATCATTTCCATCCACTGTTGTTGAGCTTGGGCCTGTTGCTGAGATTGATGTTGCATCATCAGCATCATTTGCTGAAACTGTAACGCATTCTGAGCTTTTTGCTCTTGATACTGCTGCTGCCAGGCCTGCTGCTGCTGTATCATTTGTTCCCATGAGTTCATACTAGGTCCTCCACTTTCATCACTGGCTTGATTGGCACGAGGTCTACCTCTTCTTCTCCCAGACATCTTATCCTAGCTGTCATATACAAGTCAAAGTGATCAGTTTTAACTGAACATAACATCTAGAATAATGTCCTGGATCCAAGAGGTCCACAAACTTGGATTGTACTTTAATGACCCAAGGCATGGTCTGAATCGACCTGCTCTGATACCAAATTGTAACACCCATATAGAGATTGCCTAGGATCTCTTACGAGTATTAAAATTTTGTACCGGATACATTAAATACAATACAGAAAGTTGTTTATTAATTGTACAAAACATATGTCTTTGATACAATTCATAGTCCGATACAAAACATTCTACGTAATATACATCATGATACATCATTTTTATACAACATCATCTAAATAAACATAAGCAGCACGATCAATCCATAGCCTTCTCTTTACCTTTATGACGTGCTACCTGCGAAGAACCTGCACCAGAAGGAAAGGGATGAGACATAACGTCTCAGTGAGCTCCTACCCTACCAAATGTTGGCAACCGCGAGGGAAACCTAGGGTCGCCGTGCCTACTCTTGGCAATCTTGAGGATACCTATGATCGCCGCCATTCTTTACTTACTTCGCGATCGAGGGGAAAACCTAGGATCGCTTCTTGTCTTTAACATTCTCATCATGTGCTAACTTAACTTATACTCAGTGGTCTTGGGGACAACCTATGACCACTTCTTGTGACTAGGAACTAATTGTCCTATATCTCATTACAAATATAAATAAACTTATCATCTTTCATATCTTAAGTTAGAGGTTAGCGTTGAACAATCAATAGTTATCTGAGTTCATTTTACGGAGTGCATCCAGGTGGAGTAACCCCGAAGTACATCTCCCTTCTAACCGGTGAAAATTCCTATCATATCAGGCTAACACCAGACTACTCTTGTCGTCGTGCGGCCATCCTTGCGGAATAACACGTCCCACTAGCGTGAACCTCCTGTGTCCCACTAGCGTGAACAACAGAAGACACGACTTAATAATCTTAACTTATGCGTATACCTCCCATGTCCCACTAGCGTGAACAATGAGAGACGCGAGCAATTATGTTTTAACTTGTGCATGAACCTCTCGTGTCCCACTAGCGTGAACGACGAGAGTCACGACTTAGGATTCTTCATAATAATCTTACTATTGCGTGAACCATTCGTGTCCCACTAGCGTGAACAACGAATGCCACGGCTTATACCTTAATAATTCTTGAACTCTTAACCTATATAAGGTTCTAAACTTGAAGCCTATATTATACTTGAACTAGCACATACTTAATTGTGTATGAAAATGGCTTAGTAAGGGATAATCCCAAAACTAGCTCTTATACTTCCCTATAATGACTTGAGGATTAAGTCATCCATCCTCTCAAGCTTATGCCTATCCTTACTCTAATATAAGGATCTAACATACCCAAGGATAGGTCTTTAAATGTTCTTTAGCAATGCTTAACCATTACATGTTGATCCTTAAGTCCGAAGCAGTATTGGATAGCCGAAACGGTGCAAGTAAAGATGAAAAATCACATGATCCTGTCCCCTTCAAAATCGTGACACGATTTGGAAATCGTGTCACGATTTCATGCCCAGAAATCGTGTTGGTTTCTGCCTGTAAAATCGTGACACACTGGTAAAATCGTGACACGATTTTACCTGCAGTTGGACAGCATAGGGCTAGTTCAAAACATGTTTTCCACCATTTTTGGTCTATCCAATCATGCCCAACATCACAACAGTTTAAATGGTAAATTCAAAGGCTTATTAACAGATTACAACATGTAATGATCAAGGATTGCTAGCAAAATAGGATTAGGGCTAAAATACTCATAACTTGATCATAAAAGCTAAAACTCATAAACTTACTCAAACGGGTTCTAAAACCCTGTGGAGCTCACCTTAAACCTCCTATTGGTGCTTGCTATCTCTGATTCCCTAAGCCTTGGCTTCAAGCTACCACTTTCTCTTGACTCTTCTTAATTCTCCTTGTTCTTCTTTTCTTTCATTCACTCTAGTTTCCAACACAAGTTTGCTTGTAAGTGCTTCCTCACAAGAATTGGAATGGAGTTGATGGGTTATGGCAAGTGAGTGGGGAGGGCGTTAGATTGGGGAAGGAGGGAGGAGAAAACTGATTTCTAGAAGTGTGTAGAGAGTGAGAAAATAGTATGGGAAATATCTTGTTCCCAATTTTAAAACAATCTCCCCCTTAAGCCTTATTTACCATATTGCCATTGCTTAATATTATCAAATTGCCATGCTTGCTTAATGACTTCTAACACGATTAACTGATACTTATAAGCGGGATATTACAAGTATGGATAGAGAAGGAGGTTATGTCAATAGACCACCCCTACTAGATGGCACAAACTATGAGTATTGGAAGTCTAGGATGTGTGCTTTCTTAAAATCTATTGACAGCACGACTTGGAAAGCTGTGATTAAAGGCTGGGATCATCCTGTGGTGTTAGACAAAGATGGGAACAAAACTGAGGTTCTGAAGCCTGAAGAAGAATGGACCAAAGCTGAAGATGATTTGTCACTTGGAAATTCAAAATCTTTGAATGCAATTTTTAATGGTGTGGACCAGAATATGTTCAGACTCATCAAGCAATGTATAGTTGGGAAGGATGCCTGGGAAATTTTCAAAACAACTCATGAAGGAACTTCTAAAGTTAAGATGTCCAGACTCCAGTTGCTGACCACCAAGTTTGAGAATCTGAAGATGAAGGAGGAGGAAAGCATACAAGATTTCTACATGAATGTGCTGGACATGGCGAATTCCTTTGAATCCCTTGGAGAAAAGATGTCTGATGAGAAGATAGTGAGAAAAATCCTCAGGTTTCTTCCCAGAAGATTTGATATGAAGGTTACAGATATAGAGGAAGCTCATGACATCACCACTATGAAGGTTGAGGAGCTGAGTGGGTCATTGTTGAACTTTGAGACTGTTTTCTGTAAACAGCCTGAGAAGAAAGGAAAAGGAGTAGCATTTGCAGTTAATTCTCATGCTGATGATCAACAAGAGTCTGATGAGGAGGATAGTGATTTATCAGAAGCCCTAGTGTTGTTGGGAAAATAATTCAACAAAATTCTAAAGAAGGTTGACAGTAAATCCAAAACCAAAGGTCAGAATTTCAGATTCAGCAATAAGAAGCAACAAACTGATGAGAAGAAGACCAAGTCTGAGGAGAAAAGCAATCAAGCTAAAGGTGTGCAGTGCTTTGAGTGTGAGGGCTATGGACATATCAAGTCTGAATGTCCTACTTTTCTTAAGAAGCAGAAGAAGAGCCTAGTTGTCTCATGGTCTGATGATGATTCTGAAGAAGATGCTGTGAGTGAATCAGATAAATGCAATACAAGTCTGATGGTCAAGTTAATGTCTCAGAAATCAGTAGCCAACTCAAAGACTGAAGCTATTTTAGAGTCTGAAACTTTTTCAAAGTCTGACTCAGAGTCTGAAGCTTCATCTGTTTCTGAATTTGCAAAATCCTCATATGATGAACTGGCTAACAACTACAGAAAGCTATATACCAGTAGTGCTGAAGTTTGCAAACTAGTTTTGGATCAGAAGGAGATAATATCTCAACTGGAGGCTGAAAAAGGAGAACTGTTGGTGCAAAATTTAGAACTGAAAGAAGAAGTTAGCCAGCTAAATTCCCAACTTGAGCATATGAAAAAGCAGGTTAGAATGATGAATACTGCTACTGATGTGTTGGAGGAAATTTTGGATGCTCAGAAACAAGGAAAAACTAGTTTAGGTTTTACGGATGAGAGTTTGAACCTCAAGCAGAAAAATTCAGTTAAATTGTTTGTTCCTGCTACTCAAACTCATAATCTTATGATTGGGACATCTAAGATGAGACCTCAGAGGCAAGCTCAGAAGAAATCTCAGATGCAAACTCAGAAGCATGTTCAGATGCAACCTCAGAAGCATGTTCAGATGCAACCCCAGAAGTTCAACAGAAGAAGGAGGAATCATACCTGGACCTGTCATCATTGTGGTAAGAAGGGGCATATTAAACCTTTTTGCTTTAATCTGTATGGTTATCCTGAACACTTTCAATATAGAAGAGTGCAACCAACTGCAACCAGACACAATGTTCAGAAGGTGTGGAAACCTAAGGTTCAGAATGTAGGCCTTTTGCTCATACCTCATTGAGAGCCACTTCTAGAGAGGACTGGTACTTTGATAGTGGTTGTTCAAGGCACATGACTGGTGTGAAGAAACTGCTGAGGCTGAATACATTGCTGCTGGTATTAGTTGCTCACAATTAGTTTGGCTGAAGCAGATGCTTGAAGAGTATAACATTGAACAAGGAACTATGACACTTTATTGTGATAACCTCAGTGCAATTAACATTTCTAAGAACCCCATACAGCACAGCGAACTAAACACATAGATATCAGACACCACTTTATCAGGAATCTTGTTGAAGATAAGATCATTCAGCTGGAACATGTGGATACTGAAGAACAAGTTGCTGACATTTTCACAAAGGCTTTAGATGCTAAACAGTTTGAGAATCTGAGAAGTAAATTGGGTGTTTGTCTGCATGAAGAGTTATAGCAATTAAAGTAAACTGGATATGAGGAAGTTAGAGTACCTGCTAGCTTTGCTAATGCTAAGTGTGTTCCTGATCCTGAGTCTGGAGTTAATGCTGGAACTGATTTGGAAGATTTGTGTGTAGTTTTTATTCCCTATGTGAAACCTGTGTTTTGTCATAATTTTGTGGCTAAAAAGGGGGAGAAAAACTTATGTTTATGGAGCTGTTCAGAGTGTATCTTGTTCAGAATTTATGTGGTTCATAATTTAAGAGTTGTGCTCAGAATTCAGAACAAATGCAAGAAATGTTGTGCAGATTTGATTGAGGGGGAGTGTGTGTCTCAGGGGGAGTGCATGAGTGATAACACCATGAGTGAAGAGCTGTTTGTGGTCCTGAAGTGTTTCAGAATTTTCAGAATTCAGAAGTAAGGGGGAGTGTTGTGAAGCTAGACTGAGTGTTTATGTTTTTGTGAAGCTTCAGGGGGAGTGTTCTTGTGTTGATCAGAGAAGCTGAAGTGTTCCTGTGATGATCAGAAGCTGTTGTATGTGCTTCAGTTGTCCAGAAGCTGAAGCTGGTTGTTTAACATAGCTGTATCTGCTGCTACAAACTCTGAGCTGTGCTATGTTTGATTGTTTTTGTGGAGTTCTTCATTGTTGAGATTGTTTATGTTGAATTGAAGAGCTCATCATTTGTGAAACATTGGTTTTAGCCAAAAAATTTGCCAAAGGGGGAGATTGTTGAGTATTTTGAAGTTGGCTACATGTTTTGGCAAATCCAATATGTTCAATGGAAGCATCTCTATGTTTATAACAAGTCTTCAGTTGCAAGAAATTTCATTTGAAGCTGTTTAGAAGCTGAATGCACCTTCAAACGCACTGTAGCTCTTCAGATGCTGAAATGTGCTTCTGATGCTTCAGACGCACTATTCAAACAGTTGACTTTTGTTGACTTCTTCAGAAGCTGCATATTTACCTGTTATTTCTGCACGAATCTTTGCGAGATTTATCATGGTTTTATTATGGATTAATGCTTCTAGAATGCTGATTGAATTGGTGAAGATCTAATGAAGATTTGGCTCGTTTTTATGAAGTTCGTATTTTACTGAAGAATCTTTGAAGAGATACATTGCAGAATTATATGTTTCCTAATTGAGCCTTGCATAATTTAGAAACATATCAATTCAGAAGATTGGAATCATAATTAAGTTGCTTGCTGAAGATTATAAAAGGAGTGATTATGCCATTGTTCAAGACTTACGAAGAATTGAAGAAAATCAGAGAAATAGAGTCTTAGAGTTTTTAAGCTTTTAGCTTTGTTTGTGCACCACTCTATTGAGTTGGTTTAGGTGTGTTATTGAGTTGTAATCACTCTAAGCCTGTAGGTACGAGTGCAGTTTATGTATTGAAGTATATCTTCAAAAACAGGGTAGTTTTGTTTAAGTTGTTCAGTAACAGGTTTGTTACTTGAATAGGAAGTTAGAGGTTTTCTAATACTCAACGTGTTGGGTAGAAATCTGACTAGGAGGTGATTGTTTGCTTAGGCTGGGAACTGGGGTTCAGTGTCTTGAGTCTTAAGGAATAATTCCTATAGTGGATTTCCTTCCTTGATCGGTATCCCCAAGAGTAGGAGGTGTTTACTCCGAACTGGGTTAACAAATTTTGTGTGCCTTTTTAATTTCCTGCACCTTTATTTCTGTTGTTAACCTGTTTTTATTTGTGCTCTGTTTTTGCTATCAATTGTGTCCTGCATCGTGTTTTTAACCTGTCCAGCCAGAATTTCAATTGGCATCAGAGCAGGCACCCTGCCTATGATTGGGTGAGATCCAGAGTAGTGTTTTCTGGCAAGTATGGATAGAGAAGGAGGTTATGTCAATAGACCACCCCTACTAGATGGCACAAACTATGAGTATTGGAAGTCTAGGATGTGTGCTTTCTTAAAATCTATTGACCGCAGGACTTGGAAAGCTGTGATTAAAGGCTGGGATCATCCTGTGGTGTTAGACAAAGATGGGAACAAAACTGAGGTTCTGAAGCCTGAAGAAGAATGGACCAAAGCTGAAGATGATTTGTCACTTGGAAATTCAAAAGCTTTGAATACAATTTTTAATGGTGTGGACCAGAATATGTTCAGACTCATCAAGCAATGTACAGTTGCAAAGGATGCCTGGGAAATTTTAAAAACAACTCATGAAGGAACTTCTAAAGTTAAGATGTCCAGACTCCAGTTGCTGACCACCAAGTTTGAGAACCTGAAGATGAAGGAGGAGGAAAGCATACAAGATTTCTACATGAATGTGCTGGACATGGCTAATTCCTTTGAATCACTTGGGGAAAAGATGTCTGATGAGAAGATAGTGAGAAAAATCCTCAGGTCTTTTCCCAGAAGATTTGATATGAAGGTTATAGCTATAGAGGAAGCTCATGACATCACCACTATGAAGGTTGAGGAGCTGATTGGGTCATTGCTGAACTTTGAGACTGCTTTCTGTAAACAGCCTGAGAAGAAAGGAAAAGGAGTAGCATTTGCAGTTAATTCTCATGCTGATGATCAACAAGAGTCTGATGAGGGGGATAGTGATTTATCAGAAGCCCTAGTGTTGCTGGGAAAACAATTCAACAAAATTCTGAAGAAGGTTGACAGAAAATCAAAAACCAAAGGTCAGAATTTCAGATTCAGCAATAAGAAGCAACAAACTGATGAGAAGAAGACCAAGTCTGAGGAGAAAAGCAATCAAGCTAAAGGTGTGCAGTGCTTTGAGTGTGAGGGTTGTGGACATATCAAGTCTGAATGTCCTACTTTTCTTAAGAAGCAGAAGAAGAGCCTAGTTGTCTCATGGTCTGATGATGATTCTGAAGAAGATGCTGTGAGTGAATAAGATAAATGCAATACAAGTCTGATGGTCAAGTTAATGTCTCAGAAATCAGTAGCCAATTCAAAGACTGAAGCTATTTTAGAGTCTGAAACTTTTTTAGAGTCTGACTCAGAGTCTGAAGCTTCATCTGTGTCTGAAGTTGCAAAATCCTCATATGATGAACTGGCTGACAACTACAGAAAGCTATATACCAGAAGTGCTGAAGTTTGTAAACAAGTTTTGGATCAGAAGGAGACAATATCTCAACTGGAGGCTGAAAAAGGAGAACTGTTGGTGCAAAATTCAAAACTGAAAGAAGAAGTTAGCCAGCTAAATTTCCAACTTAAGCATATGAAAAAGCAGGTTAGAATGATGAATACTGCTACTGATGTATTGGAGGAAATTTTGGATGCTCAGAAACAAGGAAAAACTAGTTTAGGTTTTATGGATGAGAGTCTGAACCTCAAGAAGAAAAATTCAGTTAAACAGTTTGTTCCTGCTACTCAAACTCATAATCTTATGATTGGGACATCTAAAATGAGACCTCAGAGGCAAGCTCAGAAGAAAGCTCAGATGCAACCTCAGAAGCATGTTCAGATGCAACCTCAAAAGCATGTTCAGATGCAACCCCAGAAGTTCAACAGAAGAAGGAGGAATCATACCTGGACCTGTCATCATTGTGGTAAGAAGGGGCATATTAAACCTTTTTGCTTTAATCTGTATGGTTATCCTGAACACTTTCAATATAGAAGAGTGCAACCAGCTGCTACCAGACATAATGTTCAGAAGGTGTGGAAACCTAAGGTTCAGAATGTAGGCCTTATTGCTCATACCTCATTGAGAGCCACTTCTAGAGACGAGTGGTACTTTGATAGTGGTTGTTCAAGGCACATGACTGGTGTGAAGAAACTACTGAGGCTGAATACATTGATGCTGGTAGTAGTTGCTCACAATTAGTTTGGCTGAAGCAGATGTTTGAAGAGTATAACATTGAACAAGGAACTATGACACTTTATTGTGATAACTTCAGTGCAATTAACATTTCTAAGAACCTCATACAGCACAGCAGAACTAAACACATAGATATCAGACACCACTTTATCAGGAATCTTGTTGAAGATAAGATCATTTAGCTGGAACATGTGGTTACTGTTGAGTATTTTGGTGTTAGCTGCATATTTTGGCAAATCCAATGTGTTGAATAGAAGCATCTTAATGTGTAGAACAAATCTTCAGTTGCAAGTTTTTCATTTTGAAGTAATTCAGAAGCTGAAACCACCTTCAGAAGCTGAAAGTTACTTCAGAAGCTGAAATGTGCTTCTGAAGCATCAGACGCACTGTAGCAGAGTTAACTTTCGTTGACTTCATTAGAAGCTGGTTTTTCTGAATTGTTTTGGCGCGAATCTTTGCGAGATATGTTAAGGTTTAATCATGGATGGTTGTTCTAAGAATGCTGATTAATTTGGAGGAGATCTTTTGAAGATTGGCTTGTATTTTATGAAGTTCATATTTCCTGAAGAAATCTTTTGCAGATATTTTGAAGATTTATATGTTTCCTTTTCAAGCCTTGCATAATTCAGACACATATCTATTTTAGAAGATTTAATTCAGATTAATATTGCTTGCTGAAGATTATAAAAGGAGGAGTGCTGCTGCTATTCAAGTGATACGAAAATACAGAGTTATAATTCAGAAATTGAGTCTGTGTGTTAAACTTAGAGTTTTATTTGTGCACCACTCATTGTTTGAGTTGGTTTAGGTTTTATTGAGTTGTAAAATTCATTCTAAGCCTGTAGGTACGAATGAAGGTTTGTTATTGAAGTTTTATTCAAAACAGGGTAGTTTTGTTTAAGGGGTTCAGTAACAGGTGTGTTACTTGAATAGGAAGTTAGTGGACTCTAATACTCATGCGTGGGTAGAAATCTGACTAGATGGAAGTTGATTTCTTAGGATAGGAACTGGGGGTCAGTGTCTGAGTCTTAAGGATTAATTCCAATAGTGGATTTCCTTCCTGTATTGGTATCCCCCAGAGTAGGAGGTGTTTACTCCGAACTGGGTTAACAAACCTTGTTCCTTCTTTAGCTTTCCTGCACTTTTAATTTCTGCTGATTATCTGTTGTTAATTGTGCTAAGTTTAGTTCAGAACCTGTTTGGTTCAGAACCTGTTTACTCTTTGTTATTGCCTGGCCAGAATTTCAGATACTGAAGAACAAGTTGCTGACATTTTCACAAAGGCTTTAGATGCTAAACAGTTTGAGAATCTGAGAAGTAAATTGGGTGTTTGTCTGCATGAAGAGTTATAGCAATTAAAGCAAACTGGATGTGAGGAAGTTAGAGTACCTGCCAGCTTTGCTAATGCTAAGTGTGTTCCTGATCCTGAGTCTGGAGTTAATGCTGGAACTGATTTGGAAGATTTGTGTGTAGTTTTTATTCCCTATGTGAAACCTGTGTTTTGTCATAATTTTGTGGCTAAAAAGGGGGAGAAAAACTTATGTTTATGGAGCTGTTCAGAGTGTATCTTGTTCAGAATTTATGTGGTTCATAATTTAAGAGTTGTGCTCAGAATTCAGAACAAATGCAAGAAATGTTGTGCAGATTTGATTGAGGGGGAGTGTGTGTCTCAGGGGGAGTGCATGAGTGATAACACCATGAGTGAAGAGCTGTTTGTGGTCCTGAAGTGTTTCAGAATTTTCAGAATTTTTCAGAATTCAGAAGTAAGGGGGAGTGTTGTGAAGCTAGACTGAGTGTTTATGTTTTTGTGAAGCTTCAGGGGGAGTGTTCTTGTGTTGATCAGAGAAGCTGAAGTGTTCCTGTGATGATCAGAAGCTGTTGTATGTGCTTCAGTTGTCCAGAAGCTGAAGCTGGTTGTTTAACATAGCTGTATCTGCTGCTACAAACTCTGAGCTGTGCTATGTTTGATTGTTTTTGTGGAGTTCTTCATTGTTGAGATTGTTTATGTTGAATTGAAGAGCTCATCATTTGTGAAACATTGGTTTTAGCCAAAAAATTTGCCAAAGGGGGAGATTGTTGAGTATTTTGAAGTTGGCTACATGTTTTGGCAAATCCAATATGTTCAATGGAAGCATCTCTATGTTTATAACAAGTCTTCAGTTGCAAGAAAATTCATTTGAAGCTGTTTAGAAGCTGAATGCACCTTCAAACGCACTGTAGCTCTTCAGATGCTGAAATGTGCTTCTGATGCTTCAGACGCACTATTCAAACAGTTGACTTTTGTTGACTTCTTCAGAAGCTGCATATTTACCTGTTATTTCTGCACGAATCTTTGCGAGATTTATCATGGTTTTATTATGGATTAATGCTTCTAGAATGCTGATTGAATTGGTGAAGATCTAATGAAGATTTGGCTCGTTTTTATGAAGTTCGTATTTTACTGAAGAATCTTTGAAGAGATACATTGCAGAATTATATGTTTCCTAATTGAGCCTTGCATAATTTAGAAACATATCAATTCAGAAGATTGGAATCATAATTAAGTTGCTTGCTGAAGATTATAAAAGGAGTGATTATGCCATTGTTCAAGACTTACGAAGAATTGAAGAAAATCAGAGAAATAGAGTCTTAGAGTTTTTAAGCTTTTAGCTTTGTTTGTGCACCACTCTATTGAGTTGGTTTAGGTGTGTTATTGAGTTGTAATCACTCTAAGCCTGTAGGTACGAGTGCAGTTTATGTATTGAAGTATATCTTCAAAAATAGGGTAGTTTTGTTTAAGTTGTTCAGTAACAGGTTTGTTACTTGAATAGGAAGTTAGAGGTTTTCTAATACTCAACGTGTTGGGTAGAAATCTGACTAGGAGGTGATTGTTTGCTTAGGCTGGGAACTGGGGTTCAGTGTCTTGAGTCTTAAGGAATAATTCCTATAGTGGATTTCCTTCCTGGATTGGTATCCCCCAGAGTAGGAGGTGTTTACTCCGAACTGGGTTAACAAATTCTGTGTGCCTTTTTAATTTCCTGCACCTTTATTTCTGTTGTTAACCTGTTTTTATTTGTGCTCTGTTTTTGCTATCAATTGTGTCCTGCATCGTGTTTTTAACCTGTCCAGCCAGAATTTCAATTGGCATCAGAGCAGGCACCCTGCCTGTGATTGGGTGAGATCTAGAGTAGTGTTTTCTGGCAAGTATTGTAACACCCATATAGAGATTGCCTAGGATCTCTTACGAGTATTAAAATTTTGTACCGGATACATTAAATACAATACAGAAGGTTACATTAATTTACAATACTGAAGGTTTTCTCATAATATTACATCACATAGAAATAATACATCCGACTGTTTATACATATCCTTTTTTCATAATATACATCATGATACAACATCTGAATACAATAACTGAAACAACAAGAAAACCGGCACGCTTATTCCAAAGCTTTCTCCTTACTCTTGTTGCGTGCAACCTGTGAACCTGCATCAGAAGGAATGGGATGAGACATAATGTCTCAGTGAGCTCCAGCCCAACCTACTGTTGGCAATCTCAGGGAACCTAGGGTTGCCATGCCTACTTTAGCAATCTCGGGGATCCTAAGATCGCCAAGCTTTAAGCTTACCCATAAAGGGTTTATACCTGCCTGAACCTGTTAACTGTCTGGTCCTAAAACTAGACTATATCCTGATAACATAATAAAGTACTTTCCTGATATCATTATGTTAGTTGTTAGCGTGTAACAAACATTATTATCTGATTTGATTTTACGGAATGCCCCCGAGTGGAGTAACCCCGGAGTACATTCCCCTGATAACCGGTGAAAATTCCTATCTGAGGCTAATCACCGGACTCCTCTTATCGTTGTGTGGACAACTCTCTCGGAGAAGTCTCATCCGGCGTATCCCGGAGTCTACTGAACATAACTTAACTTGCATGTAGACAACCCTCTCGGAGAAGTCTCATCCGGCGTATCCCGGAGTCTGCTGAACATGCTTAAACTTTAACATACGTGTGGAAAGCCCTTTCAGAGAAATCCCATCCGGCGTATCCCGGAGTCTGATGAACACGTTAACATAATCTTATAATATAATCTTATCTTGACATATGTATATCTGATACATAAAACTATTCTTATGCATATCTAATGCATTCCCCATGTACTCAACATGAGGTTCTTAACCTATGCTAAGGTTCAAGTTTATCGTTCTCATAAGCCACCTAATCATATTGGGAATCTAAACCCCTTATGCCTAACTGAGGCCTTGAGTATAAAAATATTCCTAGAACTAGTACACTCAAGGAGTACATAATAATCTGCTTAGTTAAGGGAAACCTGAAAACTAACCCTTAACTACTATGATAACTTGTAGATTAAATACCCATCTCTCTGTAAGATACCTATCCTCATCCTATATTAATCCTTGAAGGTTCATAAGTATCTTTACCCCAAAGCATATCAAAGATCATTAGCATGGTACAGTTGTTTGAAAATAAAATGCCATTATGGGCAACTTCTCTCTGCGACCCCCTGACTTCGCTCTGCGAAATCCTGCGTCTGAACCTTCAGACTCTGAGCTTCAGAGTCTGAACCTTCAGAACCTGGTAATCCTGAGTCTGAAGCTTCGCAGAGCGTCTGAAAGCTTCGCTCTGCGAACTCAGCTTCTGATTACTTTGCAGGGCGAGGTCTAGGCGATGGCTAGGAAGTAACAAAACTCTGCTACTTCGCTTTGCGACCCTGGGCGTCGCTCTGCGACTGTAGCAGAACACATAATTTCTAAAAAACATGTTTTAATCTTAAAAACTTGATACGCAACTGCCCAGTGATCTTTGAAGACATGTCAGGGACTCATTTTTAAACTCTAAAACGTACTGTACTCCAGGATTAAACAGGATCAAGCATAGAATCAAAATAGGGGAAAACTAACCTTTTTCCTAATAACTTAGAAATTCAGTTATAATCTTCACACAATTTAACCCACAAGGGATACTGCTACTCTAAGGAACTCACCTAGTATTGTGTTGTTCTTGATAGGCTTCCTTTACCAAAATCCTAGCTTGAGAAATCTTCCTCCTACATGGTTTTCCATAGCTTTCCCTCTTGCTTCAATCTTTCTCAAGAGCTTGGTTACTTGAAATACTAAGAATTTGGGAGAGAAAACTGATGAATTACAGCTGGTGGTGGTGCTGGCCGATTTTCTTAGAGAAAGAGGGAGAGGTTGTTGTGTTCTAGAGTGAGAAAGGAAATAGGAAAATGAATTATTTCTTATCTTGTTCCTATATATATAAAGCCTTGTCATCTCAAATTACAACTTTGCCACTACTCTTTCTTAATTCCTCTAATATTGATAAAAGTTACATCTGAGCGGGATATTACAATTAGCTCAATTGGTAGTGGGAAAGCATTGAACTTGTACTTAAGCCCCAGAGTACAGAGTTTGATTCCCACGGAAGGCAAAAACTCCACATGGGGGGTGGAGAAGGTCGTGAGTACATCTCGGTCCTTGAATGATAGGGAGGCCAGCCCGTAAGGGAGCCAGCCGGATGTTACAGAATTAAACTATACCTTATGACAATTGCTTTGGGACTAAGAGAGTATAGCTTGTACCTGCACATAGATATAATTATGTAATGCTCTATATGTTTATTTCATCTTAAATCTTGCAGAAAAACTACCAACGTGCCTCCGAAGTTCGAAAGAAAACCTCAACAACAGTCTAGCAAGTCCGAGCCTTCGCGAATGGATAATATGTTCGGCAGTATGAAAGGATTGGTAACATCTTTTACCAATAGCATTGAAGAAACAGCAAAAAACTTTGCAAAAACTACTTATAAGGCGACACAAGAAACCATTGATAGCTTTACAAAAGTAGTAGAAAAATCTGGAAAAACTACTTATAAGGCGACAAAAGGAACCCTTGATAACTTTACAAAAATTATAGACAAGTCTCGAAAAACTATTTTAAGAGTGGTAGAATGATCCATTGTAAGCTCAACAAAAATAATAGACAAATCTGGAAAAACTATTTTTACAGTGCCAGAAGGATCCACTTATAGCTCTGGAAAAATAAAAGATAAATCTGGAAAAACTATTTTTAGAGTTCCAGAAGGATCCATTTATGTTGATGATAGTGGCAGCTCTCTTGGACAAACAAGTTATGTCAACAGTGGACAGAAAAGATGATCAATCATTGCAATAAACGAACGCAGAAATTATTTTCGCTTTTAAATAAACATTTGTAATCTACTTTTTACGCTGATTATGTCGTTTTAGGATTATTATCTACTTTTTACGCTGATTATGTCGTTTTAGGATTAAAATCTTCGAAAATTTGATTATTATCTATACTTTGAAGAACTTCTCATATCAAAATCAAACATATCCATCAACTTATGTTGATTTTGATTTGTACTATTTAATTTAGCTCAGAGCAGATTATTACCACTAAAATACGAAGCCTTTGAGCACAACACAACAATTCTAGTTGTGCATTTTTTCATGTTGTAGGTTTTGTTCCACCTTCAAATTGAAAATATGAAATCCCAACTTCCTCTTTCCTCACTGACAAAACTCTATCCAACTCCTCGTTCCCAAATCGAAATCGTCCGAAACCTACGAAAATACGTTCGAAACCTTTCCCAAATTTACCCACCTCCTCATTCCCAAATGGGAACTCGCTCCCAAATCCTTCGATACCCAAATGGTTCACCGTCATCCCAAACCGTTTGAAAATCAAAACATAAATTAGTTGAACCAATTCCTCGTTCACTAGTGCCTCATTCCCAGTTCAAAATTGAAATTGAAATCCAGTTCCTCGTTGAACTAGTTCAATTCGTTCACTCGTCCCTCCTTCCCAAATCGTTCGAAAAAGGCAAAGATTGAGGTAAGGTTCAATTTGTTCGTTCTTGGTGTTTATTTTTTGAGGTTTTATGAGTTTCGTTGGGGTTTATGGGGTTTGGTTGTGCAATTCACATTCAGTATCCTATATCTCTATGTCAAAGTAACTCTCACAGATAGGTTTTGATAATAATTTATTTAGCTTTAAACCCCCATTTTGAAATTATTTGTTTGATCATCTTTCTTTGGTAATTTTAATTTCCATAATTGCATGTTATATACCTATTTTGCTAAGTAAGTTTCTTAATTGATCCGGTTGGACAAAACTACATGGTTGGACTGTCGGGATCGGTTGTATGGAGGGATCAAGTCTTGATCTATCTGTCGTTGGTTAGGTTCTGTCGAGCCATCTGTTGACTGTCCTTCTCCACCGGAGGAAGGTGGTGTACCTGCATGCACTCTGACGCCCAAGTTAGTGGGGGGTACAAGAATTATGCAGCTATAATGTGGGTAAGAAGTTTCATACCTGACCCCAAGATTAGTGCCTGGGTATAAATAGTGTCCTGATATGGCTAGGTTGTCAAGCCTTATCTTGACAATCGTATGTTTGGGTACGGACGTGGGTAACTTCCGGTCCATATGGTGAACTACTCTCGGCCTTCGCATGCGTGAGTAACCTCTGGAGTGGTCAGTAACTCTTGGCCCATATTGTGATCTGGTGTATTTAGGGCGTGTACATTGCCAGGTATCGCCTGCTCAGTGGACTCGGGTCTAACTCGAGCGGAGCCATATTGGGCATTGGGTCAGTCTGGAACATTAATGATTCGTTCTAGTGCGCGACTCGTTCGTTCCTGTTTGTTCCCTTGCACGACTCGTTCATTTCTATTTTGACTCGTGTTCCAGTTCTCTTCTCATTATGCTCTTGTAATATCCCGCTCATAAGTATCAGTTATCAATGTTAGAAACTTGAGAAGCAAGCAAGAAATTAAGTAATTTAGAGGAGATGGCAATTTTGTAATTAATGGAGAAAGGGAGATTGTTTTAAAAAGAAAACATGATATTTTCTTTGGTCATTTCTTCTTCTCTTCCTTGCCAACAAAATCAGAATTCTTTCCCCTCTTCTCCTCAAGCCACACGCCCCCATCTCATCTTACAATCATTCAACCAAACTTCAATCTAAACCTAGTGTGAAATCTTGCAAGAAAGCTTGAGTTGGAAGCTAGGTCAAGAGAAAGAAAAGGAGAACAAGGAAGAACAAGGGAAGAGTTTAACTTGGAGTGACATAGAGTTGTTGGATTTAAGCTTAAACAGCACCAATAGTGGATTAAGGTGAGCTCCACAGGGTTTTAGAACCCGTTTAAGTAAGTTTGAAAGTTTTCAGCTTAATTACCTAGTTTAGGGTTTTTAGTACCTAATTGCCTTTCCATGTTAATTCTTGATTGTTCATGATATAACTAGCTATATGCCTTAGAAAATGATCCTTGAACATGTTATGATGTCTGGGTATGTTGGATAAGCTGAAATGGTGCAAAATCACGTTTAAAACTTGCCAAATGCTGTCTAACTGCAGGTAAAATCGTGTCACGATTTTCCAATCGTGTCACGATTTCACAGGCAGGAACAAACACATTTTCTGGGTAGAAAATCGTGTCACGATTCCCAAATCGTGACACGATGGGAGCATTGGCAGAACATGTTGTTTTTTCATCATTTCTCGCACCATTCCGGCTTTCCAATGCTACCTCGGACACCATAACGATAAGTAGTGATTAAGTGTTGCTAATAGGCATAGAAAGACCCAACCTTTGGGGAATGTATGGATGAATTATAGAAGAGGAAAGGTACTAAGATAAGAGAGGATTATACTAATCCATAAGAAGTCATAGTGATGCCAAGAAACTAGTTTAGGGTTTATCCCTTATGAAACAACGATATGAACTCGATTCGATTTATACGACATCAAGAATGGTACAATGATTAAGTTTAGAACCTTTATAGGTTAAGCACTTATGAATGATCACTTAAGGTATAAGAATACGATACGAATATGTTATACGATAAGATCACGTGTTCATCAGACTCCGGGATTCGCCGGATGGGATTTCTCCGAAAGGGCTGTCCACACGTAAGTTAAAGATATAAGCATGTCCATCAGGCTCCGGGATTCGCCGGATGGGACTTCTCCGAGAGGGTTGTCCACATGTAAAGTAAGATGTGTCCAGCAGGCTCCGGATTATGCCGGATGGGGCTTCACCGAGAGGGTTGCCTACACAAAGATAAGAGGAGTCCGGTGTTAGCCTGATATGATAGGAATTTCACCGGTATGATGGGAGATGTACTTCGGGGTTACTCCACCCGGATGCACTCCGTAAAACGAACCAAGATAATGTTATGTTTGTTCAACCCTAACTGCTAACTTAATGATACGAAAGACGAATACGTATATTTTGTATGTAATACGAGATATGATGATTAGTTCCTAGTGAACGAGATGTGATCATAGGATGTCCCCAAGATCACTCCGTATAAGTCTAAGATTAAGAATGGAACATGATATGTAAGAGATAAAACAATGAAGCGATCCTAGGTTCCCCTTGATCGCGATAAAAGTAAAGAATGACAGCGATCGTAGGCATCCCCAAGATCGCTAAGAGTAGGCACGGCGACCCTAGGTTACCCCCGTGGTTGCCAACAGTTGGTAGGGTAGGAGCTCACTGAGACGTTATGTCTCATCCCTTTCCTTCTGGTGCAGGTTCTTCGCAGGTAGCACGTCGTAAAGGTAAAGAGAAGGCTATGGATTGATCGTGCTGCTTACGTTTTATTATATGGATAATTGTATAAGAATGTTGTATCAGGATGTACATTACGTAGAATGTATTGTATCGGATTATGGATTGTATCAAAGACTTATGTTTTGTATAATTAATAAACAACTTTCTGTATTGTATTTAATGTATCCGGTACGAAATTTTAATACTCGTAAGAGATCCTAGGCAATCTCTATATGGGTGTTACAGCTCTTCATCTACAAATTGCTGGTATATTTTGCTTCATTTTATAGATTTTTGTGTTGTTTTGTGATGACAGTCAGTCATACACTATTTTTAGAGTCACTTTTAATTAAATTTTTAGTCTATTTTTATTTATTTAGTATTTAATTTTGAGTCATTTTAAATAAATTGTCGTTTTAGAGTTATTGAGTCAAGTAGTGAAATGGTTAAAATTAGTGTTGGTTATCATGATTATTTGTAATGTGATCAAAGAAGAGCAAAACAGGAGGTGTCAAAAAGCAATGGATTTAATAATTCATATGAATTGATATGGTTATGTTGATCCAAGAGGAAAAAAAAAACGGAAGTGAATTGGAAAGCCAATTAGGCATGACACTACTATAAAGAGGAGCCGCATAGTAACTAAAGGGAGGATTCACGTTTTTGGTGACATCACGGTTTTGGGACTTGGGAGGATCACGAAATGGAATTAAGGAGAGCCAAAAGCTACAGAATGCAACCGATAGATTGAAGGCATCGATGATTGAAGAAAACTTCACGAGCATATAAACCTGTTTGTGATTTCTTTTATTCATGTTGTTTAATTCTCTGATCATGTCTAGCTAATTTCTTTGATTAGGTCTTAGATGATTTTAATTTGACCTGTTTGAACCATGTGATTGTATAAACTCTTTTCAATGCAATTACAATCCTAGTCTTATTCAGAATTATTTGTTCTTAATGCTTTTTCTATACTGATCATATATAAAATGATTTCAAATATCAATTGACTATTGACACTAGCTATTGAATTGGACCTAATAATTCTGGTTAATCTAACAGGTCAGTCTAGGGATAGATGATTGTTAGCTTATGACATAGAAATTAACGCTCATATAAAACCTTCAACGGTTACAGACTCACCTAAGGAATTAGGGTGTTGTAATTCGAGAAGAGAGTTTTGAGTCAAGGAATTGATCAGAACTATTTTGTTAATTTGTCGTGAGACTAGGAGAATAATTGTAGAGACTAGGTGCAATTTACCAAACAGCGAGAATTAATTGATTCGAAAGACCTGATCACTTTTTCTCTGTTATTTTCCAAAACAATTTATTTTTATTTTTATTTTCTATTAAACTCAAATATATGTCAACATATCACATATTTGTTAAATCCTTATTATAACTAAATTGTCGAGTTGAGATTGAAACAATCCCTGTGGAGACGAACTTATAGATTTTATTACTTCGATGCATTTTTAGTACACTTGCTAAAAGTCTATCAAGTTTTTGGCGCCGTTGCCGGGGATTGTTAATTAATTTCGACAAGGCAATTGAAATTATATCTAGGATCTTTGTTTTATTTATTTTCTGTTAATTTATTTAAAAACATAAAAAAAATTATTCTTGTTGTTTTTTTTTTCTGTTGTGCGGTGCTACTACGGTATCTTCTTTTTGTTGTTTCTGTGAGGTCAAGCAAACTACTCTTTGATTGGGGATGGGAGATATTCCATCTAGACGCACCTTGGGGGACTATGGTATTGAAACAAACCGATGTCTTATCACTCATGGGTTTCAACCAGCGAACCCAGTTGCCTTCAACGTAAAAAATTCAATTCTTGTGGGTCTTAGAGAAAATCAATATGATGGAGGATCACTTCAGGACCCATACGAACACTTGAGTAGATTTTATGAATCTTGCTTGTTCTGCTGCCCAGATGGAGTGACTGAAGATCAGAAGAAGTTGCAATTGTTCGCTGTAACATTAACTGGGAGAGCAAAAGATTGGTTGCATGCTATGCCGAATGGTACGATTCAGAAATGGGATGAGTTAGAAGTGAAGTTTTTGAAGCGTTTCTTTCCCATATCAAAGTTGTTGAAGAAGAGAGCAGAAATTACTAGTTTCAAGCAAGGTGATACAGAACCTCTCTATGATGCTTGGGAGAGGTTCAGATTGTTATTGAAGAGGTGTCCGCCACATGGTTTTGATAGAATGGATCAGATGCAAATATTTACACACGGGTTGAATGTTCAAACTAGGATGCTCCTTGATGCCTCAGCTGGGGGTAGTATAAGAGTGAAAACAGACCTTGAGGTTCAAACCCTAATTGAGAACATGGCTCAGAATGAGTATTGTGTCGAGAATGAGCAAGGTGAGATAGGAGTGTTTGGAGTGAATGAGAATAGTATTAACCTGGCTAGTCAGACCTTGATGAGTAAACAAATAGAAGCACTGGCCAAACAGGTACAAGCCATGAGTATGAGACAAGTTCAAGTTCAACAAGCTCAAGTTCAACAGATTCAACAAGCACAAGTTTTAAGGTGCGAGTTTTGTGGTGAAGGACATGCTAATGGTGAGTGTGTACCCGAGGGAGTGAGTGAGGAAGCCAGTTATATGGGAAATTATCAAAAAGGGAACCCTTACTCAAACACATATAATTTGGGGTGGCCACAACTTCCTAACCTCAAATATTCAAACAGCAATATCTTGACCCCAACTACCAACCCATCCCAACAACAACCACAAACAGAGTCATCCGCACTTGAAGAAGCCTTGACTAGTTTCATCAAAGTAACCCAAACCAACTTCCAAGAGATCAAGTCAAATCAAGAAAGTGTGGAAAGGAACAATGAAGCTTCCATTAAGAACCTTGAAACTCAAATTGGGCAGTTGTCAAGACTAATGGTAACACAATCAAGTGGAGGTTTTGGTGGCAATACTTGCGACAATCAAAATAATGAGGCATGTAATATGATTGGAGTGAGTAATGGGAGACTAGCTACCCCTATGAGAGTGGATAAGAGTGAGAGAAAGAGAGTTCAGTGTGAAGCTGAGAAGGAGGGAGAGAAAATAGAGAAACTCATAGATCCAAGCTCCATTTTGAGAAAGTCTAAAAGCCAGCTCCTCAAGGATGGTGATAAGCCTCAAGTGATTCCATACTATGTGAAGCTGCCTTATCCCTGTTTGAGTAAAAATAAGGAAACTGTTAAAAATCCAAAGAATAAGAATTGCAAAGTCATTGAATTAAGAACCAAAAATATGCTTAAGTTGGTGAGTCTTGAGAGTACCAAAAGAAAGGTTGATGAAGTGGGTAGTAAAGATGATAGTGAGGATGAAGTTGGAAATGACCAGGGAAAAATAAATAAAAATGAAAAGAGAATGCTTGTTGAATCAAAGTGGAAATATCCACCCTGACTTGGGTGTTGGTGTGTCAAGCTCGTGACGTTAAACACGCGCTTAATGGGAGGCAACCCATCATTTTTATAACATTTGTTCATTTTGCAGGAATTTCTATTCAGTAAAAAAAATAGAAAAAGAAAAAAAAAGTGTAAAGATGGACGAAAAAAAAAGAAAAAAAAAATCAATGTCCACATCAGTTCTTTTTTTCAATTACTTGTCTTTGTTAGATGTCCATCGTGTCAGTTGTTAGTTTGAGTCATTTTCAAAAACTTTTATTGCTTGCTTGTTTATTATTAATGAATTTTCTTGTTTTTTGAAATTTTCCAGTCTCATAACAGATGCTTATACCAATGATATTTCAAAAGTTCAAAAGGGGGGCGATGCTTGCATGGAATTTCAACGGGAAGTGTTCGGCAATGAGAAAGTTAGGTAGTCACAACTCCCAGAAAACTCAACTTGTAAGGTTCATAGCCAAATTTTATTTTTCAATTTTACATATATGAGTGTTCCATGTAACTGTCATTTCTAGAACTTGAGATGTTTCTCTATTTGTTGATTGGTCTTGTTTTGTACACACTAAGGCAAAGTGCTTGTTACCTAGAGCCATTTTGAACTCACCTTGAATTTTATGTTTATAATTATCCTTTGTGAAGCCAAATTGAGCCTTTAGGATTAGACCCCATTGTTCGGTGACTAACCACATTACAAACCTAGAAGACCTTAAGTGTAAATGACCCAAATTTGTTTTGGAGTTAAGCTGTTTTGGTTGTGTGAAATGTTTAAGTTTGGGGTTGCTGTTGGAACTAGCAACATTCTAAGTTTGGGGTAGGGGTATTAGAGAACTAAGAGATAAAAAAAAATGTCTCTTGAAAAATAAAAAAAAAAGCACTTAAATTGTGCAGAAAAAAAAAAAGAAAAGAAAAATTATATGAGACTAACTTGTGATTAGATGTCTCAGAAAAAAATTAAATAAAAAAAGTTCTCTAGCACTCAATTGTTGATATTTTGGAGGGATTTGGATTTGATTTCTCTTTCACAGTTTACAAAGTAGAATGAGCTTAACTTCATTATTTGTTTAACACTACTTTCCCAAAAATATCCCACCTATACCTAAGCCCCGTTATAACCCAAAAAGTCCTTTAAAGTGTGTACTTGACAGTGATTTTGATTGACAGTTTAGAAATGTTTCAAGCCTATGGTAATATGACAGACCTGCATGTCGACTGTGGGAACCCTTTTTTTCAAATTTGTGCGAGGAGTTGTGGATAAGGAGGTTTGAGCAAAGGCATCCGGTACATCATTACACCGGTTAGGAGTGAATTTTTGACAATATCATTGGTTGGTAAGCTGTTATTTTACTGTCATTTTTCATTTAATGAGTTTGTTCCTTGAGGACAAGTAACAGTTCAAGTTTGGGGTTGTGATGACAGTCAGTCATACACTATTTTTAGAGTCACTTTTAATTAAATTTTTAGTCTATTTTTATTTATTTAGTATTTAATTTTGAGTCATTTTAAATAAATTGTCGTTTTAGAGTTATTGAGTCAAGTAGTGAAATGGTTAAAATTAGTGTTGGTTATCATGATTATTTGTAATATGATCAAAGAAGAGCAAAACAGGAGGTGTCAAAAAGCAATGGATTTAATAATTCATATGAATTGATATGGTTATGTTGATCCAAGAGGAAAAAAAAACGGAAGTGAATTGGAAAGCCAATTAGGCATGACACTACTATAAAGAGGAGCCGCATAGTAACTAAAGGGAGGATTCACGTTTTTGGTGACATCACGGTTTTGGGACTTGGGAGGATCACGAAATGGAATTAAGGAGAGCCAAAAGCTACAGAATGCAACCGATAGATTGAAGGCATCGATGATTGAAGAAAACTTCACGAGCATATAAACCTGTTTGTGATTTCTTTTATTCATGTTGTTTAATTCTCTGATCATGTCTAGCTAATTTCTTTGATTAGGTCTTAGATGATTTTAATTTGACCTGTTTGAACCATGTGATTGTATAAACTTTTTTCAATGCAATTACAATCCTAGTCTTATTCAGAATTATTTGTTCTTAATGCTTTTTCTATACTGATCATATATAAAATGATTTCAAATATCAATTGACTATTGACACTAGCTATTGAATTGGACCTAATAATTCTGGTTAATCTAACAGGTCAGTCTAGGGATAGATGATTGTTAGCTTATGACATAGAAATTAACGCTCATATAAAACCTTCAACGGTTACAGACTCACCTAAGGAATTAGGGTGTTGTAATTCGAGAAGAGAGTTTTGAGTCAAGGAATTGATCAGAACTATTTTGTTAATTTGTCGTGAGACTAGGAGAATAATTGTAGAGACTAGGTGCAATTTACCAAACAGCGAGAATTAATTGATTCGAAAGACCTGATCACTTTTTCTCTGTTATTTTCCAAAACAATTTATTTTTATTTTTATTTTCTATTAAACTCAAATATATGTCAACATATCACATATTTGTTAAATCCTTATTATAACTAAATTGTCGAGTTGAGATTGAAACAATCCCTGTGGAGACGAACTTATAGATTTTATTACTTCGATGCATTTTTAGTACACTTGCTAAAAGTCTATCATTTTGAAACTATGAGTTGTGTTGTGTTAATTTCAAGTTTTACTGTTAAGCTCTTTACTTAGTTTAATTTTCTTGAAACGAGCATTTTGGCTTGTTCATTTTTTTTTCTTGAAACAATTTTACTTGGATTTTTGCTATGTGTGAGTTCGTAAATGATTTTTGCTATAACATGTTAAAAGGTAGGATTTGAGTTCAAAATTACAGTTTGTTTCTCTTAAAATCAAATTGATTTGGGGGGAAATATACCATTCATAATCTACCATAGATGTTACGCCTCTCACACACATGCAGTTAAATATGCCAATGTGAATCACATTATTTCTTGCAAAGATGATTTGGTGAAGTTTCTTCCTAGTTAAGTTCTTAGGTTGAAGCTAAAATCATGCATGACCAGCTCTTTTTGAAGTTCCCGTCCAGTTAAGTTTCTACCTTCATTCTGGTTTGATGAACAAATTTTTTTTTCCATTTTTCCACTTAAAGATGGTTTGATTCAAACAAAAATATGCATGAACAACTCTGCTTGTGGTACCCTTTGTTTCATCTACCCTTATTTGAGGGCAAAGTCTAGAGAGCATGTCAAGAGGTGATATAAGCTCATTGCTGACGTTTCCCCCGTACTCATGTTGGCCTATTCTGTTTTCTAATTTATTTTCTTTTTCGACGGTTCAATATCTCTCCAGTCATGTCACATTGCGTATGTATAGTAGATTTTGACCCTCTAAAATCATCAGTTCACTTTAGACGTAAAGTGAATAATGTCAACTGTTGACGAGAAAATCAATGGTGATATTTTAATTTATTTATTGTAACGCTCATAATAAGGTTGTCTAGAATTCTTATACAAGCGTTAGAATTTCGTACTGGATACATGAAATTACAATACATACAATACAAATTATGTTTGAAAGATAAATAGTACACAAATGTCTCATACAACACCATAGAGGTACAAATCTGAAACACATAAAATACAACATATGTCCAATACAAGTACACTACTAACGGGTACATAATATAGAACATAGTCTAATCCTGATAACTGATACATAATACATAATCAGAACATATATGAAACATTTGCCACATCAGTCAGAAACCTTCTTCTTACCCTTATCTCGAGCAACCTGCATATCTGAAAGAAAAATAAAAGGATTGGGGTGAAGCATAATGTCTCAGTGAGCTACACCTATCCTAGGTAATAGTGATCAGGGGAAAAACATATGATCACAGTCTGTAAATCATATATATATATATATATATATATAGTCATATCATGTCTTATAATCATATTACAAGAGAATGGGTTAACGTTGAGCAAATAATAATATATGGGTTCATTTTTCGGAATGGATCCAAGTGGAGTAACCCCGGACACATCCCCATAACATACCGGTGAAAATTCCTATCATATTAGGCTAACATCGGACTTCTCTTATCTTATCGTCGTGCATGACTTACATTGGAAGAATGCATGTCCCACTACTGACGGGGAAATAAACCTCAACTCCACTACTGACGTGGAGTTAGAGAGGCACGACTTAACCTTATTCATATTCATAGTTTATATGTATATATATCTATCATGTCTAGTAACCCACATTAGTATACATGTACTAATTGTTTCTCAATTAAACTCAAATATGTCTCTCTAGTGTTAATATAATGATAAAGCTTAAGCTAATACTTGATTTACATTTTTTACAAGCTTTTCTGGAAATGCAAAATGGTCCCTGAGCAGAAAATATTCATTTTTAGGAAAGTCTGTAACAGGGTGTCTCGCTTAGTGGGCATTTGCTCGCTGCAAAGCTAACAACCCAAAATAGAGCTGAGAAACTCGCTTAGCGAGCCTATACCTCGCTTAGCGAGGAGGTCCAGTAGCCAAAATGTGTCTTGCTTGCTTAGCGAGCTCCAGCTCGCTTAGCGAGCATGACAGTACAGAAAAATATCCAGAAAACGTGTTTTTGGCCATTAGAGACATACCCACGCACCCAAACACATTCCAACAGTTCCAGAAAGTTTATCAAATCAAAATATCAAGATGTAAATCAAGATTAACTTATTCTCATCATGCATTACCACACAGGGAAACTAAGATTAGCAAATCACCTAAATAATCATGTTTTCTCACAAAAATCAAGTTACCCAAGGTGGGTTCTATACTACAGGAACTCACCTAATGATTCTGGACACTTCCACAAGTTCCAGCTCCAACTCTACACACCCAGCTACTGCCCTTGTGTTCTTCCTCTACTTCTTGCTTCTAAACACGAAGATAAGCCACAATCAACACCAATTGCACATGCAAAAACCTCTAATCCATGTTGTCAAACAGAATTCTTCCAAAGTACAAAGGGATGGTGATGATTCGGCCTAGGGTGAAATGGGAAGGGGAGAAAGGTTTGAAGCTTGATTCTATGTTAAGCTTTCATGAGGAATTCAAAAATGGGATTGCATGTTAGATTCATTGTGATTTGAGTGAAGTTTAGTGAAAATTGGCGAGGATGAGTGAGAACTGAAGGAGTTAGAGAGAAATGGAGAGTGAGTTTTCTGATGTGTGAGAAACGTGTGGAAGAAATGAGGGGAAAAGGAGGGTTTGGCTTTATATAGTCTTAAGCACAAATTGCCAATATGCCCCTTTTTACAAAACTAGCTCAGATACGATAAATGACACAGCTAACAGATGAAATTTAAGTGGGATACTAGATTTATGATTTATTATACATGTGTATATTATCTATTGTTTTCTCACCAACAATTGAGATTAGGATTACCTGCTTGACTCTCTAATGTGAGTTGGTCTTTAGAAGAGCCAAATTCATGTTTTTTAGCCATGTTGAAGGAAGTAATTACCTGTAATGGTTTGTAATTTATTTTAGTTTGATTTCAATTGCGGTATTTAAGTAAGTCAGTGAAGTTGAATTTAAGGTACACAAATATTCATTTTAGTAATGCATATGATTACAATGCTTCCATGTAGCTTAACAATGAAAGCATGGTACTGTCATTTACAAATTGAAAGATCCATTGTTACATGTTAGTGTCCTAAATCTTTATGCAGCACATACAACTAAAAAAGAGATATTTATATGTCCCTTAAATTGACTTTTGTTTTGTTCTTTTAGTTCTTGCTTGTATATCTCATGAAATGATGGCTGTATTGATTTTCATTTTTTATTGAGTTGACGCATGAGGAGGGACCAAATGATAGGAAAATAGGAAAACTTTGTGATTATGCTGCCGAAAATCCTTTACACTACACATCCCTACGGTATGAACTCTTTTAGCGAAAGCAGAAGCTTCTCAGTCATTAACATTGTTATATATGAAACACTCTAGTTTCTAAACGTTTAAAGGTTGTTTGGATGCTCACTAAAGTTATGTAATTGGTGATCTGAATGTGACTGCCCTAAAGCAAAGGTGTTTCAAAGGAGCTACGAAATGAGAATATTCGCTCAACAAGAATTGTCATGATTATCTACAAGAAATTTTTGTCTTCTTGTAAAGAACAAATGTGAGTTCATGTTTGTTTTATTTTATGCTTGTATGAGATGGCCTTATACAAGGATATTAAAATATCTTTGAAGGTTTTTTTTTTGTTTGAGAAATATAATTATATCTTTGGAAGTTAATAGCTGTTAATTTGACATGTAGTATATTAAGTTACTTTACAAGAATTTATTTGTTTTACTTGATATTTGAGTCATAAGACATGCAATCATTCATAAGCATTCATGCTTCATGACAGTTTCATGTTGTGGAATTTGTGCACTTGTGTATATATAAATTAGATGTGAAATTTTGTACTGGTTAAAAAAGAAAAATATATGTTGTTTATAAAGGCCCGGGTCTGGAGAGGAGGTTTTGTGGAAGTTGAGATGGAATTGAAATTAGCAAAGAGGCAAGGGTATTTCAAAGGTTAAGGATAGCAAACTGGATCTTATAATGGTAGGCTTCTTGCTTCTTTTTCAAGTGAGATTTCTTGCGGTAACTGGCATTTGTACTCGATTTTGAATCCAGATGAAAGAAAATAAATCCAATTATGATACTCTTCAGTTGTAATTTTTAGCTATTTTGTAATTTGACATGCTTGTAAGACTTGATATATTCAATATAATTGAAGTTTTATTTTATTGTTACAAAAATCCATTTATTTAATGTATTGTATTTAGCTTTGAATTAAATAAGCATCAGGAGTGTGATGCGAGTTTATTATCCGTTAGTAAAACCCAAATGTTGTCTGTTTAACAAAATTCCGTCACTATAGGTTATAGTGATGGAAATAATCCGTAGATATATCACCACTATTGTCGATGACCGTAGGCTATTTCTACGCTAAAATCACATTTACCTACGGTTCTTGGCTGTCAATAAATGTCAAGTTTCTTGTGGTCCTTTTTCTTCAACGACGTTGTTGTTGCTTCTACCGTAACTAGCACAAATAACTTTATTTAACTTGAGAATGTCATGGACACTATCAATAACCTTAGAAATTTTGTTTTGTATTTGGTCCATTAATTGAAGGTGTCTTGTGGCTCCTCTATATGTAAGGGTCCTATGGAGATATTTTTTGGTTTGTAAGCATCTTCATTTGCTTCTTGACGTTTTTCTGGAACGTTGGAAATGCTACATGCTTGAACTTCACCGTGATTGAGAGAACCCAACATCACTTCAATGGGAACCATCCAACTAAAATCAGATTGCATCTTCAATACCAAAAATAAAAAGAAAAAGTTTTGGTTGGAGAAATGTGCTGAGCACTAGAATAGGAATTTGGAAATAACTTTCAAATGATTAAAAAGATAGGATGAAATGAAGAGATCATAGATACTTACTTATAAATGAGGAGAAATAATTAATAAAAAACTAATCAAATTTCAGTGTAGCTTTCCACTCTGCTTCCTGTTTCGTTGACGACAAAGCTATTAAAATAAGGTCATGAATTCTTAGCAGTTGAATAAACAAATTTTTTCCCATTTCACACTAAACAACTTCATAATATACAACTGTTTCTATAAATTATAAATTTTATGACTAAGCTGCAAGATCAAGTCTATGAAAAATAAATATTTAAATAAAACCATGTGCTCAAGTTAAACTGAGGTCCCATATTCTTATACAATGGAATAAACAAGCTTTTTCCTCTTCCACATAACAACAATTTTTATTTATAATATACATATATTTTATATAAATTATTAAAAAAATTATGACTAAGCTGCAAGACCGGGTCTATGACAGATATATATTTAAATCAGACCATGTGCTGAGCCTATTTGTTATTGTGATGTGTCATTGTGGAGGCTAATTGCTTCTCTGTTCGTGTTTTGAAGTTTTATTAGGCTTAACATGTCAGTAGCATTTGAATTAGCTTGTAAGTTTTGTTAGTGTATTAGAACATTATTATTTTGCATCTATATATATCTTGTGCTAGTGTGTTATTAATAAAAACAAAAACCTCAATGGTTTGGGGCAACAGACCAATTCAAACCAGCTCATGAACAGCCCAACAACGACAACATGGAAGGATTGTTGGGGATCACAAATAGCGTTGAGAATACAACACATGACTTGGTAAAAACTAGATTAAAATCTGGTTATGATTCTGGTAGTACTCCGGATTTAATTAATAGCTTTCAAGAAACAATAGATAAATCTGGAAAAACTATTTTTAGGGAGTCAGAAGGATCCAATGATTGTGGTTCTAGCGTCAGTTCCCTTGCACAATCAAAATTTATTTACAAGGGCCAGCACCCGCCTTCCATCTTTGATGAAACAGTAACAAATGCTGGCAAAACATTAAGAAGAAATAGTAACGACCATCTCCCACCTTCCACCTTTGATGAAATAGTAACAAATGTTGGCAAAACATTAAGGAGAAAAAATAACGACCATCACGCGCCTTCCACCTTTGAAGAAACGATAACGATTGTTGGCAAAACATTAAGGAGAACTTGATCAATAATTGCAACTGGTATATATCAACCATGTTAGATAAAAAGTTATTGGGCCTATGATATTTGGCTGTTTAGGATTTATTATATATTTTCTTGCAACCTTTATTATGGTATGTCATAGTAATCTTATGAAACCCCTCTTGTTTCCTTTGTTATTATCTCTGAAAACCCCTATATTGTTAACATCGTGTCAAGAGTAAGGTCCGTTGTTGAGTTCCCAAGTTTGAGAATGTGTGTTTGTTTTGCTTTTTTCATTATTGGTTCTGGTTCATTTCACTTTTTGTTTGGAATAAATTGATTGAAGAAAGGGAGAGTCAAAGATCTGGTCGTGGGTGAAGGAAAAGTATTGGGCTTGTGGTTTTCTTGTGGTGTTTATTGCCAAGTGCTCTTGTTCGATTTTTACCTTGCGGTTCTTCCATCAGGTGGATGTGCTTTTTCTTTGCTTTGAGTATTTGAGATTTAGGGTGCTAAATTTTTATTTCTTGGCTATTGTGTCATTACAAGATAGTGGCAGTTTTTGCCGTTTGCTTTTTAGCATACTTTAAAACTTGTTAGTGCTTTGTGTCTTGATGTTTTGGGTGGAGGCTGTATGCTTATGGAGCCTGCAGTAATTTGGTTTAGTTTGGCTTGTTCGTTTAGTGTAGTTTGGTTTTGTTTAGTTAGCATTGGTTATTAGATTTGTCTTGATTTGGTTTCATTTTGTTTAGTTTGGTTAAGTTTGATTTGGTTTTTTTAATTGTTACTTTGGTTGTTTGGTGAGTCAATTATTTGTTTGTTTGTTTGGTGAGTCAAGATAGTCCTCACGAAAGGCACATCAAGGACATGTCTAAGAACAAAGTTATGGCTTTTGCCCATTCAAAAATCACAGAACATTATTATAAATTCCATTACAGCAACTATTGTAGTGATGGTTCCAACATCAAGATCTAATAATAACATTCATCTTATAAAAACAAGATCAATCCCCAGAAAATATACACACATATTTCTAAGCCTCATAAGAAATTGTAAAAATGAGTTGAAACCACAGTTTCCAATTCAGAAGCCATTAGCCTGAATATTAACAGTTACAATTAAGAAAATATATATAACATAAAAAACAAGCATAGATCTGAACAAAAAAAAAATCATAACGTCAACAACAAAAAAAACCTATTCAGTAACCCAACAATAACATGGAGTTTGAAAAACGGCACTTGAACAAAACGATGAAATAATCAACATGGAGTTTGAAACGATGAAAAACGGCACTTGATAAGGGTTTACGGTGGTGGAGATGGATGGTGAATTCTGAGAAAGAGAAAGACAAACCTTGCTAATGGATAAATTGAATGTGGTGAAGCCCTTGCTAATGGATGGTGAAGCGATTTACGGTGGAGATGGATGGTGAAGCGATTTACGGTGGTGGAGAGAAAGAGAAACCCTGGAAGCTAAGCTTATGTGACTGGCGCGGGATAATTATTGAAGTAAAAAACTTCCCCTTCCGCCTATGTTTTTAAGTCAGGTGGATAGCTGCCCACTCAAATTTCGTTTGGCACATACTTTTTAAATGGGGTAAACCCACTTAATATTTATTGAAGTAAAAAATTTCCCCTTCCGCCTATGTTTTTAAGTCAGGTGGATAGCTGCCCACTTAAAATCCCTGTGTTAATAAGTGTTTTTTGTACTAGTGCCCCTAGTAAACAAATGCAAAATTTTAGAAAATTCATAATCTATTTAGATTGTAAATAACCTAAAAAATACGCATCCTTGATTAAAAATTGAGCTCTAATAATTTAAGATTTATATTATTTTTAACATACTTAGACATCATAATTGTCTATTTGGAAGATACTAACTTATTCCAACGTGAGTAACGTTTCGGACCAACTTGAACTTTAAAACGTAAGAGACTAACTTAAAACTTTTAAAACACAAGGGACCAACTTAAAATCTAAAATAAACATAAGGGGTCAAACATGCAATTAAGCTTTTATTTTTGAAGTACGGCAATTTGAGATATAAATCTCACAATAGGGGCTGTTTGGAAAAAAAAAAAACTTGAATAAGGGTAACTACTTTATTGTATGCTTTTACCTAAGTACACCAAACCAGCGTATCTTGCTTAAATCAAGTGCATAGGCCTATGAATAAGTTTCAGAAAGAAATATTAAAACAATTTCTATTAATAATTGCATAACACAAACATACTGATACACAGTAATGCTACGTTAACAACTCACTGAATTTGCATCTTCTGAATTTCCAAAAATACACAGTAAGTTATAACTACAAAAACTAAAGAGTCACACCAAAACACACTAAGGAGGCAGCAACAAGAGACCAATAAATACGACTCTACATTTCTTCCATTTCTTTGATTTTGAGTCAAAGATAATTAAATGAAACATTTTGATGAAAACTCCTATATTCCAATAACAAGTTGATAAGAAAACAAATTAGCCACTGCGGGATGCGTAATATGTTTGCATGATGGTGAGAACCACGAGTAAAGCAGCTGCGACAATTCCTATGAATTTCCAAACCGTAGGTATATGGTCACGTATCAAAACATTGTACCAATTTCGACCATAATACACAAAAATTTCACAGATTCGCCTACATTGATGCCAAGCACGTATAGGCAATTTTCGCAACACTTTTGTGATTTTCATCCCCATGTAGTCATACACATTCAACCTTGCACAAATCTCACTATAACTCAAATCCATTTGCTCGGCTCCTTTGGCAATCGTTCGAAATAATATCAACAAATCTTCATTGCTCTTGTTCAACTCATTTACAATAACCCCTTTTTTCTGAAGCAATTCAATGTCATGCTCACAACATATCAAACCACTAAAGAAAAGTGCATAGGAAGTGTATTTGCATCTAATCCAAATTTTGCTTTGCTCCCAAGCAATCAAATTCCTCCACTTCACTTCCGTTGTTTCTTTAATATATAGTGGCGGAATATTCAACTCTCCATAATCACTAAAACTTATATCAAAATCAAACATATCCACCAACTTATGTTGATTTTGATTTGTGCTATTTAATTTAGCAGCTCGAATCATTACCCCAGAAGCACGAAGCCTTGTAGCACAATACAACAATTCTAGCTTTGCTTTTTTTTCTTCATGTTGTTGGTTTTGTTCCACTGTAGATAAGTGCATCAAATTAAGTATATGAGCACCTCCAGAACTATTCATCAAAGGGTAACCAAAGGCTAAACGAACTAAATTAGCCACACGATGATCGTCTTTGCGTTCACTACCATCAGGAAATACCCTTCTAAATAACTTCTTGAGAACAATGAAGGGAATTTGGTTCTCAAGCATTGTGACGTCGTTTAAAACAGATAACAACTTATCCTCTGTTTTAAAGATTGAATCATTGTTATAATAAGTTTTGTCTTCCATGTAAAGGTCAAGCTTAAAAAGAAGCTCCAACAAAAAACAACCATCCACCATCATTATTTTGGCTAATTCGTGTGATTCTGTTTTTTCGCAGATGTTGTTGTTGCTCCCACCATAGCTAGCACAAATCACTTTATCTAACTCGAGAATGTCATGGCCACATTCTCTTAACCTTATCTCTGATGTTCTATTTTGTTCTTGTATTGGTCCTTGCCGGTTAAGAAGTTCGTGCATGTAATTCCATTTGGGTTCTTCCATTAATTGAAGGTGTCTTGTGGCTCCTCTATGTAAGGGTCCTATGGAGATATGTTTTGGTGTGTAAGCATCTTCATTTGCTTCTCGACGTTTTTCTGGAACGTTGGAAATGCTACATAATTGAACTTCTGCGTGATTGAGAGAACCCAGCATCACTTCAATGGGAACTATCCAACTAAAATCAGAATCAGATTGCATCTTCAATACCAAAAATAAGAATAAACAAAAATTGGTTGGAGAAATGTGCTGAGCACTAGAATAGGAATTTGAAAATAAATTTCAAATGATTAATTGAAAAGATAGGATGAAATGAAGAGAAATAACTGATTAAAAACTAAACAAATGTCAGTGTAGCTTTCCACTCTTCTTCTTGTTTCGTTGACGACAAAGCTATTAAAATAAGTAACCAAAAAGAACCACCCACCACAACTTAAAATAAGGTCATGAATTATTAGTTGATTAAACATTTTCCCTCTTCCACACTAAACAACAACTTCATAATATACAACTGTGTTTATAAATTATAAATTTTATGACTTAGCTGCAAAACCGAGTCTATGAAAAATAAATATTTAAGTAAAACCATGTGCTGAGCGAGAACAATAATAAGGATGAAGATAATATACACTATCTACTCTTAATGCACACTCTCTAGTGTGTCGCAATTACCACTTGCCAATGGAAATTAAAAACAAGTGAATGCTAATTATAAAAGACTTTCAATAGTTAACTTGGAGTCTTCTCTATATGAATATAAAAGTGTTTGTTGAATTTATTGTTAGCCAGCGTAGATGGTGCTGTAGTTTTGTTTTATTACGCAGATGGTACTGTATTTTTTTTTTTAGAAAATGTTAACAATTGATCTAACAACAATAGCAAGAAATTTAAAATGAAAATTTTATCTTAAAAATGATGTATTCAATACATTTTTTTTTAACAATGATGTATTTAATACATTAAAACTTTAAAAAACAATTATTCTACATAAAACTTTTCAATTGTTTTTTTTTTCTTCGGAATCCTTATAACATGACCCTATTTTTTTGGGTTTTGCTAACAATTGTCCTAAGGGCATTGATTAAAAAATCCATGAAATGAAACGTTATCTTATAAATACAAGTTTTGACTTCTATCTCCTTTTGTGTGCCTTAACTTAGTTGTTGTGGTTCAATTCGGTCTCTTATCATTTTAGTTCCTTTTTTTTTCTAAACATTTTTAGTTCCTTATATTAAGGTATCGTTTGGCCTGACTTTTTTACGGTTTAAAAGTTACTTTAAAACAAAGTTAAAATTAAGGACTTTAAGAAATAAGTTAAAGTTGTTTGGTTACTTTATATTTTTTAGTTTTAAAGCTCATTCCATTCAATTTTATGCATTCTAAAAAAAAGTACTTTTTTTAATAAGTACTTAATAATTATTGTGTTTGGCCTACCTTCTCCTTAAAATTGTAGAGAAGTAGAAAAAAAGTCGGGCCAAACGGCACCTAAGTACTCCCTTTGTCTCAAAATATAAGCAAAAATGGGTCAAAATAAGTTGATGTCTCTGGTACAAATTTTGAACCAAATACATTAATCTTTCCGTTTCAAAATAAGTGTCATCTTTACTATTTTTCTTTGTCTCAAATTATTTGTCCATTTTACAATAGCAATACAACATTTATTATTCTTTTCCACTAACGTATCATTATTTATTACATTTCAATCATCTAACTACGTCACTAACTATAATTAATAAATGTGTTTTAGTAAATGAAACACATTTTACCATTAAAATTAACATTACTAATCATTTTCTTAATAACCGTGTAAAACTTAAAAGAGACACTTAATATTAAACGGAAGAAGTAACTTTTGTTTATCAAATTTTGCTTATATTTTGAGACGGGGAGTATATTCGTGCAAATTAGTTTTTTAAGAGGCAGTGCAAATTAGTTCTTCTTTCAATTTAATCAACATCATAATTATTAATATATAATATTTATCGGTAGATGTCACCTAAACATTTAAAAAGTGGCGGGGTCTTGTGTCAACTACTCCGTTTGTCCCTTATTGTAAACCCTTATGACTAATTTCATACATTTTAAAAAAAGTTGGTAGTGTAATTAATGTGTCTATTTTGTGTGTGAATTTCACCAAATTGTCCTTTGTTTGTATGTGTATTTAATTTGACTTTTCATATTCTAGTGCAAGTTAGTAGTATTAATTAGGGTATGTTTAAGAAAAAAAAAATGCACCTATTAATTTGTATAGGGGCTTATATTTAGGGACTAGACTTTTTTTTCTTTCAAATGGGGCTTATAATTAGAGACGAACAAAGTATGAATTAAAGAGAAATGAAAGGCAAACGGGTAACAAGTTATGCCGTTATCCCTCTTTAAATGGCAAAACCAATTTTTTTTAACAAGCAAAACCAATCCTTTTAAACACAAGATCCATAGACTCATGGTCGTCCCTATGAAATTGAAGGCTTGATTCTCATAGTAAAGATACGTCCCTAGAAAAAAAAACGCAATTTTTTTAAAATAGGGAAAAATGTTTATAATTTGTTTTATTTTATTCTTTGAGAGAATAATTATAGTGTTTGTTGTTAGAGCTTTGGTATTTTATACGACAAATATGGACCTAAAATTACAAGTAGTGCTCTAAAAAAATAAGATGAAAAAAATGTATTGTGTTTTTAATTGTAAATATATAGTACAGCAAATCGAGGAGAGTTGGATTGAATTGGAGGAAAAAGAGAGAGTATTAAGGACATATATGGACCTCAAATCCATGATAAATTAGGCCCAAATTGAGGCCCTATCGTGCTGATAAAGAAATTTAATTAAAGGAGAAGAACATAAATCCTGGGAGTTGAACTATATATACATTGTTATGCATGACCTTTTCAACTCTTTTTTAGAAGGTCAATAACCTCTGGTGCTAGAAAGCGAAAAGTGTCAAACACAAATGGTAAAAAAGCATGTTGATTATCAGAATACGCTTTTTCATGTTTGGTCACTTTGCTTGACGCATCTTTGAGGGCTGCCTGTCCCACAGTAAAAGCCTCAGTCGCCAATCCCGCAAGGGGAAACCCCAATCAACTCTACACATGCATGTTTCCCTTCTACCCACCTGTACACCACAACATATGTTGGCCTAATTATCACTTCCATCTTATAGGTCAATTAAACATAGTTATTCGTGTAACTATTACATAACTAATGTACAAGCGCCTCCTTCTTCACAAATACTCATGCCCGCCTCCTATTTGTGGGTCAGTGAAACATAATTATTTGTTAAATTATTACATAACTAATATACAAAATTCCCCTAAAAAACTAATATACATAAAAGCATACAATTTAATTAACCCATCATATCTTCTCTCTCAATCTGCTCAAAAAAACATATCTATTTCTCAATGGAAAGCCCTAGATTTCGTTGTTCACGAGCTTATGTGCCACCCGGTCATCCACCCGGTCTTTAGTGAGCTAATAAAGACATTGTTGATCTAAAGACTAAAATTAATACATCCAATGGTAATACTTACTTGAAACCTAATAAAGGTTTTGTTATATTGTAATGCCTAGTAGGGTGGAAGTAATGGTTTGTTTTATAAATAAGCAAAATTAACCCATATCATTAATAAGGAAAGGTTCAATACAAGTAGCTGAAAACTCAAAAACATGGTGACTAGTCCAAGAACCAGCCGCTCTAGTTAAAGTATGAGCATCCATGTTTGCTTGTCACCTAATAAACTTCACGTCAAAGTTGGAATGTAGTGATAAATTGTTCTTAGGTTTTACTTTTGTATGGATGTGAATAACGAGTTCAAATTTGCTATATCTACCAAATGTTCTTTTTTGGAATGAACATCGACCAGGCTTCCGTGTTTAAGAATTTGAATCTGAACTGTTGCGAGGCTGAATGTTGTTGTTTCTTCTTATAATATGTAAATCTTTTTTATATTTAGTATATATAAATATATTTTATATTGATTGAGATATTACCGTTATGATGGGATAGCAGGTTTTTCAGACAAATTTGATGTAAAGAACGCATTTTTGCATGGTAATCTTGACAAAACCATCTACATGCATCAACCACCATGTTTCTGCAATACTCAACATCCTGGTTATGTATGCTCTCTAAGGAAGTCACTTTGTGGACTTAAACAAGCACCTCATGCTCAATTCCAACGATTTACTAACTACATTGCAACATAGAAAATCTCATAGCATCTCCAGTCATTCTTTATTCATCTACCATCAGGGTAATGATATAGCTTATATCATTCTCTCTGTGGATACCATCATTCTGGATTTGTCTTTATGTTTCCTTCGTCAATCCATCATGACTAAACTCGACTCTGAAATTGCTATGAAGGATATGTGCCCTTTCAGTTACTTTCTTGGTATTTTTGTTGCAAGACACAAAGGAGGTCTTTTCCTGTCACAAAAGGAAATATGCAACATAAATTATTAAGCACGTGTGTATGTCTTCTTGCAAACCATCTGCTACACCAATGGACACACAAGCCAAACTAAGTGGCTCTTTTGGAAATCCATATCATGATCCAACTAAATATTGTAGGCTTAATTGCATGTTTGGTCCCTTATGTTTATTTTAGGTTTCAAGTTGGTCCATATTGTTTTAAAAGTTTCAATTTGGTCCAAATCATGTTCTAGGAGGTATTCTCGTCGTTTTCCATGCAATTTCAATTTGAATCTGAATGTGAACATAATTGGAGCTCAAATTTTAATAGAAAATCCTACTTTCAGGTGTAAAAAATCAATTTGAAAGGGACTAACTTATGCTAACGTTGCAAACATAAGGGACCAACTTGAAAACATTTAAAACAAAAGGGACCAACATGAAACCTAAAATAAATGTTTTGGACCAAATTGAAACTTTTAAAACAATAGGGACCAACTTGAAACCTAAAATAAACATAAGGGACCAAACATGCAATTAAGCCAATATTGTATCATTCCTCCATTGATAAGATCACCACACATACTGATGCGGATTGGGGTGGATGTCCAGACACCAGAAGGTCTATGTCTGGGTATAGTGTATATCTTGGGGACAACCTCATCTTTTGGGTTGCCAAACGACTACCTGCAATGTCTTAATCTAGTTCTGAAGCTGAATATTCTTGTTGTCACTAATATAATATCTGAGTCATGTTAGCTTAAGAATCTTCAGTTGGAACTACATTGTGATCTATCTCGATGGCCATGTTAGTCTACTGTGATAACGTAAGCGTCGTGTATCTCTCCGACAATCATGTTCAACATTAACACACTAAGAACATTGAGATGAATATTCATTTTGTGCGTGAGAAAGTTACCCGTTACCAAGTTCGTGTGTAAAATGTTATTTCACGCCTATTCTTTGATGACTTTCAACATAGTCTCTACATCTGACAACCTCCAGTTTCGATTACAAGGGTGTATTAGAATATGTAAATATATTTTATATTTAGTATGTAAATATCCTTTAAATTGATTTAGATATAATTGTTACAATTTATATATATATATATATATATATATATATATATATATATATATATATATATATATATATATATATATATATATATATATAGCAAATGGATCAATTGACACCACAGTGTCAAACTTAATAATATGACACCTTAGATAATTCTTTACTGGATAATCATATTACAAAATTGACTGTTTGATTGAAAGATAGTATGTCATAGTTCATGTCTACAAAATATTGAAATAATCGGAAATCATTTGATATGTCAATAAGATACATCAAAATCAACTCGTTTTTCAATATTTCATAAGACGTTAATTTTGATTTATCTCATTGACGTATCAAATGATGTCCGATTAATGTCATATTTTATAAACATGATCTATACTATAATATGTTTCAATCCAACGGTTGATTTTGTAAAATGGTTATCTAGTCTCACTACAAGAAAACAGCGAAATAGAGTCGAATTTTATCGTCAGCCCCCGACACCGACGCTACTAGCGTCTGACTAGAGTCGGCCTAACCCACTCTACTTCAATTTCTAGTTTTCATTTATTTTTAAAAAGATTTAGAGTCGGCCTAGCCGAGGCTAAAGGTTAGGGGACCCACGTATGACATTTTAGACCATATTTAGAGTCGGCCTGTCTGACTCTATTATTTTAATTGATAAAAATTTATTATAATAAAATTATTGTTCCTCTTTTTTTGCTCAAAAGGGACCCACATAATGTTTAGATTAGATATAGAGTCGGCTTAGCCGACGCTAAAATTTTTGCCAATAAAAATTTAATTTCTATATAAATTATTATAAAAAGTTTTTTATTCAATCAACAAAAATACTATCCTAAATTTTTTCCCACACTTTTTTCCCTCTCTTTACTCAATAAAAAAAAAACCCCAAATATTCATCACTCTCACTAATTCATTTTCATTCTCCCTCCCACAATTTCATTCTCCCTCCCACAACTCTAAACCCTAAACCACATTTTATTCTCCACCAAATTTCAATCTCACTTTCCCCCAAATTGAAACCTAATTCTCCACCACTCTCACTTTCCTCCTCAGCCGAATTCATCAACCCCAAACCCATTATCAACTCACCGTCGCTCCAAAGCCACCACCCACCGAAACCCACCGTTGATGCAAAGCTAAAAAGCCATCAGTCGTAGTCCCTTCTCCGTAGGATTCCAGATTTCTCTTTCTCTCCATCAGCCGTGACCGTAAACCCTTCCCTTCGATTCTGCTCATTTTACACTTCAAAGGTACTTTTTTATAGCTCTCTCACATGCAATTTTTTTTCACTATCCTTACTTTTGTTTTGAAATTCTTTCTCAGTAGTTTTCTCACCGTCAGCCGTGAAACTGTGTTCCGTTGTCGTCGCCGTCAAATCGTGTTCTGTAGTCTGAACAAATCTCAGGTTCCTTCTTTCTCCTTCCCTTTACATCTCTAGTGGTTGTGCTTTTTTGATTTATTTGGTGTTGAAATTGGAGAAAATATAAATTAAGCTAATAAGCTATAATAAGCTTTTAATAAATTAAGCTAAAAGGAAATAAAATGCTTTTTCTTAAGAGTTTATTTGATTCTTCTTGGTAAACATTGGTTTTATCTGGAATGAGAATTGATTTTTTCTTGCTGGTATAAGTGGTATTCAATGTTTTTTCTTATAGTAAATTCTTTCATTTGGCATTTTAGAGTGATACTGATAGTGAGGAGAGTGAGAGTGAAGAAAAGACTCCTGCTAGTGAGAGTGATGAAGATACTCCTGCTAAAAAGGTAATCAACTGTTGTACATTGCAGTTCTATGTTTTGTTATTTATTATCTTATGATTGTATTATGCACAAACTGCACTGTTACTTATTCATAGTTTAATGTTTTGAAGGTGGATGAGGGCAAGAACAAAAAGAGAACAAATGAGGCTGAATCACAAACTCCTGTTCCTACCAAGAAAGCTAAAAATGCTACTCCTGAAAAGACTGGTAATGTTATTACAAATGAGTGGGAATACGTTTGACACTTATTCAATTATAGTGTTTGGCATGTGAGAGCTTATGCAACAAATGATTAAACATGAAGTGTTGTTCATAAGCTTTTCTGAAAAGTTTATTGAAATAAGCAAAAAAATGCCTACAATTGTTTATTTTTAGAAGCTAACAAAACACACCAAGTGCTTATGTCACCGTCACATGATAAATACTCAAATAAGATCCATTGAAGCTATTGCAAATGAGTCTTAATTTTCCTCACAGTTTTCTGTTTTAGATATCTAATTTTACAAGTCTATTTTTACATGCTTGGTTGGTGCTGAGTTTATGCCAATGTTTTTTTTTTCATTTGTGCCTTCATGATAAATGGATTCGTATCGAGCGCATAACAAATTTATACATTTTCCATGCCATTCTCTGTTTGAATGATAAATGTGATTGCTTATAGTAATGTTTTAACTGATTTTGAAGTTGGCGAAAGAGTTATGGATGGTGTGGTCGGATTATGTTTTGATTTGTATCACTAGCAACGCCTACCATAAGTAGTGTCTGTTTGGTGCTGTTTTAGTAGTGAATTTATGTGTTTTTCAGGGCTGGTTCGGGGTGTTTTCTTTTAGTTTTTGATAGTTTTGTTTGTGGTTATTAATGCCTCCTTTTTTCACCAGTTTGAGGTAGTGTTGGCTGTTAGATTTTGGTTATGTGAAGAGGTTTTAGAGGCTTATGTCGTTTATTGTTGTTTTGTTTTTTGGTTAGGATTAAACTTCTTGTTGTTTGCTTTTTTGCTTGTTCAATAAAATTTTGCTGTTTCAAAAAAAAATTGAATTCTGTATTTATCTTTTATATGCTGATTGAATTTGTTCTTATGAGCTATCAAAGTTGTGCTCTATCATTTTGTGTAGATAGGCGTACATAATAACTTTGATATTTCAAGTTGTGTTTTTGACTTTTCGTTGAAACCGTGACAAGTTAAGTACTCGTTGTAAAAAAACAACTCAATTAACTTCAAGGTATCTGTTCCTATTTTCTAACATCTTATGAGGAATTCAAAGTTACTCCACAGTTGCTGGCTTTAAATCCAAAAATTATTGATGACACTAGCATGTGAATTGCCATTGATATTGAGGTATGACTACTGCTATTAGTATATATTAACTCATGATTAATTATGACACTGGCAATATATTTAGCAAGTTAAACTACTAGCATATCCCAAACTTCTTCCCTTATTTCATTATAATCTTTTTTAATTACATTACTTAGAAGTAAACTTAGAATGCACACAACCATATATCATCTCATGTTCAATTATTTGGTGTTGTTAGATCTTCTTGGGCTTGTGTTTTTCTCAACATATACACTTCTTGCCCTTTTCTGGGCTGAAATCTATCACCAGGCATGTCTTCATTTGCTATCTTAAACTTGCTTATTTCTGCTTTAGTAGATGCCATGAATCAACTATTGGAAAGTGGCATTTTCAGAGGAAATGTTGTTCCTTAATTTGTTATTTGAGTACTTTCTAGTTTTATTAGGAAATAGGTTATAACTTTATTTCATGATTGAGCAGGCAAGGAGTTTACCAACTGATAAGCTCAGGATAGTTTACATCTCTGTAAATGGTGCCGTATATTTAATCCATAGTTTCTAATTTATTCTTTTGATTTTTATTTTTCAGACCCTGTTGCAATTATTTATGTTCTAGTATTGTACGTTTTTTTGCAACATTGTAGAACTTTACATCAACATTCTTTCTTTTTGCTTATCTGGTTATTATAGCTAAATTCATATGATAAACATTCTAGATTATCTTGATAAAGGAAAATATAAACATTCAAGATTATTTCCTAAACAAAATTTCATACACATTTTTATATATAGTTTGCTGCTATTTCATTGTATCTTGCTATATTGTCAAAGGTGTGGAAAGTTCTATTAGCTTTGCATTAAAATCAGCCCTCGCAGCCAATCTTATGCTATTTCTTTTGCAAAATATTGTGAGAATGGTGATCTTTGAAACTATTGTTATATTTGATTGTTTGAAACAGTATACGTTGTTTAACATAATTAAAAAATTGCTTAGCTTGAGAGGGTTGTATATGATGTATTCATTGTGCTTAAAATTGGAGAGGTTAAGGCTAGTTGTGCATAGAATATGTTGGCAACATAGTAGTTTTGATCTACAACTAATAGTTCAAGTCTGTTATGTTTTGTTGTACGCCTTTCTAGGCCCGTATCGCGTAGTTTTTCTGTTTTAATGGTGTTGTTTGGTGTTTGTAGACTCTTAAGGGTGTTGGGTGTGTTTGAGGTTTTATGGTAGCTGTTTGGGGTCTGGTTCAGGTCAGTCAGGGGTGTTTTGGCTTGTTTTTCCCTACTCTGTTTTGATAGGTTTTAGGCATGCATGTATGCCTCTTGAGCTAGCCACTACATTATGTCTTTCTCAGTATTATATGTATTGAGTTATCAATGATGTTGTTGTCTCAATCAATTTTTTTGGGATAGATGTAGGTTTGATATAGATGAAGATGAGACCAAAATAAAAATGAAGGTGAAGTCTGACAGTGATTCAAAGAACATTTGTGTTTTTTGTTCTTTCAGATTGCTAAGAACATTCAAAGAACAAAGTCTGATAGTGAAATCAAAACTACATACACATGACAAATATCATAGTTGCTTAGGTTTAGTAAAAAAAATAGACTCTTTGTTTTGTTTTACGTTTTGTGATTTGGTCCTCATTACTGTAACACCCGTATAGAGATTGCCTAGGATCTCTTACGAGTATTAAAATTTCGTACCGGATACATTAAATACAATACAGAAAGATTAGTAATATTTATACAAAACATGAGTTTGCCATACAACTTGTTATCCGATACAAACATTCTTCATAATTTACATCATTATACATTATCTATATACAATATCCACAATTAGAACATAAACAGCACGATCAGTCCATAACCTTCTCTTTACCTTTGCGTCGTGCCACCTGCGAAGAACCTGCACCAGAAGGAAAGGGATGAGACATAACGTCTCAGTGAGCTCCTACCCTACCTACTGTTTGGCAACCTCAGGGAACCTAGGGTCGCCGTGCCTACCTCGGCGATCTTGGGGATACCTATGATCGCCAAGTCTTATCTTTTCTCATTCCGCGATCAAGGAAAGAACTAAGATCGCTTCATATCTTTAACTTTCTCATTATATGCTAACTTAAATTTATGCTCAGTGGTCTTGGGGACAACCTATGACCACTTACTGTAACTAGGAACTAATTGTCCTATTCCTCAATACAATTATAAATAAATTTATCATCATTCATATCTTAAGTTAGTTGTTAGGGTTGAACAAACATAACATTATCTTGGTTCATTTTACGGAGTGCATCCGGGTGGAGTAACCCCGAAGTACAACTCCCTTCTTACCGGTGAAAATTCCTATCATATCAGGCTAACACCGGACTCCTCTTATCTTTTGTGTGGCTGCTCTCGCGAGCGGTAACTTCACCGTCCCAGCTGCCATTTAAGGCGGTAACTTCACGGGGACCCCCTGTATACTAACTGACGAGCAGACAGGAGACACATTAACTTTATAGACTTGGATGTGTAGCTGCCCTCACGAGCGGTAACTTCACTGTTCCGGCTGCCATTAAAGGCGGTAACTTCACAGGAACCCCTCGTATACTAACTAGTGAGCATACGAGAGACACATCAAGCCCGGCTTATAATTTCATTCTCATTCTTGAATTCTTAACCTATAAAAGGTTCTAATCTTTGAAACATGTAGTGTTCTTATACTCATCATGAGTATCTTGTATAATCTTAATAACCTATCAAGGTTCTCGACTCATCGTTCTCATGAGCCTTTGACTAAAGTGGGAAGCCAAGTCCCTAACTTATTTGGTATCTTAGGTATAACTCTACCCTTTGTCATAATTAATTCCTTGATTCATAATGAGGTTAATCCTCAACATTAGGTGATGTTTCTAACCCCACACTCATGCTAATACGAGGTATACTATGATCTATTCTTCCATTTTTAAATGTACAAAAGCATACTGGCGCTGTGCGGATGATTTCTGGCTAGGAAAACAAGTTTCAAAAATGAGGTTCCTTGCTGGAACCATCGTGGCACGCCAGCCACCCATCGTGGCACGATGGCTTCCTGATCAGTATGATCATGGCACGATGAAAGCCATCGTGGCACGATGAATCCAGGGGTTGCAGCCCCTGTAGCTGTTCCAGAAAGTTCAAAAACGAGTTTTTAAGTTCCATACAGTTCAGCAAGCATTTGTACATCAAAATCTAAGGTTTTCAACATATAAAACCATAGCATAACAAGTATTAACAATAGGGAAACTAACTATTACAAATCTAGGCAAAATCATTCATGAAAACCTTTCCTCTCTAAACCATAAAATTTACCCCTAAATGGGTATAAAACTTAGTGGAGCTCACCTTAATCCACAATTTGGTGCTGATTAAATCCTGAAATCAAAACCCTAGCTTGCTCCAAACCACTTCTCCCTTGGTTCTTCCTTGTCTTTCTTTTCCTTCTCTTAAACTATCTTCTATCCCAAGCTTTCTTTGCAAGTTTTCCTTACTAGATTTTAGATTGAAGTTTGGATGAATATGGGGGAGTGAGGGAGGGCGTGAGAGGTGAGGAATGGAAGGGGAAAAACAGAAAATGGAATGGGAATGAAGGAATGAATATGAAGAGGAGTAAATATCTTGTGCCAATTCAAATTAAACTTCCTCTTAGACTTAATTACAAAATTGCCATCTCACTTAATTTCTTAATTTCTTTCTTGCTTCTCAAGCTTCTAACACAAATGAATGCTACATCTAAGTGGGATATTACAATTACATTAGTAATTAAAGTTCAAAGGTTCATTTTAGCTTATTTTTCATAGCAGAGGATCTTAATGCATTGCCAATATGGGTTTTTAATAATGGTATTCTTTTATGGTAGCTGTTTGGTTTGATTTGCAGATTTTTGGTTCAGTTTTGTAGAACAGGGTATACAGTAAAAATTAGCAAAAAAAAAATCTAGCGTCGGCCAAACCGACTCTAATTTTTAGTTGACTTGTTTGACTGTAGAGTGGGTTGGCCGACTCTAAAAGATTTAGTTGACTGGTTTGAAGTTGACATTAGCGTTAGTTCAGCCGACTCTAAATTTTATAGTTAGCGTCGGTCTGGCAAACTCTAAATTATTTGTTGACTTTTTTGATTTTGAATTTAATAACCTCGGCTGCGCGAAGAGTCGGTTAAGAGTCGGCTTAACCGACGCTATGTTAGCCAAAAAATAATGATTATAAAAATGTCTTGCTGATGGTGAATAAACATGTTTCCCTCTTAAAACAACCAACCACAACTTAAAATAAGGTCATGAATTATTAGCAGTTGAATAAACATGTTTCCCTCTTCCACACTAAACAACAACATAACATACAACTCTTTTTATAAATTATAAATTTGATGACTAAGCTGCAAAAACAAGTCTATGAAAAATAAATATTTAAGTAAAACCATGTGCTCAACTTAAACTAAGGTCCCGAATTTTTTTTAAAGGAAGTCCCAAATTCTTATCAGGCCCGTTTTTAAGATTTTGGTGGTCTAAGAATGAATTTATAATGTGATCCTTAATTAATAAGTTAATATAAAAATGAATTTTTAAAGTGTCAAAATAATTTGTTTGATGATGATAGTTTTTATGACGTTAAGAAATAAACTAATAAAGACACTAAACTTCATACCAAAAACATCGATTTTTTTTAATATTTAATATCCAAATGTTCTTACAAAAAACAATTTTAAGGAACATTTCTAGATATGCAAAATCACTGATAATTGTGTCTACATCAATATGTTCTGTCTTATCTTTCTCAATAATTAAAATGGATATGTCATTCAACATTTCTTGTGACATTGACGATCTTAAGTTGTTTTTCAATATTAGTGATATGTTCAACACTACTATCATGTTCTTCGAGTTTCTCACTGTAACACCCATAATAAGATTGCCTAGGATCTTATACGAGTATTAAAATTTCGTACTGGATACATTAATTTACAATATAAAAGTTCATACAAATATTACAACACACTGTAATATCACATCCAAAGTTAATACAATTCTCTTGTTATGAGTACATCAAGTTCCACAACATATAATACATTCAAACTTATAAACAAACAACATCAGCACGATCAGTCCGTAGCCTTCTCCTTACCCTTGTTGCGTGCTGATTGCGATCCTGCCTGTGAACCTGCACCAGAAGGAATGGGATGAGACATAATGTCTCAGTGAGCTCTACCCAACCTACTGTTTGGCAACCACAAGGGAACCTAGGGTCGCCATGCCTACCTTGGCAATTTAGGGGAATTCTATAATCGCCAAGTCTTTAACCTGCCTATAACTTTAACTTTGACTTGCCTGTAACTATAGACTTCCTGTGACTGTAACTATAACTATGAATCATAAAACAAATAAAGTGTTTTATGTTAGCTGTTAGCGTTGAACAAACAATTAATCTGAGTTCATTTTACGGAGGGCACCCCGGGTGGAGCAACCCCGAGATACGTCTCCCTATGAACCGGTGAAACTCCTATCATATCAGGCTATCACCGGACTCCCTATGAAATTGCATGTGGATAACCCTCTCGGAGAAATCCCATCCGGCGTATCCCGGAGTCTGCTGAACATGCCTATGACTTTGAGTTATTATTATTCTTTGACTTTGAGAAATAAGTGTATATATAAATATACATATCTATTACTTTGATCACATAAACAATTCCTATAATTCTTAGCCTATGACATATGGTATTTGGCTTATCGTTCTCATAAGCCTACTATAACTGTTAAACCATTCCTATTACCATGTATCCTAAAGTGGATAAACTATGAACTTGTTCTCATCCTATAACTCTTGTTTCCCTATCAAGGAAAATAGGCACATCGGTGTTATATGCCACTATAAGAAGAGTATCTATTCAATAAACCATAACCCGACATTCCCAAGCTTTACACAATCCTTGTTCCGATACTTTATAAACATTGAGAAGCATCCGGAATGAGTTAAAACGGTGGCTAAGGTTTCCAAGGTATATAAATAAAATCATTTGCCAAAGAGCTAAGCCTGCGCGCACCAAGACCCCCAGAACAGCTCAACGAAGTTGGGCCGTCCAGGGTTGGTCGCTACAAGCGCCCCCTTGGTCGCTACAAGCGCCCCTGGTCGCTACAAGCGCCAGTGTGGTCGCTTGAAGCGCGGGTAGGCAGGGATTCATCCTGCCTGGTCGCTACAAGCGACAGCCCGTCGCTACAGCGACCATATCAGTATAAAATCATGTAAAAATGTTATTTTCCACCATTTTTGCTCATTCAAGGTTACCCAAGCTTCTAAGACATGTTAAAAAGGATTTTCTATCATAAAACATCAATTAAAAAACACTTACAAACAAGGATTAAGTCTAGCAAGGAAATTAGGGTAAAATATCAAACTTTCTATAACTTGTTCCTATGAATCAAAACTCATAAAACTCACACTATGAGGGTTCTAAAACCCAAGATGAGCTCACCAAAGATCTGTAGCAAGCTGACTTAGCTTCAATCCCAAACCTCAACTTGTAAACTTTCCTTTTTCTTGGTTTTCTTTAGTTTTTCTTGCTCCAAGTTCCTACCAAGCCTTGATTGCTTGAAACCCAAGTGTTTATGGATGAATTTGATGGATTAAGGATGAAAGGAAGGGTGGGTCGAAATCTAGAGAGAAGGAGGGGAAGAATTCTGATTTTTGAGAGAGAAAGAAATGTGATAAATGTGAGTTTTTCTCATATTTATCCATTTGAATCCCTATCCTCTTAATTACCACTTTGCCACTCCCCATCGTTTAATTTCTATAACACTGTTAGATGCCTCGCATAAGTGGGTTATTACACTCTACCCCCCTTAAAGAAATTTCGTCCTCGAAATTTAAAATTTACCTGTAAAAAGATGTGGATAACTCTCCTGCATCTCTGATTCCAATTCCCACGTAGCTTCGCCGTAGGGAGAACCTTTCCATATAACTTTAACAATTGGGATCTCTTTGTTCCTTAATGCTTTGACATCACGTCCAATAATCCGTTCTAGTTCGGGTCGAAAAGTCAAATCCGATCTCAAGTCGATAGTCTCCAACTCCACTGGTTGGTGAGGATCAGGAATAAACTTCCTTAGCTGTGAAACATGGAAAACATCATGCAATCCTAACATCGCCGGTGGCAGAGCCAATTGGTAAGCTGCTGGTCCGACTCGTTTAAGTATCTCAAATGGCCCAATAAATCTTGGACTCAATTTCTTTGTTCTGAAAACACCTCGTAGTCCTAGCTTAGGGGTAACTCTTAGGAAAACATGATCTCCCACTTCGAACTCTAGAGGTCTTCGCCTCTTGTCCGCATAACTCTTCTGTCGACTTTGAGCAGTTTTAATCTTATCCTGAATGGATTTAATCTTCAAAGTTGTCTCTCGAATGATCTCAGGTCCCAAAATACTTTTATCTCCAACCTCTGACCAACAAAGCGGTGTTCTACACCTCCTACCATACAGTGCCTCATAGGGTGCCATTCCGATGCTAGAATGGTAACTGTTATTATACGAAAACTCTATCAAAGGCAGATGATTATTCCAACTTGCTCCATCCTCTAAAATGCATGCACGTAGCATGTCCTCTAACGTCTGAATGGTTCTCTCAGATTGTCCATCCGTTTGAGGATGATGAGACGTACTCAACTTTAACCTTGTTCCCAAAGCCTTCTGAAAAGCTTTCCAAAAGTGAGAAGTAAAGATAGGATCTCTATCTGACACAATGCTGGTCGGAACACCATGTAGTTTCACAATCTCCGCTATGAACAATTCTGCGTACTGAGCAGCCCTGTAAGTAGTCCTAACCGGTAAAAAGTGAGCAGACTTCGTTAGCCGATCGACAACTACCCAAATTGAATCATGTCCCCGTTGAGTCCGAGGTAACCCGGTCACAAAATCCATAGAGATTTCTTCCCATTTCCACTGAGGGATCTCCAATGGTACAAGCATCCCTGCCGGCCTCTGATGTTCAATTTTCACTTGTTGACACACAATACAACGTGATACGAATTCCGCAATATCAGTCTTCATCCCTGGCCACCAATAATCCTTCTTTAAGTCTTGATACGTTTTTGTGGTACCCGGATGAATACTGAAACTACTCTTGTGTGCCTCTTCTAAAATCAACCTCTTTAAACTAGCGTCATTTGGAACACAAACTCTACCTTCAAACAGCAGAATACCATCCGAAGCCCTTGAAAACTCTGACTGACCAATCCTCCTCTGAAGATCCACATCTGATTCTTGAGCTTGCGCGATTCGAGACCGCAAATCACAAGTAACCTCTAATCTTTGTAACAAGACGCCATCATCCAATTCTGTAACGCTGAGATTAAGATCTCGAAATTTCTCATACAACCCACAGGTATGCATCAGCACTTCTGCTTTAATTAAAGATTTCCTGCTCAAGGCGTCCGCAACTACATTCGCCTTTCCAGGGTGATACTTTAACTCGAAATCAAAATCCTTTAAATATTTCATCCATCTTCTCTGTCTCATGTTCAGTTCCCGTTGGTCGAACAAATACTTTAAACTTTTGTGGTCACTGAACAAATCAAATTGTGCTCCATACAAATGGTGCCTCCACACTTTCAAAGCAAATACTATTGCCGCCAACTCAAGATCGTGAGTGGGGTAATTCTCCTCGTGAGATTTAAGCTGTCGAGAAGCATAAGCTATAACATTACCTTCTTGCATGAGCACACAGCCTAGTCCTTTAGAGGACGCATCACAATAAACCACGTATTTCTTCTCAGGGTCTGGTATTGCCAATACGGGAGCCTTGGATAATTTCTTCCTCAAAGTCCGGAAACTTTTCTCACAATCTTCGTCCCAGACGAAAGGCACATCTTTCCTTGTGAGGCGTGTCAATGGCAAAGCAATCTGTGAAAATCTCATAATAAATCTTCGGTAGTAACCTGCTAATCCGAGGAAACTCCGAACCTCTGTTACATTCGTTGGTCTGGCCCAATTAAGGACAGCTTCAACCTTTGATGAGTCAACTGACACTCCTCCTTTAGAAATAACATGCCCTAAAAACTGGATTTCCGATAACCAAAATTCACATTTGCTGAATTTTGCATATAACTGATTTTCTCTAAGGATGTCCAAAACAATCCTCAGATGTTGAGCGTGTTCCTGTGAGTCCTTTGAGTAGATCAAAATATCATCTATGAAGATTACAACAAACTGATCCAGGTAAGGCTGGAATATTCTATTCATGTAGTCCATAAACACAGCTGGAGCATTAGTCACTCCGAATGGCATAACCAAAAATTCATAATGTCCATAACGTGTTCTGAATGCCGTCTTGGACACATCTGACGATTTGATACGAATCTGGTGATATCCTGATCTGAGATCAATCTTTGAAAACACTGCAGCTCCTTTGAGTTGATCCAAAAGATCATCAATCCTCGGTAACGGGTACTTATTCTTAATAGTTACTTTATTCAACCGACGGTAGTCAATGCACAATCTCATGCTACCATCCTTCTTCTTAACCAACAACACTGGCGCACCCCAAGGTGACACACTGGGCCTGATGAAATGTTTCTGAATCAAGTCTTCTAACTGAGACTTCAATTCCTTTAACTCTGATGGTGACATTCTATAAGGCGCCACTGATACTGGTTCTGATCCTGGGATGAGATCAATAGAAAACTCAACTTCCCGTTCCGGGGGTAAATTACTTATCTCTGAAGGAAAAACATCCAAATAGTCACTGACAACAGGAATGTCACTGGGACTCGGTTCTGATTCTGAAGTCACAGTAACCATCACATAAAAACCATTATCCTGGGCACACATAAGCTGAGTAAGCTGATGGGTGCGGTTGATTAACTCTGATAAAGCCACACCTTCGGTCGTATCATCTGTAGGCATAAAGATACACTTCTCCGCACAACCAATATACACATGATTAGCAGATAACCAATCCATTCCTAGAATCACATCAAGTTGTATCATGGGAAGACACACTAAATCTATATAGTATGTCTTACTAGATACAGTGATCGGGCAATTTTCACATATAAAACTAGCTACTACTCCGCCTTCAGTAGCGGTGGATACCGTCATAGGAGGTATCAACGGTGACATAGACAATTGTAATGCTTCTACACACTTGTAAGAAATAAATGAACATGTAGCACCACAATCAAATAGCACTTTAACTGGAGTTTGGCCTAAGTAACACATACCGGCAATTAAGTCTTCATTTGCCAAAGCCTTCTGGCCATCAAGGGAGTACACTCTACCCTTACTTGTTGTAGTACCTTCAGCTCCACTTTTACCTCTTCTTTCTGGACAATTTGCTAAAAAGTGCCCCGGCTGTCTACACCCGAAACACACACCTGTTTGCTTCATGCATTCACCGTGATGCATTTTTCCACAATATTTACAAGCAGGACTCGCCTGGTATTGAAACGTCTGCTTACCCCTCTTAGGGGAACCCTTTGGCTTGTTCTCTTGATACCTATCTGGAAACTTTCCCTTTCTTTTTTCATATGCTGCAGCTTTCTCTTTCGCGGTCTTGGCAAAACCCGCTTCCGCAACCAAACTATCATGAACCATCTCGTCATAGCTAGTGTTCCTTTGTAAACTCACTGCTGTATCAATCTCGCCTCTCAACCCACGTCTATACTGATTCATCTTCCAATTCTCATTAGCGGCATACTCGCTGTGAGAGGAGTAATACGACAACTCTTCAAACTTCTTTGTAAACTCGGTGACTGACATGCCACCTTGCTTCAGCTCAAGAAATTCCTGTTCTTTCTTCACCTTATACGACATCGGAATATACTTCTCTATCATTGCTTCCTTGAAGTTATCCCAGTTAACCTCAACATCGTTTGCTATCATTCGGCGTTGAGCGGATTCCCACCAATCTTCCGCTGCGCCTCTGAACTGGTTAGTGGCCAACAAAACTTTACTTTCCTCAGGGCAATCCACCATCCGGAACACTTTCTCTATCTGTTTCAGCCATCTCTTGGCCTCTGGAGGTTCACCTTCTCCATTGAACTCAGGAGGGTGATTTCTGTTAAACTCCCGGTAGGACGGATTAGCCACTACTGGGGGTGGTGTTTGCTGTTGAGCACCTTGTCCATGGTGCATCATCCCCATCCATTCTTGCTGAGCCTGAGCCTGTTGTTGGGCTTGCTGCTGCATCATCAGCATCATCTGCTGATGCTGTAACGCAGCCTGAGCTTGCTGCTCCTGGTACTGTTGTTGCAACGCCTGTTGCTGTTGCATCATTTGAGCCCAAAATTGCATATTAGGGTCTCCTCCGGCTTCCTCAGCGTTAGCCTGATTTGATCTAGGCCTGCCAGGACCTCTTCTCCTCCCAGACATATTATCCTAACTGTCATACACAAGTCAAAGTGATCAGTTTCAACAAGATAAAACATTTAGAATAATGTCCCGGATCCAAGAGATCCACAAACTTGCATTGTACTTTAATGACCCAAGGCACGGTCTGAATCGACCTGCTCTGATACCAAATTGTAACACCCATAATAAGATTGCCTAGGATCTTATACGAGTATTAAAATTTCGTACTGGATACATTAATTTACAATATAAAAGTTCATACAAATATTACAACACACTGTAATATCACATCCAAAGTTAATACAATTCTCTTGTTATGAGTACATCAAGTTCCACAACATATAATACATTCAAACTTATAAACAAACAACATCAGCACGATCAGTCCGTAGCCTTCTCCTTACCCTTGTTGCGTGCTGATTGCGATCCTGCCTGTGAACCTGCACCAGAAGGAATGGGATGAGACATAATGTCTCAGTGAGCTCTACCCAACCTACTGTTTGGCAACCACAAGGGAACCTAGGGTCGCCATGCCTACCTTGGCAATTTAGGGGAATTCTATAATCGCCAAGTCTTTAACCTGCCTATAACTTTAACTTTGACTTGCCTGTAACTATAGACTTCCTGTGACTGTAACTATAACTATGAATCATAAAACAAATAAAGTGTTTTATGTTAGCTGTTAGCGTTGAACAAACAATTAATCTGAGTTCATTTTACGGAGGGCACCCCGGGTGGAGCAACCCCGAGATACGTCTCCCTATGAACCGGTGAAACTCCTATCATATCAGGCTATCACCGGACTCCCTATGAAATTGCATGTGGATAACCCTCTCGGAGAAATCCCATCCGGCGTATCCCGGAGTCTGCTGAACATGCCTATGACTTTGAGTTATTATTATTCTTTGACTTTGAGAAATAAGTGTATATATAAATATACATATCTATTACTTTGATCACATAAACAATTCCTATAATTCTTAGCCTATGACATATGGTATTTGGCTTATCGTTCTCATAAGCCTACTATAACTGTTAAACCATTCCTATTACCATGTATCCTAAAGTGGATAAACTATGAACTTGTTCTCATCCTATAACTCTTGTTTCCCTATCAAGGAAAATAGGCACATCGGTGTTATATGCCACTATAAGAAGAGTATCTATTCAATAAACCATAACCCGACATTCCCAAGCTTTACACAATCCTTGTTCCGATACTTTATAAACATTGAGAAGCATCCGGAATGAGTTAAAACGGTGGCTAAGGTTTCCAAGGTATATAAATAAAATCATTTGCCAAAGAGCTAAGCCTGCGCGCACCAAGACCCCCAGAACAGCTCAACGAAGTTGGGCCGTCCAGGGTTGGTCGCTACAAGCGCCCCCTTGGTCGCTACAAGCGCCCCTGGTCGCTACAAGCGCCAGTGTGGTCGCTTGAAGCGCGGGTAGGCAGGGATTCATCCTGCCTGGTCGCTACAAGCGACAGCCCGTCGCTACAGCGACCATATCAGTATAAAATCATGTAAAAATGTTATTTTCCACCATTTTTGCTCATTCAAGGTTACCCAAGCTTCTAAGACATGTTAAAAAGGATTTTCTATCATAAAACATCAATTAAAAACACTTACAAACAAGGATTAAGTCTAGCAAGGAAATTAGGGTAAAATATCAAACTTTCTATAACTTGTTCCTATGAATCAAAACTCATAAAACTCACACTATGAGGGTTCTAAAACCCAAGATGAGCTCACCAAAGATCTGTAGCAAGCTGACTTAGCTTCAATCCCAAACCTCAACTTGTAAACTTTCCTTTTTCTTGGTTTTCTTTAGTTTTTCTTGCTCCAAGTTCCTACCAAGCCTTGATTGCTTGAAACCCAAGTGTTTATGGATGAATTTGATGGATTAAGGATGAAAGGAAGGGTGGGTCGAAATCTAGAGAGAAGGAGGGGAAGAATTCTGATTTTTGAGAGAGAAAGAAATGTGATAAATGTGAGTTTTTCTCATATTTATCCATTTGAATCCCTATCCTCTTAATTACCACTTTGCCACTCCCCATCGTTTAATTTCTATAACACTGTTAGATGCCTCGCATAAGTGGGTTATTACACTCTACCCCCCTTAAAGAAATTTCGTCCTCGAAATTTAAAATTTACCTGTAAAAAGATGTGGATAACTCTCCTGCATCTCTGATTCCAATTCCCACGTAGCTTTGCCGTAGGGAGAACCTTTCCATATAACTTTAACAATTGGGATCTCTTTGTTCCTTAATGCTTTGACATCACGTCCAATAATCCGTTCTGGTTCGGGTCGAAAAGTCAAATCCGATCTCAAGTCGATAGTCTCCAACTCCACTGGTTGGTGAGGATCAGGAATAAACTTCCTTAGCTGTGAAACATGGAAAACATCATGCAATCCTGACATCGCCGGTGGCAGAGCCAATTGGTAAGCTGCTGGTCCGACTCGTTTAAGTATCTCAAATGGCCCAATAAATCTTGGACTCAATTTCTTTGTTCTGAAAACACCTCGTAGTCCTAGCTTAGGGGTAACTCTTAGGAAAACATGATCTCCCACTTCGAACTCTAGAGGTCTTCGCCTCTTGTCCGCATAACTCTTCTGTCGACTTTGAGCAGTTTTAATCTTATCCTGAATGGATTTAATCTTCAAAGTTGTCTCTCGAATGATCTCAGGTCCCAAAATACTTTTATCTCCAACCTCTGACCAACAAAGCGGTGTTCTACACCTCCTACCATACAGTGCCTCATAGGGTGCCATTCCGATGCTAGAATGGTAACTGTTATTATACGAAAACTCTATCAAAGGCAGATGATTATTCCAACTTGCTCCATCCTCTAAAATGCATGCACGTAGCATGTCCTCTAACGTCTGAATGGTTCTCTCAGATTGTCCATCCGTTTGAGGATGATGAGACGTACTCAACTTTAACCTTGTTCCCAAAGCCTTCTGAAAAGCTTTCCAAAAGTGAGAAGTAAAGATAGGATCTCTATCTGACACAATGCTGGTCGGAACACCATGTAGTTTCACAATCTCCGCTATGAACAATTCTGCGTACTGAGCAGCCCTGTAAGTAGTCCTAACCGGTAAAAAGTGAGCAGACTTCGTTAGCCGATCGACAACTACCCAAATTGAATCATGTCCCCGTTGAGTCCGAGGTAACCCGGTCACAAAATCCATAGAGATTTCTTCCCATTTCCACTGAGGGATCTCCAATGGTACAAGCATCCCTGCCGGCCTCTGATGTTCAATTTTCACTTGTTGACACACAATACAACGTGATACGAATTCCGCAATATCAGTCTTCATCCCTGGCCACCAATAATCCTTCTTTAAGTCTTGATACGTTTTTGTGGTACCCGGATGAATACTGAAACTACTCTTGTGTGCCTCTTCTAAAATCAACCTCTTTAAACTAGCGTCATTTGGAACACAAACTCTACCTTCAAACAGCAGAATACCATCCGAAGCCCTTGAAAACTCTGACTGACCAATCCTCCTCTGAAGATCCACATCTGATTCTTGAGCTTGCGCGATTCGAGACCGCAAATCACAAGTAACCTCTAATCTTTGTAACAAGACGCCATCATCCAATTCTGTAACGCTGAGATTAAGATCTCGAAATTTCTCATACAACCCACAGGTATGCATCAGCACTTCTGCTTTAATTAAAGATTTCCTGCTCAAGGCGTCCGCAACTACATTCGCCTTTCCAGGGTGATACTTTAACTCGAAATCAAAATCCTTTAAATATTTCATCCATCTTCTCTGTCTCATGTTCAGTTCCCGTTGGTCGAACAAATACTTTAAACTTTTGTGGTCACTGAACAAATCAAATTGTGCTCCATACAAATGGTGCCTCCACACTTTCAAAGCAAATACTATTGCCGCCAACTCAAGATCGTGAGTGGGGTAATTCTCCTCGTGAGATTTAAGCTGTCGAGAAGCATAAGCTATAACATTACCTTCTTGCATGAGCACACAGCCTAGTCCTTTAGAGGACGCATCACAATAAACCACGTATTTCTTCTCAGGGTCTGGTATTGCCAATACGGGAGCCTTGGATAATTTCTTCCTCAAAGTCCGGAAACTTTTCTCACAATCTTCGTCCCAGACGAAAGGCACATCTTTCCTTGTGAGGCGTGTCAATGGCAAAGCAATCTGTGAAAATCTCATAATAAATCTTCGGTAGTAACCTGCTAATCCGAGGAAACTCCGAACCTCTGTTACATTCGTTGGTCTGGCCCAATTAAGGACAGCTTCAACCTTTGATGAGTCAACTGACACTCCTCCTTTAGAAATAACATGCCCTAAAAACTGGATTTCCGATAACCAAAATTCACATTTGCTGAATTTTGCATATAACTGATTTTCTCTAAGGATGTCCAAAACAATCCTCAGATGTTGAGCGTGTTCCTGTGAGTCCTTTGAGTAGATCAAAATATCATCTATGAAGATTACAACAAACTGATCCAGGTAAGGCTGGAATATTCTATTCATGTAGTCCATAAACACAGCTGGAGCATTAGTCACTCCGAATGGCATAACCAAAAATTCATAATGTCCATAACGTGTTCTGAATGCCGTCTTGGACACATCTGACGATTTGATACGAATCTGGTGATATCCTGATCTGAGATCAATCTTTGAAAACACTGCAGCTCCTTTGAGTTGATCCAAAAGATCATCAATCCTCGGTAACGGGTACTTATTCTTAATAGTTACTTTATTCAACCGACGGTAGTCAATGCACAATCTCATGCTACCATCCTTCTTCTTAACCAACAACACTGGCGCACCCCAAGGTGACACACTGGGCCTGATGAAATGTTTCTGAATCAAGTCTTCTAACTGAGACTTCAATTCCTTTAACTCTGATGGTGACATTCTATAAGGCGCCACTGATACTGGTTCTGATCCTGGGATGAGATCAATAGAAAACTCAACTTCCCGTTCCGGGGGTAAATTACTTATCTCTGAAGGAAAAACATCCAAATAGTCACTGACAACAGGAATGTCACTGGGACTCAGTTCTGATTCTGAAGTCACAGTAACCATCACATAAAAACCATTATCCTGGGCACACATAAGCTGAGTAAGCTGATGGGTGCGGTTGATTAACTCTGATAAAGCCACACCTTCGGTCGTATCATCTGTAGGCATAAAGATACACTTCTCCGCACAACCAATATACACATGATTAGCAGATAACCAATCCATTCCTAGAATCACATCAAGTTGTATCATGGGAAGACACACTAAATCTATATAGTATGTCTTACTAGATACAGTGATCGGGCAATTTTCACATATAAAACTAGCTACTACTCCGCCTTCAGTAGCGGTGGATACCGTCATAGGAGGTATCAACGGTGACATAGACAATTGTAATGCTTCTACACACTTGTAAGAAATAAATGAACATGTAGCACCACAATCAAATAGCACTTTAACTGGAGTTTGGCCTAAGTAACACATACCGGCAATTAAGTCTTCATTTGCCAAAGCCTTCTGGCCATCAAGGGAGTACACTCTACCCTTACTTGTTGTAGTACCTTCAGCTCCACTTTTACCTCTTCTTTCTGGACAATTTGCTAAAAAGTGCCCCGGCTGTCTACACCCGAAACACACACCTGTTTGCTTCATGCATTCACCGTGATGCATTTTTCCACAATATTTACAAGCAGGACTCGCCTGGTATTGAAACGTCTGCTTACCCCTCTTAGGGGAACCCTTTGGCTTGTTCTCTTGATACCTATCTGGAAACTTTCCCTTTCTTTTTTCATATGCTGCAGCTTTCTCTTTCGCGGTCTTGGCAAAACCCGCTTCCGCAACCAAACTATCATGAACCATCTCGTCATAGCTAGTGTTCCTTTGTAAACTCACTGCTGTATCAATCTCGCCTCTCAACCCACGTCTATACTGATTCATCTTCCAATTCTCATTAGCGGCATACTCGTTGTGAGAGGAGTAATACGACAACTCTTCAAACTTCTTTGTAAACTCGGTGACTGACATGCCACCTTGCTTCAGCTCAAGAAATTCCTGTTCTTTCTTCACCTTATACGACATCGGAATATACTTCTCTATCATTGCTTCCTTGAAGTTATCCCAGTTAACCTCAACATCGTTTGCTATCATTCGGCGTTGAGCGGATTCCCACCAATCTTCCGCTGCGCCTCTGAACTGGTTAGTGGCCAACAAAACTTTACTTTCCTCAGGGCAATCCACCATCCGGAACACTTTCTCTATCTGTTTCAGCCATCTCTTGGCCTCTGGAGGTTCACCTTCTCCATTGAACTCAGGAGGGTGATTTCTGTTAAACTCCCGGTAGGACGGATTAGCCACTACTGGGGGTGGTGTTTGCTGTTGAGCACCTTGTCCATGGTGCATCATCCCCATCCATTCTTGCTGAGCCTGAGCCTGTTGTTGGGCTTGCTGCTGCATCATCAGCATCATCTGCTGATGCTGTAACGCAGCCTGAGCTTGCTGCTCCTGGTACTGTTGCTGCAACGCCTGTTGCTGTTGCATCATTTGAGCCCAAAATTGCATATTAGGGTCTCCTCCGGCTTCCTCAGCGTTAGCCTGATTTGATCTAGGCCTGCCAGGACCTCTTCTCCTCCCAGACATATTATCCTAACTGTCATACACAAGTCAAAGTGATCAGTTTCAACAAGATACAACATTTAGAATAATGTCCCGGATCCAAGAGATCCACAAACTTGCATTGTACTTTAATGACCCAAGGCACGGTCTGAATCGACCTGCTCTGATACCAAATTGTAACACCCATAATAAGATTGCCTAGGATCTTATACGAGTATTAAAACTTCGTACTGGATACATTAATTTACAATATAAAAGTTCATACAAATATTACAACACACTGTAATATCACATCCAAAGTTAATACAATTCTCTTGTTATGAGTACATCAAGTTCCACAACATATAATACATTCAAACTTATAAACAAACAACATCAGCACGATCAGTCCGTAGCCTTCTCCTTACCCTTGTTGCGTGCTGATTGCGATCCTGCCTGTGAACCTGCACCAGAAGGAATGGGATGAGACATAATGTCTCAGTGAGCTCTACCCAACCTACTGTTTGGCAACCACAAGGGAACCTAGGGTCGCCATGCCTACCTTGGCAATTTAGGGGAATTCTATAATCGCCAAGTCTTTAACCTGCCTATAACTTTAACTTTGACTTGCCTGTAACTATAGACTTCCTGTGACTGTAACTATAACTATGAATCATAAAACAAATAAAGTGTTTTATGTTAGCTGTTAGCGTTGAACAAACAATTAATCTGAGTTCATTTTACGGAGGGCACCCCGGGTGGAGCAACCCCGAGATACGTCTCCCTATGAACCGGTGAAACTCCTATCATATCAGGCTATCACCGGACTCCCTATGAAATTGCATGTGGATAACCCTCTCGGAGAAATCCCATCCGGCGTATCCCGGAGTCTGCTGAACATGCCTATGACTTTGAGTTATTATTATTCTTTGACTTTGAGAAATAAGTGTATATATAAATATACATATCTATTACTTTGATCACATAAACAATTCCTATAATTCTTAGCCTATGACATATGGTATTTGGCTTATCGTTCTCATAAGCCTACTATAACTGTTAAACCATTCCTATTACCATGTATCCTAAAGTGGATAAACTATGAACTTGTTCTCATCCTATAACTCTTGTTTCCCTATCAAGGAAAATAGGCACATCGGTGTTATATGCCACTATAAGAAGAGTATCTATTCAATAAACCATAACCCGACATTCCCAAGCTTTACACAATCCTTGTTCCGATACTTTATAAACATTGAGAAGCATCCGGAATGAGTTAAAACGGTGGCTAAGGTTTCCAAGGTATATAAATAAAATCATTTGCCAAAGAGCTAAGCCTGCGCGCACCAAGACCCCCAGAACAGCTCAACGAAGTTGGGCCGTCCAGGGTTGGTCGCTACAAGCGCCCCCTTGGTCGCTACAAGCGCCCCTGGTCGCTACAAGCGCCAGTGTGGTCGCTTGAAGCGCGGGTAGGCAGGGATTCATCCTGCCTGGTCGCTACAAGCGACAGCCCGTCGCTACAGCGACCATATCAGTATAAAATCATGTAAAAATGTTATTTTCCACCATTTTTGCTCATTCAAGGTTACCCAAGCTTCTAAGACATGTTAAAAAGGATTTTCTATCATAAAACATCAATTAAAAACACTTACAAACAAGGATTAAGTCTAGCAAGGAAATTAGGGTAAAATATCAAACTTTCTATAACTTGTTCCTATGAATCAAAACTCATAAAACTCACACTATGAGGGTTCTAAAACCCAAGATGAGCTCACCAAAGATCTGTAGCAAGCTGACTTAGCTTCAATCCCAAACCTCAACTTGTAAACTTTCCTTTTTCTTGGTTTTCTTTAGTTTTTCTTGCTCCAAGTTCCTACCAAGCCTTGATTGCTTGAAACCCAAGTGTTTATGGATGAATTTGATGGATTAAGGATGAAAGGAAGGGTGGGTCGAAATCTAGAGAGAAGGAGGGGAAGAATTCTGATTTTTGAGAGAGAAAGAAATGTGATAAATGTGAGTTTTTCTCATATTTATCCATTTGAATCCCTATCCTCTTAATTACCACTTTGCCACTCCCCATCGTTTAATTTCTATAACTCTGTTAGATGCCTCGCATAAGTGGGTTATTACACTCACTTAAATGTTTTCAATCATTCACTCCGTCATTTACTAAAAGACTCATGTGGCTGCTGTTTTGAGAAGTGAACAATTTACAACAAAAAATAATATACCTTATCTACATGTTTAGAGTAAACAAACCATTTTCTTTCAAATGCTCCATTACTCAATTTTCTGAACAAAAATATGATTATAAAAAATGCATAGAAAGCATGTCTATATGAAATGTGAGATTCAATTCTCTAATAGGCCATTTTTCAATTAAAATGTCTCTAGTATCGGCATCAAGAATAGTCCAATTTCTAGGATCGTAGAGATCTAAAGAAGGGATGAAGTGATCAACGATGCCTACATCAACATTTGATGCATCAAGAACATTATCATTGTCATTGATTGGATTGTCATTGATTATCTTCTTCTACAGCCAATCCATCATTATTCGAAGACTCGTCTACTCGTTTACAAACAAATTTATCTATTGCTCCCTTTTGTGATTTATATTAATTCTAACACTCATTTTTTCTTCCTTTTTTCACTACGAGATGCATGTTTTCACGATAACACTATACTATAAAATAATGAAACAAAACAAATAGATCATAGCACATGAATCATGCTCACCGATGAAGTTGCCGCTAGAACCCTTTTTCTTCTTTCCCTTTAAGCTACCGCTGCAACTTTGTTTTTCTCTCGTATCCCTTTCTATTTTGGTATACAATATTGTTATTGCAAATTAGGGATTTGATCTCCCTATAGTTCGGTTGAATAAACAAGCTTTTTCCCCTTCCACATAACAACAACTTTATAATATAGAAATGTTTTATCGCTTCAAAAAAATATATAAATGTTTTATATAAATAATTAAAAAATTATGACTAAGCTGCAAGATCGGGTCTATGACAAATATATATATTTAAATCAAACCATGTGCTGGGCTAGAACAGGTTGTGACTGAGTACAATAATTTCTGTAGGATTATTGCTTCTCTGTTCGTGTTTTGAACATGTATTAGGCTAACATGTCGGTAGCAACTGAATTAACTTCACTACATATAGATTTCGGCTGGTTTTTTTCCTTTCTAATTTCACCCTTCATTAAGAGTATTACTTATATTATTAATTTAAAAATAGTTAAAAAATCCATTAAAATAGGAACAATTTTACTACAATAAGAACAATATTATCTATAAAAATGTATAAATAAAATAGGAGATTTTGGGGTGTAAATTTTCCCCTTAAACAAGTTTTTTCCCTTTCAGACTGTTGTTTGACGCATTTTACCCTTTCACATATCAACAATTTTACAATATACAAACCTTTTGTATAAAAATTATAATTTTTATGACTAAACTTCAAGAGAGGGTCTGTGGAAAGTAAGTATTGAAATAAAACCATGTGCTGGGCGAAAGTATATAAATAAAATATTTGATTAAAAAATTATGAAAAAAATAATAATCGATTAAAAAGTATTAGCTTCACACTGGCCGGCCGAATCTACCGAATGGAAATTAAAATAGCTGACTTCAAGTCTCACTATTAGGGTGTGTTTGGCCCTACTTTTTTTAGGTCTAAAAGTTACTTTTAGAATAAAGTTGAAAAATAAAACTTTGAAGTTGAAGTTAAAGTTGTTTGGTATTTGTTGTTTTTTTCAACTTAATTAATACTTTTAAGTTGAAATCTGTTTGGTAAAATATTTTTAAAAGAGCTTTGAGATTTTATTACCAATTATCATAAATAAAATAAAAGGCATTTTTTTATAAAAAAAAAAATTAGAGCAAATGAAAATTTAAGGGTGCTTCAGTAAGTACTTCATATGATAGTCATATGCAATCATCGCTGCCCCATAACATATTTTATAAAACATGCATTTTCTTTTTTAAACTTTTCTTGAATGCTCATTGATCTGATTAGAAGACATCTGTAAACAATTTTAAAACAATGACATTACCAAATGAAAATAAATATAAATTAAAGTTGCTCAAATATTGCATAAATATCAATACAAAATTCTCAACCAAAAGCAAAATAACAAATAACAAATTCGAGAGGTACTAAAGATATAGCATAAAGCAAAATCTAAACATAAAGTATGAATGCCAATATAACTAGCAAAACCAACGCCAGTCTTAACCTAAATATTAGATGATTTCTTATCAACATAGTTGTATAGAATCCACTCTACCCAATCTTCCTTGGAATCTTTTAAGTTTACTAGTATGACTCGATTTTGTTCATCTTTAAGCATTTCTAAAGCATAAATAAATTGTTGACCATTCAAAAAACCATCCTCCTTTGCACTTTTCAATAACTTAACGCATTCTGGAATAGAGTATTGTCCATGGACATGAGAGGTGGCCGTAATTTGAGCCTTTTCAACTTCATTATGACCTTCAGCTGCTTCAACTAACCGCTCAAATTTTTTTCTCATAGTTGTTGCCGTCCCAACCTTTGCCTTACCCTTTGTTACTTTCTCTCCAATATCTGGTGAAACCTTTCTTTTCTTTTTGGGTTGAGTATTTTCCACAGGGATAAAGTGATCATCAATTTCAAATTCACTATCATCAGATTCAATAATTTCTTGTGGAACACGTGTAGCAGTATTTTTGCCATTAGATTCAAATGGTACACCCAAAGCCGGTGTCCACTGGTGTTGACTTGTCGCCATTGTATCCCCATATATGAATTCCAATTCATCACGAATTTCTAAACCTTGATAGCGAAATTTTACATATTTTACATTCTCCTGCATAACCAACGACAAGAGATAATATTTAGGCCAACCAAATTCTCCTATTCAATTTTCACAAGATAAAAATTAAATATTTATAATACTCACTCTTATTTTAGCATCCCACCCTGAAGTGTCAGCGTCGATATTTCTTGTCTGATAATTCCATCCCAAACCAGTTTCTTTACACCGATTAATTGTTTCCATGTCGTCCAATCATTCCTCAAACTATCCATTCTATTTTTCATTTGCTTTTGGTTATAGCTTTTATCAGCACGCTTATTGAATTCTTCACATATTTCTTCCCATTTTTTATTCCTAAAAGCAAGACCGGGCTTTCCACATTTACATATCTCACCCATACATATGTCAAGTAAAATTTTGGTATCCGATGGAATTTTCCATGTTACTTTTACTAAATTTTCAGTTTTACATGGAGGGATTTCTTTAGTAGCCATAGCTGCAATGTGTTTTGAAAATTATAAATAATTAAGCGCAAACTGATATTTTCATTGGGTACAGATAATTAAATGAATAATAAAGAATAAGATTCACAAATAAATCTAAATGCATAAAATTATAATGTTAAAGGTATCTAACCAACTAATTTGATCAATGGTGAGTCATTTGTTTTTTTATTCTTACGGTTTTTTTTCTCTTTTCAATCACTTTAAAGTTATACTACCCATATCATTCTATCAATACTCTTTGATCATTATAACAATAGGCCTAACGCGAGATGAATATCATTCCAAACGAAAATAAAAGATCCAATGAAATGAATAGGTAAGCAAACTAAATGGAACAAACAAGACACAGATCCATATGATCATATATATATATATATATATATATATATATATATATATATATATATAGTAATGAAACTATATAATAAACAAAATAGAAAGCTAGTAGTAATAAACAAAAGGATCTGATATATTATTGAATGACATAGCTAATAAACAAAACACAAACTGAAATATAATATAAGCTTTTAACAAAAGTAATTAGATTATTACTAAAGAACAAAAAGACAAAATCTGATCAATGAATAAAAGTATGAATATTGAATGATCATATAAAGGGATAAGGAAAAGTAACAAAAGGACAACAAATAAACAAGATCTATAGGAATCAAAAGAATAAAATATAAACATGATGTACCTGCACCGGTTGTCAGTGGCGGCAGCAGGATAGGTGTAGCAGAAAGCTGAAATAGAAAATCTATATATATATATATATATATATATATATATATATATATATAACAAGGGTTATGTAGTTTTGGCGGTTTTCTGAAAAAATGATGGCGCCAACTTTGCCAATAATAATAATAAAATAAAAATATATATGGCTTGTGCGGGAATCGAAGCTGCACAAGGGAATATAGCTCCGAGAAGTTGCTCCAAAAGTTCATTTTCTCATCGTATTTCCAAAGTCACTTTTATTAGATTTCCTTCTTTGCAAAAAAGGCACTTCTTTTATTAAGAACTTTATTAAAATTATGTTTGGCCCCACTTATCCTTAGAAGTAGAAGATAAGTGGAAATTAAGCAGGGCCAAACATGCTCTAAGTACTCTTTCCATCTCAAAATGAGTGATCAATTTGCAAAAATAAAATGTTTCAAAATGGTTCTTTTTAATTTTTAATACATCATTAATTATTTTTTTAATTGTACTCTCTAATTAATACTATTTACATCACTCTTTATTTAAATTTCACTAAGCTTTGACTTCTTCAAATACTCCCACGACCTTTCAAACATTTGTCTCATGTCAAAAAAAATACAATTGTCTTAGAAAAATACTAATTTTCACTTGTGTAAAAAAATAATTATTTAATTTAATCTTTCACTTTCATTATCAAATTATAACGTAAATTTATTATGAGTAAGACGAAATATGATGAAGGTTTTTTGAAGGTGTCAACTTAGTTAGGATGTTTGAGTCCCCTTGATACATGTCCTTCCTCTTATATCATCACAAAAAAAGTAAATTTATTTTTTAATTATTGATTATCTACTCCTATAACTTTTTTTTTATTAATACTCCGTTAACTTTTCACATTCACGGTAAAATGATTTTTTTTATTATTAAAAAGAGGGCTGAAAACCACAACAAAATCAATATATATACTATATAATAAGAGAATAGGGGGATTTTGAAAAGATTTTGGGCTGACTTTTTTATTATTCCAATTATACCCTTAAACAAATTTTTTCTATAATAATGTTAAATTTTTTTTAAGGATATAATAATATTATATTGTTGGTGTTATTAAAAAGATAAGAAGCTTTATTATATTTGTTATATTATTGTTCTCATTGAAAAAGATAAATATGGTTTGTTGAGTTTGTTACATTTGAAAGTCACGAATATCTACACTTATAATTTTTATCTATATCAAAAATTCTATATAAAATATCTATAAAATATCGATGATATTCTACACGCGTTGGTGCAATAAAAAGAGTAGATATGCCCGTCTTTCCGCTAGTTTTAATAACATTTTTTGGTATACTATATTAATAACCTTTAAGAAATACAAACATGTGTCCTAACGACACATGTTAAGGAACTCAATGTGAAAATTTTATCTTAGAATTTATGTCAATTTATTTCTCAAAAAGTTGAAACTTAATTTTTCTCAATAAATATTTGCTATTTGTGGAAACCTTTAACATGTGGCTTTAATGCATACTCCCTAAATTCACATTTATAAGCAAAAAAATAACTTTTTAATTTTATTGAATAACTAATGCATCTAGTTTATGTTAGCCTGACCTATAACCTCTTACTGTCCATATTTTGTGCCATATGTTGCATGATCCCACTTATTTTACAATTTTTAAACATTGTCTCCCTACTCAACTCTTTAATTTTTGTGAGCCATCAGCATGTTTCAATTCCTAATATGAACAGTTCGACAAATCCGCTCTCTAAAAAACACATCCTCTGACTTCTCTCTAAAACTTAAAAAGCGTTGTCTCCCTTCTTCCAAATCTGCGACCGTAAGAGATGTAGAGGGTGGTGGTTGGTGATGCGATGATGGATCTTCCATCCGCATCATCTCTCCTTGTTTTGTGTCCTTTGACCACTTTTTGTTAGCGAAACTCACGGTGGCCGCCGCGCCGGTGAGTTCTGTTCGTCGGTTTTTGCTCTTCTCCTTCCGGCGACCGACACTCTCTTTGTTTAATCCTCCTTCGTCGCGTTTTGGTCGCTGCCGTTTGGAAGGAACTAGGAGGTTGGTGTTGGTTTTGATCTGGCTTTTGAAACTCGGATCTGGGTTGTTTTGGCTCTGGTTTTGTGTTTTGATTCCAGATCGTTGCTCGTTGGTCCGAATCTGCTGGTTTGGTGGTTCAAGCTGGTTCAGTTTGGATCCCGTTCGTGTATGCCGGGAGGTTTCGTGCAAGTTCCGTTGTTGGGGTCCTCAGATCTCCGCTTTTCTGTTGGCTGGTCTTTGTGTGTTGTTTTTCATTTTTAGGTTTGCTGGATCTTCTCTGTTGGCGGGTTGTTTGTTTTGTGAGGTCTCCGACTATTTGTTCCGTGTTTGTGTTTTCTTGTTCAGAGATTGGGGAGCTCAAATTCTGGCTTAGGGGTGGTTCGGTTTCAGTAACCCGAAAGGGTCTGCTTCAGTTACAATAACCCGAAAGGGTCTGGTCCTGTTAACCCGAAAAGGTCTGGTCATTGACGTATTAGACTCATCCCTCGATCTGAGGTCTTATGCGTGTATGCTCGAAAGAGCTTCAATGCTTCCTGGTGTATTCAGGGAGCTATTGGCACTTGGATTTTGTTACTGTGTTGGCGGTCAATCCATTTGCCATTTTTAAACCTTATATGTTCTTTTGCAATGTTCACTTTTCATATTTTTTGTAACTTGGTTTCGCACCCCTATGTGGGTTCGCTGGGTTGCACCCATGATAAGTGAATTTGTGTTAGGATAGATTATGGTTGGTCCACCTAGTATGATTTATCACGATGTATTTCCGTTTGTGTATTACATGGGTCAGGTCTAATGTCCCCCCAATCTTTGTATCTCTTTTTTATTTAATGTATTTTCTCTTTTGCTTAAAAAAAAAAATTCCTAATATACTTATTTTTTCCCCTAGAAAAAAAAAATACACGTGGCCAACCCCATGGAAACACACAAATAATATCTTTTAAGTAAATTGGTATGTAATTCTTATATTTACTTTTTCTTTGATTTTATACATATTGTTATTTTAAAGATTTTTGGTCATATTCAATGATGTTTCATGTAGAAATAGGACTATCTATCTCCACAATACCCTAAGATTTAAATATAACCGTTATTATATAAGGATAATTCATACAAAATCAAGCTCTCAATACATAAATGAATAGTAAAGCATCCACCAATATAGAATGGTATAGCCATGCACATGGGGTTAGGAAAAAACCTATACATCTTTTACTTTTTCATAACACATCAAAAGGTTATAACACATCAAAGTATAAGAATGTGATAGCTAGTTTCACCCTATGCTTAGGAAAAGGAGAGAAACTCTTTGCTCCAAGAAGTGAAATCCCACAAAAACTTCTCCGTACATTGCAGGGTATAATTTGATACTTTTGAAAGCTTGCATAAAATCAAATATATTTTGATACTTCTGAAAAAGAGACGGAAGAATGGATGTGGTGGAAAGTGACTGAAGAATTAGCCTATTTAGAGGATAATTGGGGATGTAGTTTTGTGAAGTCAATTAAATTGTAGTAATTAAATTTTAATGAAAATGAATATGCATTAAATTTACATCATGTGACACCTTCAAGTGAAACAATTTTCTACCAATAATATTCTGCTACACGTATTTCTTATAATTTTCACTAATGTTTTGCTACACGTTTTTCTAATAATTTACACTAATATTTTGCCTACACGTTTTTTATTAGTCATTTTCACTAATAATTTGATTCTTCTTTCAAAAAATAAAACTAATAATTTGATTCATTCTAATTTATATTTCAACAGTATTCTCTCATTAATTGTTTGTTGTACACTATTTTTCCTCACGTTTATTTGCAGGGTCATTTTTTTGTTCAAGTGATTATCATGGATTGTTAACTTTAATCCACTTTAACAATTATTTAATTTTTATTTTGAAATAAAGAACCAATTACAAGATAATTATTGGTGGTTAAATGGGGAATCAACTCATTATGAGACAATCATAATATGAGACAATCCCTTCCAAAAAAAAAAAACTCATTATGAGACAACCAAAATGAGAATTTGTTCCATTATTTTTTATTAGGCTTAAATGCACTTTTCACCCCCTAGTTTGCAAATGTAGCGATTTTGGCCCCCTTTTAAAAAAAATGGCAAAAGAGACCCCCCATGTTTAGCCTCTTTTGCAAAACTCCAATTTTGACCCAGTCAAACCTACGTGTCACGCCACCTGGGTATTTTTTTTAATTTTTATTTTTTTTAATTCCACGCGTATAATTAAAGAATTAAAAAAAAAAATTGGATAAAAATGAGGAAAGGCACGTGTGGCTTCTTCTTCCATCAGTTTCATCTCTCCAAAAACTCTCTTCTCAAAACCTCAACGACTTCTCCGTCTCCTACCACTGCATCACCTGCCTCATACCCCAGCCTTCCCGCCCTATCACCTCCCTTGCCCTCCACAACAACCTCCTCTACGCCGCTACGGAAAACCAAATCAACGTCTACGGTTGTCACACGTGTACATATCTTCACACCTTCAACACCAAATCAATTTCCTCCGGTTCAACTAAAACCATCGCCTTCGCTAAAGACATGGTCTTCACCACTCACCAAGACAGTAAAATCCGCGTCTGGAACCACCACCACAAATATTCAGTCATATGTAGCCTGAAAATCCAGAAATTCAAATCCCAACAATTCAAAATCCATAAATTCATCTCTTCTCTGTATTCCGAATTCAAACACCACGACTTAGCCTGAAACTGGGTTCAACGTTGTTTGTTTCATTCTCGCCGGAAAAGTGTGAACTTTGCTCTGATTTGGAACTGTTCAATCTCGCCGGAATCTGGGTTGGAAGTTGTTTTGCTCTGAACTTGTTTTGTTTCATTACACAATAAAAATTGTTAAAAGAGAAACAAAAAATTGTGTTGTTTGTTCCTTGTTGCCCAGAACCGAAAAGTTGTTCCTTGTTACTCCGAACTCGTTGGGTTCAAAGAGAAACAAAAAGTTGTTCCTTGTTGCTAAAAGAGAAACTCATTTTGTTCCTTGGTACTACTACTAACCCTTTTCACTCACTCCTCTTTCCACTACCCATTTTGATTTCTAAGTAGGTGAAGCAGAAAGGAGGTGAAGCATCGAGGAGGAGTTAGAAGAAGAACTGCTCAGGTGGTTTGGTAAAATACATATGAGTTTGTGGAGGGAGGTTGATTTTTAGAAGCCATTATTGCTGGGTTTTTAGTTGTATTTGATGAAGAAGAAGAAGAAGAAGAGGTGAAGTTCTTCTGGGTTGGTTGCAAGGAGATTGAGAAATTTGTTGCCACACGTGCCTTTCCTAATTTTTATCCAATTTTTTTTTTTTAATTCTTTAATTATACGCGTGGAATTAAAAAAAATAAAAATTAAAAAAAATACCCAGGTGGCGTGACACGTAGGTTTGACTGGGTCAAAATTGGAGTTTTGCAAAAGAGGCTAAACATGGGGGGTCTCTTTTGCCATTTTTTTTAAAAGGGGGCCAAAATCGCTACATTTGCAAACTTAGGGGGTGAAAAGTGCATTTAAGTCTTTTTATTATAGACATCTAAATTTGTATCATTTCAAATGTAGAATCAAAAAGCAGGGTACCTTACATGCCATATCAAAATTAATGTCATTTATCATTGTTGCCTTTTATCATTAGTTTTGTCAAAAATAGAATGGAGCAATCATGTTAAGGTATAAGGAAAATGTGTGATGCAACGTTTAATTGGAAGGAGTTGTGTGAATAATTGCCACGTGGCATAAAGCTTATGTGGATGTTCAAGAGAAAAGTGACATTTAATTTTGGTCATGGTAATTTTATGGCTTAAATATGTCATAAGTCCCTACACTTTCACCATATTTTGGCATTGGTCCCTGCACTTTTTTTTGTTTGAAATTGGTCCCCGCACTTTGTAAAAGTTTTACTATTGGTCCTTCCGTTAAGTCCAAGTTAAAAAAAAACTAACGATGTGCCATGTGGACCAATCATTCCACGCCACGTGGCACACTAAAAGACAAAAAAAAGCCAACAATTTTTTTATTATTTTACTTATTATTTTTAAACTTAAAAATATCATTAGTCCATGCACTTTCAGTACTTTTTGATATTGGTCCCTGCACTTTGGTATTGGTCCATGAACCTTTTTTTTTTTAAAAAAAAAAACTTTCAATGATATTATTATGTTTTATTATTATTTTATTCATTATTTTTATTGAGAATAATTATAAAGAAATAAAATAAAAAATCCTTTTTAAATGAACAAAAATAATTTTATAATTATTCTTTTAAAAAAATAATTGGTCCACAAGAATAGTTTTCTTTAATGAACAAAAATGATTTTTTAATTAGTCTTTCAAGAATAATTCTTTAAAAGCTTTAGTTTTATACCATTGAAAATAATAATGAACAAAATAACAATATCATTCTTTAAAAGAATTATTCTTTAAAAGCTTTAATTTTATATCATTTAAAAGCTTTAATTTTATATCATTGATTTTTATAATTATTCTCAATAAAAATAATGAACAAAATAATAATATAACATACTAATATCATTGAAAGTTTTTTTTTAAAAAAAAAAGGGTTAAGGGATCAATACCATAGTACAGGGACCAATATAAAAAAGTACTGAAAGTACATGGACTAATGATATTTTTAAGTTTAAAAATAATGAATAAAATAAAAAAAAATGTTGGAATTTTTTTTTTTAGTGTGTCATGTGGTGTGGAATGATTGGTCCACGTGACACACCGTTAGTTTTGTTTTGTCTTTTTAACTTGGACTTAACGGAAGGACAAATAGCAAAACTTTTACAAAGTGCATAGACCAATTCCAAACAAAAAAAGTGCAGGGACCAATGCCAAAATATGGTAAAAGTGCAGGGACTAATGACATATTTTAGCCTAATTTTATTTGCAATTGTAAATAATAGATATAGATATAGGTATAGATTTTAAATGGCTATACATTTTCTTCTTCTTATATTTAATCATAGGATTCATGACCGATGAGTCAATTCCTTGTCATTTTCATTATGACTAGCAGCTAAATATTATTATAAAACTTGCATATGCATATGCTGAACATACAACAAATTGCTCACAGTTTAAAGTTGTGAAAGATTAGGTAAATATTTAATCTCTATTTTTTTAGGTTCTACTTTCATAGGATTGAAGGATTCTTACTGCATCATATATATCCAACCTCCTTGTTATGCTGCTATGGTTAGTTGAAATGGGAAATGTTTAATTTTTGACATAAGAAGCGTCGGGTAAAATTCTAAAGTATGTGGCATGAATGATTTTGAGAATTCATGTTCATTGTCTTTTATTCTAGATTTATTATTAACTTTTCGTATTGAGATTCAATATCATTTTTGTGACTTCATTACTTTGTTCTATAAAGTTGCAGGAAACTAAGTGGATTGAATCTTCCTTCACCGCAGTTTCCAGGTATCATTTTGCACGTTTTCCATCTGTTTTTTCAAGTTCTGCTTTTCATGTTATCATATAGATTTGAATAATTTTCATATCCTATTAAGATTTATTTATTTTATAATTAATTTTTTGTGTGGGCAAACGATTTATTTGTATGCAAAGTTTAATATATTATGTTGAAAAAAAAGAATCAACCGCAGCACACAACCACTTTTATACCAAGTTCTAATTCTCTGAGACACTTCGATTCCCCCTACAGTCCAACCTTAACATACTATATCAAGTTAACATCACTCAAATATAGACTTAACTTGAGTTAGTTAGATTAGATAGGTACGTCTACCTCTACTTTTCTATTGGAGGGTTGGGTAGCTCAAGTGTTCAACTATAGTTTGAGCTAAAGGATTAAATGTTACCAATCTTGATTTGTTGGGAAGAGGCTGCTGCACTTGAAACCTGAAATGATTAATGGTTATGCACGAAAACTCAAAGCGTATGGGGTTGCCACACTAACCTTTAGGTTCGATTCGCCCCCACCAATAACTTTATATTGGATGCAATAGGAATGTCCAGCGAATCCCCTTCAGGATACTATGAGTTCCTTGATGTGTATTGCACAATCACACCAAGCGTATCTCCTAACAATATTTGACAGAAATATGTTTCCAACAATTCACTCATGCATTAGAGAATTGATGGATGATTTAGAGTATGAGAATGAGGGAGAATTTGACTGTAATTGATGTCAAAAACGTGCTCCTTCTGATACACAAATGCCATGCATTTATAGTGCATCATATGCCCCTTCATATGAGAGAATGCAACTTTTAATCAAAAGTTACAACCATATACATTCAACTTTTGGCTTGAATCAATGCAATGATTCATGATTTATCAGTAAATGATAACTTCCCAATGTATACAAGTCATTCCCATGAAGAGTTACAACTTTTGGAACCCAAAACTATGAGAAAAAGTGCAGAAAAACACATCCAGTCCCGTGGTAATCGATTACCATATGCAGGTAATCGATTACCCAAAGTCTCTGTTTACCGTTTGCAAATTTTGCTTGATGTAATCGATTACATCAATATGGTAATCGATTACCATGTGTAATTTTCTGTTTTTCAGTTTTTCTCACCTATTTTGGAAATCTCCAACAATCCCCCACCATTTTCAAAATACTAAATCCCATAAAACTGGAAATTCCATGGTTTCAGATAATGGTATCTCACGATTTGAACCATTACTTAGTAAATTAAGTTTTCGCTCATTCCCAAATAGTATGGTAGGCAAGCTTTGAACCAACTATTCATTAGAACAAGTGTACATAATTTACACATAGAATCTCAATATCATTAATAAAGAGAACTGTAAGATGACACATTAATAAGGCCTTGTGTCATATATCCCTTTTCATGAAAACTTAAGAGTCAAGCCCTTGAACTCCGTGAAGCGGCCAAACTTCATTCTCACATAGGTAGACTATATCGGAAATGCCCCATAAGTATGCATTTCAGCAAATGTATGCTATATGTCCATTAAGAGAAAAATCTCAACCTACCATTTTTTAATCTTATGGTCCAAGTACTTTTAACCTTGGGATGTATCTATTAACAAGTACTTCAATTACTCTAATAATGTACTTTCACCATTGAACCCAAGACTTGATGTTACTCAAGTGTGGGTTGAGTTTCCATTATTGGTAATCAATTAGATATGGGCTTGAGTCCCATCCCCAATGATGTCTTCAACACCATGTCTCTTGTCAAACCTTTCGTCAAAGGATCTGCAAGATTCTTTTCTGTTCTTACGAACATGATGGATATTACTCCATTAGAAATCAAGTCTCTTACATAGCTATGTCTTAAACCAATATGCCTTGATTTCCCATTGTATACTTGACTATAGGCCTTTGATAGTGTGGATTGACTATCACAATGTATGGATACTGGTGCCATTGGCTTTTGCCAGACTGGTATCTCATACAACAAATTCCTTAGCCATTCTGCCTCTTTACTTCCTGCAGCCAATGCAATAAATTCTGCAGCCATGGTGGAGTCGGCAATGCATGTCTGTTTCTTTGAACCCCAAGAAACTGCACCTCCACCAAGGTTGAAGATCCATCCACTTATGGAAGCATGATCCTCAACATAAGTTACCCAACTAGCATCTGTGTATCCTTCCAAAACTGAAGGGTCTCCACTATACGTTAAACAATAATTCATTGTTCCTTTCAAGTATTTTAATACTCGTTTCACAGCATGCCAATGTTCTTTACTTGGATTGCTAGTATACCGACTTAACCTTCCAACAGCATATGCTATATCAGGTCTTGTACAGGTCATGGCATACATCAAGCATCCGATTACTTTTGCATATTCAAGTTGTGCCACCGGACAACCTTTGTTTGGTTGCAAACTAACAGTTTGGTCAAATGGGGTAGAGACCGGATTACAATCTAAATGATTGAATTTCTGAAGCACCTTTTCTATATAATGAGATTGGGATAAACCAATGTGGTTACCATCTCTTATGATTTTAATTCCTAAAATCACATCTGCTTCGCCTAAATCTTTCATATCAAAATTTTTGGATAAGAAAGCTTTAGTCTTTTCTACCTCATCTAAACTTGTGCCAAAAATTAACATATCATCTACATATAAACAAATCATGACACCTTTTCCATTGTGGAATTTACTGTAAATACACTTGTCAGATTCATTTATAATGTATCCATTGGCTAACACAACTTGATCAAATTTTTGGTGCCATTGTTTGGGTGCTTGTTTCAACCCATATAAAGACTTAGTTAATTTACACACTTTATCTTCTTGACCTTTGATCACAAACCCTTCTGGTTGTTTCATATATACCTCTTCATCCAACTCTCCATTTAGGAAAGCAGTTTTAACATCCATTTGATGGATAACAAACTTATGGATGGATGCTAGTGCAATTAGCACTCTAATTGATGCAATTCTTGCAACAGGTGCATATGTATCAAAATAATCAATTCCTTCTTTTTGTGTAAACCCTTTGGCAACTAGTCTAGCCTTGAATTTATCAATGGTACCATCAACTTTCATTTTCCTTTTAAAGATCCATTTACAACCTATTGGTTTGGATCCGGGTGGGAGATCTACTACTTTCCAAGTTTTATTACCCATAATTGAATCCATTTCTTCCTGGATAGCTTCTTTCCAAAAGGCTGAATCTTGAGACTTTATAGCCTCTTCATATGTCACTGGATCACTCTCAAGGTTAAAGCAAATTGGTCCATAACTATTTATGGATGTACCAGTTCCTTCTATAAGAAACATGAAGAAGTCAGGTCCAAAATCTTTTTCTTTTCGGATCCTCTTACTCCTTCTAAGTTCTGAACCATCCAATGTATCTACATTTGATTCATTGTTTTCTAAATTTGGTACATTAGAATGAACAATGTCCTTGGGATAAGAGAATGATTTAAATCTATCTTCTTGAAAAATTGCATCTCTTGACTCAATTACTGTATTGACAGAATATGAGTCATTCGATTCAATAACCAAGAATCTGTATGCTTTGCTATTTTCTGCATAGCCTAAGAATACACATTCAATTCCTCTTTCACCCAACTTCTTTCTTTTTGGTTCAGGCACTTTCACAATTGCTCTACAACCCCAAACTTTTAAATAATTAAGATTTGGCTTCCTTTGTTTCCAAAGTTCATATGGGGTTATTTTGTTCCTTTTGTTTGGAACCCTATTGAGGATATAACATGCTGTAAGCATTGCTTCACCCCAATATCCTTTAGATAATCCAGAATAGGACAACATGACATTAACCATTTCTACCAAAGTCATATTCTTCCTTTCTGCTATTCCATTTTGTTGTAGGGTGTATGGTGCAGTAACTTGATGCACAATACCGGTGGATTCAAAATAACTCGGATGATAGAACTCTCCTCCCCTATCGTTTCTAAAGCATTTGATGAAAGTTTCATGTGTGCTTTAAACATTTTGAATTTATCTAAGACTTCATCTTTTTCACAATGAATATTCAATTCTTCACATAGATTTTTAATTCAAAATCAAGAAATTAACAATTACTTTCCTACTATCAAACACATATAATATGAGATCATAAATTGTAGGCATAATAATTTCTTACACAAAGCAACAATATCATCAAAATTTAAATTCGATATTTACTATAATTCATATGCACTACTTACTTTCAATTTAAAGTAAAATAGATATATAGACATGCTTCATAATCAAATCCATTCATTTAATGCTTATTAAAATTCACGTATCATCCTCTCCGTTAAAAAAAAAAAAAAAATCACGTATCATGAATATATCAATCCAATATCACATGTTAAACTTAACATACACGAATATGGTTTTTGAGACACAACACATGAATTTAGAACATCAAACATGTCATATATTCATTTAACAATTAAATAATTTATGTACCTTTCACCATAATCATGATAAATAAATATGAATGTTTGTCTCTTCATCAAAGTTGCATGCTAAAATCAAATTTGAAACCATTTCTAAACAGGTACAAACCATCATGAACATACCGTCTCAGCAAAAAAACAGTTGCGATAATTGATTGAGATCAAATTATAGCATAAAAATTCTGCCAAAACTCAGCCAAAACAATACTCCAGTAGGAATGAAAAGACATGATATATTTGTCTGAGAGGACATTTGAATACATATATAGCCTTATCTCTAGAAATTCCAGAAAACTTAAAAAAACAATAATAATCAATATATGAAGCAATATACATTTGAAATATGAGATGGGCTGCAACGTACATACACTTCAATTAATTATTTCATCATATACAAACTATCCCAATCATTTGAAGACAAACACGCCCTTTTAAAATAAATTCAAAAAAAAACCGAGCGTTCATACTATATTTACGCTATGACAATAAAAATTACTAGGTAATTGCATTCATGTTTGCATTAAATATAAACCAAACATGTTATTTTAATCATTCTTAAAAATCAATTGTTTCTAAATTATGCATATATGTATCTAATACCACATATAAATTTAACAAACAAATTAAATATCACATTTGAGATATTATCCATAAATTTAGAATACCAAATATAATTATATTCATATAACACAAAGTGTGTACCTTTTACCATGGTCATGGATGAGAATGTGAGCGTTCATCTCTCCCACATAATTTCAGTCATTGATTAAACACAAATGAATTATGAATCGAACCTAAAGATTGTTACCAATCTTGATTTGTTGGGAAGAGGCTGCTGCACTTGAAACCTGAAATGATTAATGGTTATGCACGAAAACTCAAAGCGTATGGGGTTGCCACACTAACCTTTAGGTTCGATTCGCCCCCACCAATAACTTTATATTGGATGCAATAGGAATGTCCAGCGAATCCCCTTCAGGATACTATGAGTTCCTTGATGTGTATTGCACAATCACACCAAGCGTATCTCCTAACAATATTTGACAGAAATATGTTTCCAACAATTCACTCATGCATTAGAGAATTGATGGATGATTTAGAGTATGAGAATGAGGGAGAATTTGACTGTAATTGATGTCAAAAACGTGCTCCTTCTGATACACAAATGCCATGCATTTATAGTGCATCATATGCCCCTTCATATGAGAGAATGCAACTTTTAATCAAAAGTTACAACCATATACATTCAACTTTTGGCTTGAATCAATGCAATGATTCATGATTTATCAGTAAATGATAACTTCCCAATGTATACAAGTCATTCCCATGAAGAGTTACAACTTTTGGAACCCAAAACTATGAGAAAAAGTGCAGAAAAACACATCCAGTCCCGTGGTAATCGATTACCATATGCAGGTAATCGATTACCCAAAGTCTCTGTTTACCGTTTGCAAATTTTGCTTGATGTAATCGATTACATCAATATGGTAATCGATTACCATGTGTAATTTTCTGTTTTTCAGTTTTTCTCACCTATTTTGGAAATCTCCAACATTAAAGTCGATGAGTTAAAAGTTTAGGGTGTTAGAATTACACCCTAAACTAAGATACTAACATTTGCCATTAAAAAAATATTTGCTTTTAAGATATTATCAGTTAGTTGTTAGAATTATAGCCATATATAAGCTTTTAACATTTTGGAATTCCATTTCAATTCATTATGAATGAGATTCAATAATTTCCAATTCCCAATCTCTCAACTCCAATATGGTGTCAGTAGCATGATAAATTAAGGATTTAGATTTCTTGCAATCTCTATCATCTTACGCATTCGATCTTCATCTGATCGTCTTTTCCATCGATTTTGGTTCTTGATCTCTTTAAACATGGAGGATCAAGACATTCCTTACTTCAGTCATCACAACGATCATTTCTGTTTAACCTTGGTCTCTAGCCCTCTCACTGGCGAGAATTTCAATTCATGGCGTCATGCGAAAAAATTGGCGCTCATCAGAAGAAATACGTTCGTCTTCGTTTATGGTTCTTTACTAGATCATGCGAAGGATGATCCTCTTTTTTCGTGTTGGTTTGAAAATTGACCCGATTATATAAATTAACTTAAACCAATGTTTTTTTTTCACTCTTTCATCACTAGTGTCGCTTCACCGTATGATTGTTTCCTTCCATTCAAAATGGATCAAACCTAACCAGATCATTTCCTTCCATTGTGTCTTCAATCATCACCGTTTGTTTCGATTTTGTCTTCAATCAGCTTCGTCATCGGTTAAGTATTTGGGGACTTGAAACTTTGAGTTATTTATGATTAAGTATTTTGTCAGACATCTAGTCTTTGCCTTAAAACTTAAGAGGTCATTTATGTATAAGTATTTTCTCGACTTGAAACTTTGAATCATTTATGACTATATGCAATTTATAACATATATTTAGCATTATTTTTCTTTTGGTAGAATTCATTGATTTTGATTGCGATTATATGATTTTTTATTTTTCTATCCTATATCGATTCTACAAAATTAGTTGAGTAAAATCATTTAATTTTGATTGTAATTTTACAATTCTCGATTTTGTTATTCCCTTTCGGTTCGAAGCAAAATCCCAAATCTGACAACCTAGGCATTGCCTCTACTCAAGCAGGAAATAGGGTCATTGCCTCTATCACTTTTGAATCATTTTGGCTTAAACCGCTCATGAGAGCCTTTGACATCAACCTTACATCATCCATGGCACTCTGTAATAGCTTCCCTACCATAAACATGACTTCCAACCCTACCAACCATGATAGATTGAAGCAGATAGACATTGTCTGGCACTTAATAAGAGAACATAGTCAGACTGGTTTTCTGAAGCTTATCCATGTTAAACCTCAGTTGGTTGATCCCATCACCAAAGAACTTCCCAAGCTTCATTTTTGTGATCTCATATCCAAGTTGGGATTATTAGACATATATCTCCCAACTTTAGGAGGAGTATCAAACAATGTCAAGCTTACGCCACTCAAATATAGACTCAACTTGAGTTAGTTATATAGTTACAACTACCTTTACTTTTTTGTTGTTAGAATTAGCCTTATATATATATAAGCTTTTCACCATTTGTAATTTCAATTCAATTTATTATTAATGAGATTCAACAATTTCTACTTCGTAATTCTCTCAAAGTCAATATTCTCCATCTCCCATATGTTCGTCAAACCATATGTTTACTCTCTGCTTCTCATACTATCACCGCAGTTCTCATCGATCTCTTCACCACTATGCTTTTGATGTTGCCGTCGAAATCAACGTCCCTATCTATGTCTTCTACCCTTCAATCGATTTAGAATGTGAGGTATTTTCTGAAGTTGGTTGGATTTGGCTTATACAAACGACAATAGCGCTGAAGGTGGATCTTTTTCGGAGGAATTCTCCGATGGTTAAGGGTTAGACGATGATTTTGGGATTCTCTGGCAGTTGAGAAATTCGCTTGCTGTTGTTGTTGTTGTTGTTGTTGTTAAGGATCATTTGTTCTTGAGAACCGTCGTCACTAAGATATTGGATTCTTGTTCTTGTAGTCGTTGATTAGCGTTGTTGTCATCATCTATTTTGTATTTATAATAAACATGAATACAACAATACATAACCAGAACAATTTCATGAATGTTTGATTTTTTATTTCATTTCTACTCTTTCCTTAATCCGAATGAAATTGTGTAGTGAATCTCTTCTTGTGCAATAAAGAGAGTAAATAATATGGGATGAAGCACTAGTTATTTTGAATTACGCCTTCCAATCTCAAATATATACAAAAATTTATAAAAGAAAATTAATGTATTTTGTTCAAAATTTTATCAATTTTTTTGTTTAAATTTGAGGCCAGAGTAATATTAGTTTTTTGTACCTCTAGATTAATTTTTGTTCTATCCATCAAAGAAAGTTCTTTTTTGTTTCAAGCATTTTAATTAGCGGATAAATGTATAATTGCGGATTTGAACTCGCGTCCGCAATATCAAATAGTGTTTCTAATATATATATTTGTAATTATTATTTAGCAAATTTTTATTAATTAGTTGTACCTGCAAATAAAATGTTATTATCTCTTCTTAATTCTTGCAGAGAATCTACTGACATGCCTTTCTCAACAAAAGAGACTATCAACACAGGTTCAAACAATTTTCCACAAGATTAATTTTTGGACCGGACCCTTCCATTACAACCTTTTATACAGGAGTAAATAACAAAATAGAAATTGAATTTCCCATGGACACATCTTCCATTACAAGCTCATGAAGGAGTAAATAACAAAATGAAAACTGTTGAAAGATTTCCCTCCATGGACACATCTACCACCCAAAACTTTGATATAAGTAAGTTTATGAAAACTAGAGAACTGAATTCAGGGTCAAATAGTGAAAGCTTTGATAGAAAAGTGGATAAGTTAATGGAATCTACAGAACGTACCGGAGGAGTATATTGCCGACCTGCTCGATTCCCACCTTTCCTTCCTCTACTTCCTCCACTTCCACATCGCCTTCCTCCACTACCACCTTTCCTTCATCCACTTCCTTCTAGGAAAGGCGGTATTGGAGTGCCAAATACTCAAATCAATGCAATCAGTAGCAACCAACATCAATTACGGAGCCCGATAAGTGAAAAGACTCCTAAAAAAATAATTGAGGCAATCAATGGTAGACAGAACGCAATAAGTGAAAAGACTCATAGAAAAATAATGGAGGCAATCAAAGGTAGACGTCATCATGACAGATCAGATTCTCTACAGTAAACTTTTTGATGAGAACAATTGTGATTCAAGATTGAACGGTCTAAATTTCAATATTAGTTTTTTACTAAAGAATACCATGCTTAAAAGTTAGATAGTTGCATCTCGATCCAACAACCATTGTTGTCTTGAATGTGTCAAAAAATTGATTGCATGCAATCATGATCTATGTCATAAGGTGAAATGCACATCTCTCCACAATGATTGTACTAATCAGTGGGAGTTAAAACCTTGTTTTGAGGGTTAAGTTTCTTTTGTGCTTGAATGTTGTTATAGTTGCAAGCTATTTTTATCTTTAAAAAATAAACATTGTCAAGAGACAAAGAAATGGAGCCCGTTGTGAGAAAATACCTGTAGTTTTTTTAATTTTCGAAACTAGCGTAATAATTTTAATGTTTCGAAAATTATTTGCACAATTATTTTGCTAGTTTCGAAAGTTAACCAAATACTATTTGCACAATATATTTCCCCAAAAGTACATATATTTCTTCAAATTAACCAAAGAGAAGATATCATGTAACACCTTCAACACATGTGACAACGGCTCCAAGTCTTCAGGTGATTGTTTCACCCCATACTCTATATATATGATATGTCGTTTTTTGAATATCTTCCTTCTTGACCCGAATTTGGTTATATCATTAAATCTAACTTAGAAAAATAAGTTGCTTAGTGCAGCTCATCCAACAACTCACCTACCACCGTTATGGGATAGTTATCAGCCGTTGTATATATCCAACCCCAACCTTGGGCGTCGGCGCCTCAGGGTGTGACAACCTAGGGCCCATGCTCGTAGGGGTCCCAATTTTTTTTTTATAAGGGGTGTATATAGAAAGACTTGTTTTTATAAGGGATACATATAACAAAAAGCACAAAGGTGCCCAAGCATTTACCAGACTTCAGTTCAATAGCCCTTCACCCTTCTTTTTCTATTACAACTCAGCACAATTTCTATTTCACACCCCTAACACATCACTTTGATGGGCATGATTTGTGAAACTCTTTTAAAGTGAAGTGGCAAGATTTGTGAAATTATGGCGAGATTTGACGGATTACAACTTTGTGCAGGGTCCGAAATTGGAAATTGTGGCACGATCTAGACAAATTGTGGCACGATTTAGGCAAGATTTTCTCTAGATTTGACCACTATTTAAGCATTATTTTACCCATTTGATGGGTAATCTTATGAAACCAAATAAGCTAACTTTTAGGGAACTTAAATGCTAGGGGTTGAGTGTCTTTTCGTGAGATTCTTGGGTTGGGAAACAATTGTAAACACCTTGGGTGAGTGAAGATCATTGAGTCTCTTGGTCATAAGAAGAGATTCAGTGAAAATGGTATAAATTAGATTGGTTTTTCTTGTAGTTTGTGCTTCTCACTTAGTAACTACATTAGATTTAGGTTTGTTGTTGTTGCTTGAGACTACTTTGATATTAGTTACCACTTCCTTTTTCTTCACACATCTATATTTATTGGTCTAAAATTTGAGTCCTGAATTCACAACATATTGAAGGTGAGAAAAACGCAAGAAGGGGGTAAAATTGCGTTGGCTTTTTCAAAACTTTTTATAAGTGTTTGCAAAAACGATTCAGAGTCTAAAGCAAAACAGGGCTTGTTCAGGTCTGATACAGAGTTGAGTGCAACAGATTAAAATCAAATACACATGCAGAGATAGATAGATAGAGAGAGAGAGAGGGGGGGGGGGAGCGGGGGGAGACGACACAAAACAATTATACTGGTTCCTCCCACAAATCGAGAGTAGTCCAGTCCCCTTTCACTTCCAAGGGATTTTCACTATAATCTCAAAGATTACCATTTGCTCAAGCGCACAAGCAAGATACTTCCTTTGCTTAATCACACAAGAAAGAGGCTTTTATTGCTCAATCACACAAGAAAGAGACTTCTACAATCTAACTTAATCAAATAAAAAATTGTTGGTTTTTACACTTGCTATACAATCAAAGGTGTAATACAATAAAGATCAGATGAGACTTAAGAATTCCAAGATATGAAAGTTTGTAAGAATGTCTCTAAGTGTTTTGTACGCTATTTGATTTTGACAGAGTGAAGGCGCATGTAAAATTCAGAGTGTTGTTTTATGTTTCTTCAACTTCTCAAGTCTTTATATATATGAGATTCTGAGAGCCATTATTGAAGACTGTTAGCGCATCAAATGATTCCTTGAGAAGCTTGATTAGAGACGTTGAAATGTTGTCATTCAAAATTACTTTGCTCTTAATAGAATGATCAATTACATTCTTTCTGTCCTTGAATTCCTTTGCTTGTTTCTGCACGTGGTCAAAAGAAGACAAATTGTACTACTTTGGGTATGATAGTGACATTCCTTTAAAAGATGACAAACTTGTTCAGAGCCTTCAGCTTCTGACGTCACCTTCAGAGGCTCTATCCTTCAGAGTCCTCATTCCTTCAGATGCTTCTGATCTTTAGATACTTCTGAACGAAATTCCTCTTATGATCATAACGTTGACTTTCTGGTTGACCTTTCTTTAAATCTTGTCCAAATTCATATAAGCTTCTCCTTGGCTTCTGATGCTACCTTATGCGTTCAGAGTCTTCATATTTTTTGATAAGAACTTGACTTAATAGTCATAATTTAATTTTATAGTCATGCACTCTTGAACACACATTTGTATATCCAATTGTTCTTTTATACCTTGTTATCATCAAAACTTCATAGACATTGTACAAAACTCATTTTGGTTCAACGTATACATATTTATTTATACGAGCTTCATACATTGTTCTTACAACGTTGTCACTAAGAAGTGTTATCATATGAGAATAGATATATTTATTTAGTAGATGTAGTTTTATGAGACGAAAATGAACTACTTCTTTGTGTGGGGTTTGGTTCTACATTTTGTAGACAAGAAAAATAAACTAAATCCTAACATGCATGGATTTCATGAGTCTTATGAATTCAAAGAGTCTTCTTTTGCAAGTTTCTTCTTTTAATTTGAACCCTTGACTCTAGAAAACCTATATAATACTTGTGTTTGCAGGTTTTTTTTAGAAGTCGTTAAGTTTGATTTTTGATTAACTTTGAATGTTTCTTCAGTTTTGATCCTCGACATATTAGTCTTCAAATTTTGGTCATTAAGTAGAACCGTCTATATTGATCTTTAAGAAGATTGAGGTTGTTTTGCTCGAAAATGTTTATTCCAGATTTGTATATAAGACTATGTACCATCCATATCTTTCGTTTGGTTGTAAGATCGAAATAAAAGTATGCACAAACTCGTAAGGTATATTAACAACAACATAGTTCCACTTATACACTCTTTGGCTACATCGATAAAAGACTCATCAATAACAAGTGATGAGTGTTATATATGGACACACTCTTTCTAACATTCTCTCTAATATCCACTCTTTTATTAGGTGAAACTCATGTAAGTTCTACACTTTAAAACTGGGCCCACATATATATATATATATATATATATATATATATATATATATATATATATATATATATATATATATATATATATATATATATATATATATATAGGGCATATCAAGTGAGAGGAGTAACTTAAATGAGAGATGAGAGGATATAATATCATCCCTTAGATCAAAATACACAGTCTAGATCAAATTCCAATAAAAAAAGGCTCGGCACACTTGATTAAACAAGCACATGTTTCCTTCTCTCTCTTGAAAAGTGCCGCTTCCTCTTCCTCTTCGGTTTCCTCTTAATTTTTTCATGGTTTTCTTCCTCCTCTCACTAGCCACAAGCATAGGTTTTCCTTTTCCATTTTGTTAATCTTCATTTGGACTTAGGTGTTATGACCACCGCTTTATATATGAGATACCCCACCAACCCAATTGCTTTTTTTTTTTTTGGAATTCATCGCTTTCGTCTTTGTTCAAATTGCTTCTTCAAACCGTACACCACGCATCATCTTCCTATTTATTAATCAATTTAATTGGTTATTTTTATCATGATTATTGGGGTAGAAAAATTAAATTCTAATCGATTCTTTAAACATTTATATTTTTTCTGGTTGAAAGCACATATCTGGGCTCTGTGAAATCAGCATCTTGAACGGAAGGTAATGAATCAACTTGGCTTTTCTGTTAACTTGCATCTAATTTACTGTCTAATTAGTCCCTGAATTATACCACTTACTAATAAATTACTTTTTCCCAATTTAATTTGATACCCCAATTTTTTACATGTTTTTCTGTTTGATTATCACATTTCCAGGTTAATTTATTTTTGGGTGAATTAATTAGGTTCACTTGGAAGGAAAATTGGAAAGACACTTTGGTTGGCAAATTTGAGTTACTTGTGTTACTGTTATGTCTAGACAACAAGCAAAGAAGAAGAAGAAGAAGAAAAAGAAAGAAGAATAAAGAGATTTCATTTAGAATATCTTGTAGATACTGTTAGAGTATTCTTGTTTGCAACATTAAATGTAATTTCTATTTTGTGTATTTGTGATGTGATTCAGATATTTGTATTGTAAGCAAATTCTACATTATATGAAATGAGAAGAGATTCATCTGTATCACATAAGAGTAAATTCTTTTTTTTATCTTTAATTTAGTAAGATTATCATCTGTTGTTGATGAAAGACCAAATGTAAATTGCGGCTGTGAAAGACCAAATTTAGTTACTTGTGTGTTACTGTTATGAAAGACCAAATTTAGTAAGATTATCATTTGTTCTTGTGTATGTATATTGAGTTTTAACCAAATAGCATGTAATAGTGCTGCTATTTGAGTTTTAACCAATATCTGGCACACTCACTTTTCTGTTGTTGTTGTTCAATTTTTACTACATGAATCTTCAATATAGTAAAAATTATATAGTTTTCTGGAAGTTTTTAAAACTGAAAATGTACTGATAGTAACAGTGTTCTGTTGTTGTTATTACGGTACTTGGCATGTAATAGTTTCAGAAAAGTAGCAGAAAAATTTTACAAACCCAAATTATACAAAACCAGTGCTGGTTTACCTGATTTAAATATATCATAAGAATCCCATTCATCCAATCCAAATCCAAACCCAAATTGAAACACTCATAACATATAATATAGAAAATGAATCCCATTCATCCAATCCAAATCCAAACCCAAATAACTTAATTCATTACATAAATTCTGCATTATACAAAGAGTGTACCAATAGCCAAATGGCTTAATTCATTACACCAAATCAAAACGAGTACTGATAGAACCAAATCAGAAAACATGAAGTAAAAACCAAAAACATCTTGTTTGTCTAACTTCCTTCATCTTTCTTCTATGCCATTCTTCCAATCCTAAAAGCCAAAAACATCAAGTAAAAATTTACACCACAAGCACAAGCACAAAAAGATCAAAAATAAGTACATTTTGAAAGGGGCTTCCTACCAAAATTATGGAGATGATCTTTGGGGACAATTGCGGCTGTCATGATGCACATACTCACCACATGCCTTAGAAAGTCTTGCCTTTTTTTGTTGTTGTTCAATAGCCTTCTCTTTGCCACTTTTGATTCTTTTACCACTACCTTTAGTCTTTGCAAATTTTGGTGGAAGGATTTCTACCTCCTCAGGAATATTGGACCCAAGAATCAAATCATCTGTCCTGGTTCTCTTAGAACTCCCTTCAAACTCGTCCAATTGTTTTTCCATGTTAACAACCTGTTTACGCTGAAATTTGGTAAACAACCGCTAGTCTGGATTAATTGCTTGCGAGACCAACTAGTGAATCTCAGGAACATAGTGCTTTGTTTGAATTCTTTAAATTGTTTGAGTGTTCATTACGCATAAACATTTATTGCAGTTTTGGGAGAATTAAACGTGAAAGTTACTTGAATTGCAAGCAACAAGAAAAACAAGTTCTTAATAAACAACTGCTTTGCTTCGATCGAAACAGGTAAATGACAAGAATTTAAATGGAAGGCAATAAACTTTGCGTGAAGTTTAAAATGCTTGAAAGATAAATTTACATGAAAAGTAAATTGCATAGAATTGTAAATGTGCTTTACAGAAAAGGATGGTTCACAGATTCATACTTGGATCCCATTTCACTCGTTTCTCTCGATAGCATGGGTACTTTGAGTTTACCAGGATTTTTGTATAAATGAATTGCGACCTTTTTTCTGACTAAAAAACTACTATATATAGACTTTCGAAAATAAACTGCCCTAACGGTCGAACACTATACTACTGCCAAATGTCCTGCCACGTACACCCTGCATGCACTTAACTGCTCCTTAGAACGGTTGTATCTCTTGAAGTCGAACTGAGTTTTGTAAAGTTTGTCAGAATTGTGCTAAGTCCAAAAACCAAGAAATTGGAATAAAACGTTGGATCAAGTTTTATGGGCATGTAGAAATTCTCCTAAGGAATCAACTGGCACTACCCCATTTCGACTGACGTTTGGTCATGATGCTGTACTTCCAGTCGAAATACATTTGCAATCAGCCAGAATACAAAAACAAATGGACATACCAATTGATCATTATTGGGAAATGATGTCAGATGAGTTGGTTGATTTAGATGAGGAGAGATTAAGAGCATTAGAAGTCTTGACTAGGCAAAAGGAAAGAGTTGCAAAAGCTTATAACAAGAAAGTAAAGTCAAAAACTTTTAATGTTGGAGACTTGGTGTGGAAAGTCATTCTGCCCATGGATAGAAAAGATCGAACCCTGGGTAAGTGGTCCCCAAATTGGGAAGGACCATTTAAGATAGTTCAGATTTATTCGAACGGTGCTTATGAGTTAGAGGAGTTAACTCCTGATCAACGTACCTTGAGTATAAATGGTAAGTATTTGAAAAGATATAGACCAGCGCTGCAAGAGATTCGAATAAATCAAGAATAGTTCGAAAAAATAAATAACTAAAGTGGCAACTAGCGAAGATGCCAATAAAATCAAATATTCGAATTAAAATGGTGGGTTTTATCCCTCATCATACAAAGATCTTATCTTGGATTTTTTACCCATCATAAAGTGCTAAGATTTTATTCGAATTAAAAAAGAAAAAGTGGCACGTTAATCTTGAATGGGCCTTCATCTAAAAGAAAAAGTGGCACGTTGATCTTGAAGGGGCCTTCATTTCGAATCTACTTCTGAGTCTGATGAACGAAGATATTCCCTGTTCTCATCATAGGTCGAAAGGAATTCTGCCCAATCAGGGTCCGTACTATCAGACTCTGAAGAGGAAATCTCTGGTTGAGCCTTTGAAGGTGTTTTCCCTTCCGGAGGAGGGGGAGCTCTGCAGGTTCTTGAGCTTTCGCCCTTGGAAGAAGGTTTCTTGGTCTTCTTTGAGGAATCAGCAGTCTTTTTGTTGTCCTTCTTTGCAGACGTTGCTTTCTTTTTATCGGTGTTCTTCGCAATTTGTTTGCCTTTACCCATGTTTCTCTTTCAAAATTGGTGATAGTGGCTATGCTAGTATGACTTGCAGAATAGAGTAGGTAAAACGGATAGCGAATGACCGTATATATAATGGTAAGATCATTAATAACTCTTCAACCGTTTCCTAATTTTTCTCGGAATTCACGCCACTTCAGTTTGACTGTTTTGGAAACAGATGTTTGATTTATTTCGAAACTAGAGCCAGTCAGAGATATGGCTTAGTAGTTACGCGTTTCGTTTTAGGCACAATCTTATCCGTTACTAAAAAAGAGGAGTTCAGAGTGTATCACGAAAACCAAGTAAATCTTCGATATCTGGCGTTTTCAAATGCTAAAATAGTCAAAGTGACTCGAAGTAAAAATAAGCGCATAATAAAACTTCAAAGAGATTTGAAATGATAGTTAAAGAAACTGCCACAAACTGGGCAAGTCTTGAACATTACAATCAAAATATGCCAAAAAAATGTTCGAAATTCACAAGATAATTAAGGTATTACAAATGCTTCACAGACTCCCAGTACAATTTGGTTAAGCTGTTGATCTCTTTATCGAAGACCTGGCGGGCACTTTCCAAGCTCTTAACCTCTTTAAGGATTACTGCAGAAGCACTGTAAGCCTTAAGACCCTCTCGTCCCTTCTCATCAATTCGAGCCTTAATCGAATTGTTGACGTCCTCTTCGAGTCGGTTACGTTTGGCTTCCTCTTCAGCAATTTTCTACCTATAATTGTCAATCTGTGACTGCAACACGATGATATTATTTTCCCAATCAGAGATGTTGTCATTGCAAACCTTGATATCAGGGTGCGCTTCTTTGGCGAAATTTGCTAATCGATCAACTTCAGCTTGTGCAGTTTTCGCCCTTTCGAGCAAATGGTCATGTGTTCGTTTCTGAGCAACAAGCCTCATGGCACTGTCTTCATCATGCTGCACAGTTTTGGCCAGTTGATCAATAATTGATTCGATTTGAATAACCTTCCCTAAGGTTTCGTCAGTAGTCAAGGGATTGTGGAGTTTCTTCAAAAAGTTGAGATGTCCAAAAGCAGTGGAGGGATTTGCTTTGATTATGCTGGGCACATCTTTCATTACAAAATCTGTAGTCAGTTTTAACAGAAGTGAGTCCTGACGCACAGATGAGTTAATTTCTTCTGCTGACTGAGTCGAATCACTGGCCCTGTCACTGGAAGTCGGAGGAGGGGTTTGCTTGGTAAGCAGAAGTCGAAGAGTGGCTGAGGGTCTGAACTTTGCATATGCATGAATTCCTCTTCAGGCAACCCTAAGCTGGCAGAAAGTTTCGAAGTTGAAGACTCCGGCAAGATTTCTGACCCTCCTACCTCAGCCTCCTTGATAGCCTCATCATCAAATTGGTACCTCTCAGGGGAGGGCGAATAACCCTTGCTCGATTTAGTAGAAGCACCAGCCTCTGGTTGCTCGATTTCAGATTCGACAAATGTTCCCCTCCGACCACGGGGACTCTCAGACGCAACTGGTTGATCTGGTTGATCTTCTTTCTGTTGGTCTGCCTCAGCAGCAGTTTTCGTTCGAACAGGACTGGGAGGCTCTTCGATAAAGGGGCTTGGAATTTTCTCCGTCCTTGCTGGAGCGCCCTCTGCAGCATGACCTTCCACCTGATTCGAAATAAAAACGGAATAAAAAATGATGCTAGCAAATGCAATCTAAGTCATAAAAGAAGAGGTTTGTGGATAAACCCGTACCTCGATCTCTACAATGATGGGATTTGGATTAAGTTCTTCAGGAGTCTTAACCCCTCCAGCATCCTCTTTATCTTTGTTCTCTTGGTCAGCCTGATTATCAACCTCGGTCGAAGCAGGCTGAGATTCAGAAGGAGCTGCTTTTGGATGATCTCCTGAAGACTTAGAAGATTTTTTCTTCTTCTTCTTCTTCTCAACAGGCTCTCCTGCTTTTCGATCTGCAGCAATCTCAGGCCTGATTTTCTTGTCTTTCTTCCTTTTCTTCTCTTTAGGCCCCTGAGCCTGAGAACTACCTAGACCCGTCTGTTCGACGGACTCAATGGGTATTGAGCTGGGGGGCATTTTTCGTTTCCTAATAAGAGGAATTTCCTCCTCTTCCTGTTGTCAAGGAAAAGATAAGAAAAAACTAAAGGGATCAAAAAGTGAGATAGGTAAAAGACATTCGAATGGACTTACTTCTTCTTCATCTATAACATAGACGACCTCGGGTTTTGATTTTTTAGAGGTTGTAGTAGCCTCAGAACTATTATCTCTCTTCCGACTCTGCCATAATCGAAGTGGAAAGAAATTAGAAAATGTTGGAAATTGAAACAAGGTAAATAAAATCAGTTACCTTCTCTTGTTTCTCCTTCGTGGCATCCTGGATCTTTATGCCAGTCGATTTTTTGGGTTTTTCCCCAGCTTGAGATGATTCTACACCTTTCTTTGTCACCGGTGCTTTGCCTGAACAGATGAAATCGAAAGGCATAAATAAATGAAACTAGCATATATCAATAAGTGACAAAAATGAGTTTGATACCTCGAGTAGGGAGCTTCGAACGTATGTTCTCAATGATTGGCTGAGAAAAGCCACTTTCCAGTCTGGAGAGCATAGCTTTAGTGTCTCCCACTGAGTGACCAGAAAAATGCTTCCCCCACCATTTTGTGAATTCTGTAGTGCAGAAGAACGAAGCACTGTACTCGAATGGGTGCAATTCGAACAAAAGCTCTCCAGATGACTTCAGGTATTTCTTGTAAAGCTTATCTGAGAGGTTAGCTCCCCTCAAAACATGTTTGGGGTCTGAGAGCATACTCTTGGGTCGAAGTTGAGAAAACCCAAACTGTCTTGACACTAGATTAGGTTGGTACCCGACCAAACCTAGGTAGTTCGATTTCACCCCAGTTCTGCATGAAAGTATGGAAGGATACAAGTAAGCTGACCATACTTCATTTACTTCGTCTTCGTTGTCTGGGTCGATGGTGGGGAAATCTTCTGTAAACCAAGCCGGACCAAACTGTCTCTTATGGAAGGGGGCATGTTGTGGAAGAAAATGCTTGAAGTCCAGGAAGACCTGCATATACGTGAGAAAGAGCCTCTGTGGGCTCTGGCCTAAGGTCCTGGGCGTCAGGCGAAGTGCCCTTTGGCCCTCAATAGAACGATTAGCAACTTCTTCAGCATAGTCTTGTGGGATAAACAGTCCCATTTCCTTTTCGAAAGTGGCATTAAGCCATAACTGAAGAAGCCACATTGGGCCGGACACTAGGAAGGAAGAACCATCCTTCGATTTTTTCAGGTCATCGCAGGCCTCCCCGATCGAATCATAAAGAACGGCCAGCAAAAGGCGACCAAGCCCAAATATCCTGCCTTCTCCGATCTGCTGGGCCATAGGAATGAATCTTTTTGCCACCTGCAGAGATTTCGAACAGAAGACAAAATGCGACAGCCACAAGGTCAGGAATGCGACGTGTTCTTCGAAGGATACTTCATCGTCATCACCCCTGTTCTCCGCTATGTATTTAGCAAAAGTTGCCTCTTTAAAATCAACTTTGATATCGTCATTAGTGATGGTAGGGTCATAAGTATCCCCAGTAGGCCTAAGGCCTGTAAGAGCAGCTACGTCGAAGAGGGTTGGAGTAAGCATACCACAAGGGAATTGGAACGTGTTGGTTGCACTCTCGAAGAAGTGCAGAGCAGCAATGATCATCTCTGGTCGATACTCTGGACCAGTCCTGGAAAATTGGATGAGTTCGAAAATCTCATGTCTTTTCCAAAACTCTCCATAGTCATTTTTGACTCGATCAAGCCAAGAGATATAATCTAGATTACCTACGTAAGGGGCTGATCGAAATAGCTTACTTGGTTTACTTAGAAAACTGAAGTTGTATGGGTCACTTAGGAATATCCTAGGTTCACAAGTTGTGAACGAAGGAAATACCTTATCCATAGCCTTCGATAGATTTGGCTGATCTAGAAGAGGCCCACCAAAAGCATAAGTCTGGCCGCCCACAGAAAATGGGATCATCACGTTCAACTCCCAAACGGCTTTCTTTGCTGCGTCCCCGTGAGGTTCGGGTACCATATCTTTGCCATCATTATTTGTGATAGTGCTTGGCCATTTTCCAGCTATAGGAACTTCTTGGTTTTCTTGAGACATTATCGAAGAAGAAGATGAACAGTTCTTGCGAAGAAGGTTTTTGATGACAAACTGGTTGAATCAATGCCAATGATTCTGAGGAAAGGGTTACTTTACTAGAGATCCAAGAACAAACGATTGTGAAAGGAAACAACGGATTGGTTTGATTTGTAAGAAGCTGTGGAGATTAAGAAGCGAGAGAGTAAAAAAGGCAAGAGCTTTAAGAGCTTTCGTCTGAAAAGTTCTTCAATGGCCGTTTCTGGCCTATTTATAGGGTTTAAAAAAAAATTTAATAAAAATCTGTCAAATCAAATTCACTTCGACTTCCCAGTGTGACACGTGTCCCACTTTTACCTAGAAAGTTGGAACTCATGATGATAGTGGGAATCGAGGTGACAGTTACACAGTAAAACGTGCCATCATGACGCCGTTTCAATAAACGTGTAGAAAAAAGAAAAAATGTCAACTTCTCATCTTCCTTCGATCACTAATCGAAGCAGACATTTTTTGGGGGCAATTTGTTAGCCCATATTTTTATAAACTAAGAATATGCTCTAAACACGCATTAAATGATGAAGGGAATCTTGTAAGATTCTATCTAATCGAAGAGCAGAAAGACTCTTGGAATTGTTCACAGGTTCAAGAGAATATTTACAAATACAAGGCTAAGGCAAGAAGGAGGACTTCGAACCATAAGGCAAATCGACCTAGCGTATGATCGAATCGAAGCAACAGATTTCTGGACTAGCACAATTCTGACAAACTTTACAAAACTCAGTTCGACTTCGAGAGATACAACCGTTCTAAGGAGCAGTTAAGTGCATGCAGGGTGTACGTGGCAGGACATTTGGCAGTAGTATAATGTTCGACCGTTAGGGCAGTTTATTTTCGAAAGTCTATATATAGTAGTTTTTTAGTCAGAAAAAAGGTCGCAATTCATTTATACAAAAATCCTGGTAAACTCAAAGTACCCATGCTATCGAGAGAAACGAGTGAAATGGGATCCAAGTATGAATCTGTGAACCATCCTTTTCTTTAAAGCACATTTACAATTCTATGCAATTTACTTTTCATGTAAATTTATCTTTCAAGCATTTTAAACTTCACGCAAAGTTTATTGCCTTCCATTTAAATTCTTGTCATTTACCTGTTTCGATCGAAGCAAAGCAGTTGTTTATTAAGAACTTGTTTTTCTTGTTGCTTGCAATTCAAGTAACTTTCACGTTTAATTCTCCCAAAACTGCAATAAATGTTTATGCGTAATGAACACTCAAACAATTTAAAGAATTCAAACAAAGCACTATGTTCCTGAGATTCACTAGTTGGTCTCGCAAGCAATTAATCCAGACTAGCGGTTGTTTGGGCAATATGTTTTTTAATCAAGTTAATGATAATTTTATTGGCTGCTTCGACTTGACCATTTGCTTGCGCGTAATATGGTGTTGAGGTTAATAATCGAAAGCCAGTTTCTTGAGCAAATTCTTGCATCTTTCGTCCAGTAAAAACTGAACCTTGATCAGTGGTAATTGTTTCAGGCATACCATACCTATAAATAATATGGTTTTGAATGAAACTAATTACTGCCTCCTGATCGACATTTGGTAAAGGCACTGCTTCAATCCATTTAGTAAAATAGTATATTCCAACTAAAATATATCGTTGGTTTTTAGACGAAGCAGGCTTAACCTCACCAATTAAATCCAGAGCCCATCCTCTGAAAGGCCAAGGTTTGATTATAGAGTGTAACTCACTAGCAGGTACATGCTGTATCCCTGCATGCTTTTGGCACTCTTGACAGCCTTTAGCAAATTCTATGCAGTCTTTTAACATAGACGGCCAATATAAACCTTGTCAAAATAAAAGCCATTTCATTTTATGTCCTGCTTGATGTGACCCACAGGCACCACTGTGAACACGGGAAACTGCTAAGTATGCTTCTGATTCACTTAGGCATTTTAATAAAATTCCTTCTGCAGTCTTTTTAAATAATTCATTTCCCATAATCACGTAGTTCAAAGCCATATATTTGATCTTTCGAGCCACATTACCTGTTGGATTTTCCAAATATTCAACAATGGATTTTCTCCAATCACAATCCAACATATTGTCAATGGCAAAAATTTGAATTTTTTCCTGAAGATCATCCACGTTTTCATCTTCACTATCTTGTGGTGTACTTGCCCCCACAAGTTTTGGCATTGACAATGTAGTGCTCAATGGCTCTTGTAACACCAGTTTATCTTTTATTTCGATCAACTGAGTTAACTTTTCCTTCGACAATTTGTACCCTGAAGCTATTTGGGCTAAATCATTTGCTTCTTGGTTTTCTAGTCGAGGTACATGTTCAATATTAATATAATCGAAATGATCCAGAAGAGAACTTGCTATAACAAAATATTTTGCTAAGTGTTCTTTCACACATTTGTATTCTTGTGTTAATTGTCTCAACACTAACTCTGAATCACCCCTTATGTTAACATTTCTTGCCCTCAAGCTAATTAAAATTTCAAGGCCTGTGATTAAAGCTTCATATTCAGCCTCATTATTTGAGCAAAGACCTTTAATCTTATACTTGAACTTAGTTGGGATTTTTGTGGGGGATATTATTAAGATTCCAATCCCAGTTCCATGTTTATGTTTAGAACCATCGAAATACAAAATCCAAGGTTCAGTATCTACATTGTCTTGAGGCATCTCGATCACTGAGTGATCTACAATAAAATCTGCCACAATTTGACCCTTAACAGATTTCAAGGGCTTGTAAGTTAAAGAATATTCAGTTAATGCTAAAGCCCACTTTCCAATTCTACTGTGCAAAATAGGCTTTGATAACATGTGTTTAATGATATCATAATGAGAATACACATAGACATCAACAGGCTTTATATATTGCTTAAGTTTAATACAAGAGAAATACAAACAAAGACAAAGTTTTTCTATGGCAGTATATCTAGTTTCTGCATCATTTAATACACGACTAAGATAATAAATTGCATGCTCCACGCCATTTTCATCTTCCTGAGCCAACATGCTCCCAATGGTCTTGTCAGACGCAGCAATGTACAACTTCATAGCTTTGTTTCGACTAGGAGGCACTAGTACAGGAGGCTTAATCAAATACTCTTTAATTTCATCGAAAGCCTTTTGATGCTCTTCACCCCATTGGAATGGTTCATCTTTCTTGAGTCGAAGCAATGGCGAAAAAGTTTGAGCTTTGCCACTTAGATTCGAAATGAATCTTCTCAAGAAGTTGATTTTCCCTAGCAAAGATTGAAGCTGTTTCTTGGTCGAAGGAGGCTTTGTCTCAAGAATAGCCTTTGTCTTGTTCTGGTTTATCTCGATGCCTTTTTTATGCACCACTGTTTAAGCAGTATTTCAAACAACAAACGAGGTAAGTATTTTTGTATCGTCTCCACAGGGATTGGTGCCTTACTTCGAACCGTTCAACAATCGATATTGTTTTGAGTTAAGGGTTTGTACGATTAGTTTCATAAAATGACGGAATGTAAATGCGGGAATTAAAACGACAAGTAATAGGGAATAAAAGTGTTGAAATTAGAGTTCATCAATCTTGCAAAGAATGTAATAAATAAATCATGCATATGAATTTAGCGTTTTAGTATAAATATCACGTATCGCTCTACAATATCATTGATTTCCCAAATGACATCGTGAGATCGATCGTATCGTTTAATCGACGATTTCCCAATCAATCAAACGATCCGAAGGCATTACGATCCGAAACTTTGTGCAATTATCAAAACCCAAATCCATTTCTAGATTTTCTTATTTTGATAGAAGATTATTCTTAAACATAGATTCAAGGGTATTTGTCAATATCAATTGAATCAATCATGAGAGTGAAAAACAAGAATAACTTCATAAACACTTAAATTGCTAAATCATATATTCACATAATCATTCATTACATCAAAGCTAGAAAGATTACCTCTAATCCCAACAAAGGGATGTTAGTTGCTCATTTTCATGACAACTATACAAAAGATAAGAGAAAAGATGAAGATCATGACCCAAAGTCTTGATTTCCCAAAGCCCTTGGTGGATTTCCACAATTCAATCCTTTTGCTCCTTGAAGATCACTACTTCTAGCCCTAATTACTAAGTCCTAAACTACTACTAAAGCAATCCTCACAATTGGAAGTAAAAAGTCTCAAAGTTCTCCAACAGATTATATCCGAAAATGAGCCAAAAATTGCTTTTATATTCTGAATTTTTGCACGCTCGCTACAAGCGATGAGCTGGTCGCTTGTAGCGAGGAAGCTTGTTGGCCAATGGGGATCCTCCACGTCAGCATGGAGCCTTAAACCGCCCTTGGTCGCTTGAAGCGACCAGTCCATCGCTTGTAGCGATGAACCTCTAAAAATCCCTACCTAGGCTCGCTTGAAGCGTGGCAACTGGCGCTTGAAGCGATGAAGCCTTCAAATTCCCTGCCTATCCTCGCTTGTAGCGAGGAAGTGTGCGCTTGTAGCGATGGCTTTGATAAAAACTTCATTTTCTTTGCTCAGCATGTTCAAGCATGAACTTCCTGCAATAAAAACATGGGGTAAGGCATAGGATCACAAGTTTGATATTTAATGGTAAATTAAGAGCTTATCCTATGGTAACTTGTGAAATAAGTAACATAAGTGCCTAAAATACATGAGCATTTTAACCACTTTCAGGCACTTAACACACTCCCCAACTTAAATCTTTGTTTGTCCTCAAACAAAGGACACAACAAATAAGGAAACAAGCTTTAACCATGGCTTTGAGCAAGAATGCAAAAGAATCAAAAGTTTGAAGCAAATAAGTGACAGATGAATGATTCAACATGATTGCGCAAACTAGGGTTAAGTTTCTCATAAAACGAGATACATACTATGAATGTGAACTAGTTCTAAACACAAAGCATCTAATCACACAATTCTTAACAAGCAACATGTTTAAAATTGAACCAAACCTAACACACTTCTATATAAAGTATATGAACAATTTGAAATCTATTGTGAGGTTATGAACACTCATCCAACAAACATGATAACATTCCAATTAAATTATGTGTCCATCTAATTATCATTTCCAAAAGCATAAAAGGCATTGATCAAAAAGTCTTTAAGGGTTGTAATTGGGCTAGGTTACAAAAGAATTGTCATATGTGGGATATTTGAATTCAAATGGCCAAGCAAAAGGAACATCCAATCTAATTACAAACTTCCTTCTTTTTCCAATACAACACTTGGCGAATTTCATACTTTTCTTATTCTTGATTGATCTTGACAACTTTTTCTTTGAATTATTGCAAACCTTTTCATTTTTTCTCTTTTCTTTTTCTTGGTTTGCTTTTCTTTCTTTTTTCTTTTCTTTTCTTTTTCTTGTTGTCAAGATCAATTATCACAGTCACCATTACATTGACATAAACATAACCTCCCTTTCTCCCCAACTTATTTCAATGATACCCTAATCGAATGTTCCTTTATCATTATGGCAAAGGTCAATAAAAACGATGGATAAGGGTTCACAAGAAAACAACTATCAGAATTCAATAAAGAGTTAACTATGAACTGAAAATTTTTTACAAACTCCGGCAATTTAAATAAGCAATTGAGCTTATTAAAATTGACAGTCCACAGTTAACAATTCTGATTCAATAGGCTCAGATGGGTTAACAGATACTCACACATCTCACAGGGTAGGTTCATTTGGTCAAGTATTTCACTCAATTTCAAAAAATTGCCTTGATCACTTCAATGCTTTTATACAAATTAAAACAACAACAGATTTAACATAAAATAACTGAGTTAAACATGATATTGGTCTCATGCATATATATACAATGGTTGAGGATTCCTCACATTTCGGCTAGTTCTAAATTGGTTCAAAACTAAACAAGTGTTTCCGTAAAACTGAATAGATTAAATTGTGTGTAAAGAACTTATTCACATTCAAGAATATACCTAGAAAAACAAGAAAACGAGTACCTTAGCTGCGCGCTTTAACACTCATTCTATCATTATCACTCAATTGATTCTAAGCTCAAGCATTGGCTTTTGAATCTTTCATCTTTCTTTCAACATTATTGGGATGATTTCAAAAAATTTTAACAAAAATAAATAACAAAACATAAATAGAATATAAACTATACTAAACATGTTATAACAAGAATAAATAACATAAACCAAAAGGTAACATCATCCATGGTACATAAAACATAAATAAAACAAAGTACAAAACATAATAAACTGTTATAAAAGTACAAAGCTTTAATAAATAAAATGAAAGGGATGACAAAACAAAATCTGCAGCTCAGTCTGAATCTGAATCCATGTCCTCAGAATCTATCAGGTCTGCTGCCATACGGTCAATGCTGTTTGTAGCCGCCGATGAATCATCGCCAAGATCGTCATCAACATCAGCATCGTCGTCACCATCATCACCGGCATCCTGATCACCAGCATCTGCTGCAGCTGCCCCTCCAGGAAAGAAAGGCCTGTCCCCAGGCCAAGCTATGTGCTCAGAGAAGAAGGCTGGCGTCCATGGGCTTTGGCCACTGTCATGCAGATGACTCTGAATAGTCGATAGAGCCTGGTGATTAGACGCATTCTGCGCCAACAGAAAAGAGCTCACCATAGAAGAGTCCCAACTAGAAAAATCAAGTGGTGGAATGGTCGGGCCCTGAGGGTGGCTAGTATGATGTGGTGGTGGTGGTGCACTAGAAGGACCGGCTGATGTGGATGGTCCAGCTGAGGAAGGAGGTGGGGCAATAGGTGTGGGGGTAGAGCAGTACCTATTGATGTACCTGTCATCAATAGGGTTCTTAATTTCTTCATCTACCTGGTTTGGCATGTGTACCCTAGCCCGTCTACAAAGTCCCATAATCAATCCGGGAAAAGTCAGTGGGCATTTGGGTTTGCCCGGGGGTAGAATGCCGCTCTCAGCTACAACCCGCATCTCATTGGCTATTATCCTTGCAACGTCAACCTGACGTTGAGTAAGGATATAATGAAGAAGAGGGGTAACGTCGAGGGTGGTAGAAGAGGTATGAGATTTAGGCCGGATATTATATAAAATTAGGGTAAGGACTACCTGAGCAGGTGTGGTCATGTCGTCCCTGAATTCTCTAAAGGGCTTACCCGAAGCCTTACTCACATCATAAGATTTCCCCTCCTGGAAGATCTCTCGTGCTATCAGCTCGTGATCCCAATTCCCCGCTCTTTGATGCTCGTGATAAGCACACAACCGCTTATAATTAATTAGGTCATCCGGGAAAGTAAGGTCCAGGGGATTACCTAAGTATTCGCTGATTGCATCCCTATGAAAAATGATAGTACGGCCTCGGACAAATGTTGTCCAGGTGAAGTCATCCGATGGGTCTGCTGGGATCGTGTTTGCGTAAAATTCTCGCACAACGTCATAATTTATCTTCCTCGGCGGATTGCACAAAATCCCCCATTTCCTTTCATTGATCATGTGAGCTATCCCCCCGTATTCTCCCTCTTCTGATATCTGAAACTGCTTCTCAGACCAGATTCTCCGTGTTTTCAGCTCCTCGTAGCGTTCTTGATTCCTCAAGCTTAGGAAACGACTCGCATCATGCGGTTGAATGTTGGCTCTTGGTCGAGATGACGAGCTCTCAACGTTCCTTTGTCGTTTGGACGAGGGTTTGGGTGCCATACCTACAAAATGATTAAAACAGATAAACATTAGGTAGGATGCAAGTCAGTTCAAATCAAAAGAAGAATAAAACAATTTTTTGGTTTCGTCGCTACAGCGACAGCTTGGTCGCTTGTAGCGAGCGAACCCAGAAATTGCTGGTTCCTGCGCTACAAGCGCTGTTCTAGCGAGGAAGACCCATTTTCAAAAATCATGTTTTTCTGGATTTGAACCTACTTGTAGCATGCGAAATTAAGATTAAAGCTAAAATAAATGAATAACAATCACCTAAACTTCCTAAATCCTCAAAAACCCTAAATTATTTTGAATTTTTACAAAGGTTTTTTCCAAAATACGAATCTTATGAACAAGAGGATGAAAGGGGAGTTTTCCTAGTGATTCTAGGTCATTTATTACAGCTTAAACTATGGCTAATCATGGGTAAACAACAGGGCATGTTCCAAGTTCAATATTTCAAAAACCCTAAACCCTAGAATTCGTAAACAGCATGCAAGCACATTCATCAAGTAAAAAGCATAAAAACAGTGACAGAGATGGATGAAATACATACCTGAAGGTTGATTGAGCAAGATTAAACAGGTACAGAGTGATTTGCAGAATTTTTGCAGAAATGGAAAGTGACAAAATGCAGGAATAGGAAGCAAAAGGAATGGAATGTATGTACTGGTTATAGTATGCGAAAATATAAGATAAAACGGCTATAATATTAATGAAAGTGGTTGGGAGTTAACTGAAGAGACATAGTGGCCTGGGAAAAATAAAATTGTTTTCTGATACGGTCGCTACAAGCGCGCGACCTGTCGCTACAGCGACAGGCTTTAAGCCCATCGCTAGAACATCCCGCCTAAGACTCGAACAATTATTAGTATTGAAACGATGTGTCAGAAATGTTTTAAGCAAAGGACAATTTGGTAAATTGTCAGTTAATGGGTTTATTTATATGGCAAGGGTAACATCCCGCTTATAAGTATCGTTTATTAGTGTTGGAGCCTTGTGAAGCAAGCTTGGCAATTTAATAAAATTGGAATGGCAAAACTGTAAATAAGTTAAAAGGGGAGAATGTTTAAAAGAAAGAAGTAGAAAGATTTTTCTACACTCTTCCTTTTCTTTCCCATTTTCAGCTCATCCTCTTCCACTCTCTCCCAACCCACACGCCTCACTTCCTCTCCATAAACCTATCATTTCCTAATTCAATTCTTGGGAGAAACCTTCACAAGCAAGTTTGGTAGTGAAGCTAGAACAAGAGCAAGGAACTAGGAGAAACAAGGGAGATATTGAGAGAAGTTGGTAACTTGAAGCCAAGGCTTAGGAGAATCAGAAGTAGCAAGCACCAGTAGGAGGATTAAGGTGAGCTCCACAGGGTTTTAGAACCCAATGAGTAAGTTTGAGGACAATTTACAATTTTAAGCTAGTTTAGTAATTTTTACCCTAATCTCTTATGCTTACCAATTTCTTAATTAATCATGCTTAAAACTAACAATTTGTGTTAAGAATTCATTCCTTATATTGTTGGGATGCCTGGATGTGTTTTGATATGTCAAAATGGTGGAAAAATCACATTTTCATAAGGTTTTGAACTGTCATTTTCGCCGGGCGACCTCGGGGCGAGAAAACGGCGATTTTCAGCAAATTTCCCTGTCCAGTTTCGCCCCCACTTCGCCTCCACTTCGCCCAGCGAAATCAGACAGACAGCACATATTTGTTCTGGTTCGTTCTGGGTGATGTGTACGTGTTCGGCGAGGCTTTTTAGTAACTGTTTTCAAGTAAACTTTATTTTCCAAGATAAACACCATTCTTGACATGTTCAATAGATTACTCAACATCTAAGGAATGAATGATTGGACAAGGAATTTGGTAAAGCATTAGGAGTGCAGAGTAAAGTTAGTTAAGCTATGGAATATTTCCAATAACCAAGCTACGGCTTATGAGAACGATAAGCCTATGATATAATTATGAAGTCTAGAACCTTGAATAGGTTATCAGGAATAGAATTAATTTCAGATAAGTTAAGGGTAGTTATCAGGATTCCCTTAACCAGGCAGACTACAGGATACCTTAGTCAGTGGGATTTAATTCCCTCGATTCAGGCATAGTTACAGGTTATCAGGACGTGCCTCAATGTTCACGTCAGAGTGACATTGGGGTAAACACGTGTCAGTTTTATCAGGAAATGTATAATCTTATACCAGGAATAATAATTAATAATCAGGACAAGCTTTGTGTCTTCTGTTCTCTCGACCAGTTAGAGAGAACAGGGGGTTTCAGCATTGCTGAAACGGGCAGGAACTTTCCGTGAGGATAACCACACAGAGTTACAGTGTGTCTCCTGTGCTCTCGACCAGTTAGAGAGGACGGGGGGTTCCAGATGGAACGGGCAGGAATCTTCCGCGAGGATAACCACACACTCAGGCAAGAGGAGTCCGGTGATTAGCCTGATATGATAGGAATTTTCACCGGTTATCAGGGGAATGTGCTTCGGGGTTACTCCACCCGGGGGCATTCCGTAAAATGAACCCAGATAATATTGTTTGTTCAACGCTAACAGCTAACATAAAGACATTTATCAGTTATTTATATTATTATGTTATCAGGCAGAGAATAGTTATCAGACAGGTATCAGATTCAGGTATCAGTTATCAGGCGGTGATCCTAGGATTCCCCTCGATCACCCAGTTATCAGGACATAGTCTAGATCTCATGATTTTTCAGTATTAGACTCAGATAGTGATCCTAGGTTTCCCCTTGATCACTAGTTTAACAGTATGTAGTCCAGTTTATGGCTACGCAGTTAGCAGGATCAGTCAGATAGCCCACTATGGGTAAGGTTAAGACTTGGCGATCATAGGTATCCCCAAGATTGCCGAGGTAGGCACGGCGACCCTAGGTTCCCTGTGGTTGCCAACAGTAGATAGGGTAGGAGCTCACTGAGACGTTATGTCTCATCCCTATCCTTCTGGTGCAGGTTTTCAGGTAAGCTAGTGATGTTCATGAAGATTTTCACCAGGAAGACGCCGGATGGAGTGCAGTTGCTCGTCGCAGAGAAGCTCAGAAGGTTATTAGGATATGTTTATGTATTTATAGATGATGTTTGGAATAAATGTATTAACGAGACAACTTGTACTCATTCAGATGTATTTATTATTATTATTGTAAATTTTAATGTACCCAGTATCAGACTAATACACATGCTAAATATTCTAGATAATTTAGTATGGGTGTTACAATTGGTATCAGAGCAGGTCGATTCAGACCGTGCCTTGGGTCATTAAAGTTTCAATAAAAGTAGTGGGACCATTGGGTTCCGGATGTTGTTCTAAATGTCACATCTAGTTGAGCCTGATCAACTCAATCTAGTATATGGCAGTTAGGGTATATGTCCGAGAGCTGAATGTGACCAAGGAGGAATAAAGTGTATGAAGGGCGAAGATTAAGGTGACAGAATTTTAAGACGGATTTGGCGAAGAAGTATTCATGTCGAATGGACTATAAGTAACGAAGCCTGTCAGTGGCAAAGTTCAGAAACATAAAGGATATTTAAGAATAAGGTGAAGCACCTCAACCTTGTTGGACGCGTCGTAGGATGATACCTCGTCTGCGGAAGACATACGGATTAAGAAATTATGGAATACTCTAAGGAGTGACGTGGAACCGCAGTTCGAGAAGTTAAAGTGAAGTATGGATTAAGTATCAATTCTGAGTACAGAGTTAGGGAATTGCAGTACCAAACCTATAGACTCAAAATGAGGAATTATCGGTCGGTTTTGAAACCTCTAGACTCCCAGCAAAGATAGAGTACTGAGAATTAAACTCCAATCGGATGAGATTTTAATGTCCAGATATTTAAGGGAATTAATTATGGATTAAGTGAAGTACTTGGGCAGACTAAGTTTACCCCTCAAAAGTGGTCATCGAGCGTGAAACGCAAGTAAGATTAACCCCGGCAGATCAGCCGCATCTCCCGAACCATAAATGCTAGATTTGAGAATTAAGAAAAGAAGTTGGTATGCAACCTAAGAACTAAGATGGATAGTTAAGTGTTGATAATAAGACCCGTTGCATATCGAGGCGTGAATCAGATATTCATGTGTGTTTTTTTAGTAATAAGATTGGAAATAAGCTAAGTTTAACTGAAATTTTATTCAACGAAAGGTGTATATTAAATGGTCGGTCATTGGGATTTAGTGAACTGATGGACGAATAAAGTTGAATTTCCTTGATTGGATGAAGAAGGCAAGTTCAAGATGACACAAGATTATAGTAGACCAGTTTTGAAGGATAATCGGAAATTTTAGCCAAGAAATTATATTGAGACTGTATTATACGAAAGGTTAAGATTGTGGTTAATGCTAGTGAGTTTTAAGTTTTCAACTGATGAGATTTCTTCCACAGTTATTCTAGAAGCTTAAAGAGGTCACCTCGTGTTGATAAGCTCCGAGGGCGGTAATAAGGTATAGATTTCGGATTGTTCAGCTATATGCAGAATTACTCAGATGTTAAGATCAATATCTGAAATGAGAATGCCGTAACGAGTCGTTAAATGAAACAAAAGGTAAGGAGGAGGTATTGAAGTTCAAGATCGATTAACCGGAGGGATTCAAAGGTAATTTAAGAGGTGTGGTAAAATCAGAGAGACCGTACCTGTCTCGGAAATCCTTATGGATAGATATAGAACGATTAGTAATGGGACTCAGATCCTCAGTGGATCCAGTGAATGAAAGACGTGAACCTTCCGAAACCATAAGTCATTTTAGACGTTGCCTCAAGTGATTTAAGTTTGAAATTTAAACTACTCCAGGTGTACCTTGAGGTCGGTTTCTATAATGTTAGAACGATAATACAAGTTGGATGGACCATGAGATGGTCACAGGAATCAGGACATGGAGAATAAGTAAGAATCAGAGTATGAGCCGTTGATAGGAGCTTTGTTAGGCTCGTAACAGTTGCCGAAAACAGTTTACAAGTTTTGGCGTATTATCGTGAAGGTAAGTATATGGTTTATGTCCAAAAGGAAACACAGTGTCGAATGACGACCAATCAGTAAGTTCAACAGGTGGTCTGAGCCATAAGAGAGTCAGCGAATGTAAGATGATTTTGCTGTGATAGTTGTAAGTCATTAAGGAACAAGTCAGCCAGAGAATTTTATAATGGTGTATTACCCCTCCTCCAAAGTGATTTGTTTAGATCGGAGTTGCGCAGCGAAAGAGTAATTCAAGGATGCTTGTGTAGTCTTTTCCCAATGAACCACAAGAAGGCAATAAGCACCCAATTATTGAACCACAGAATATCAGTGACCAGTGACGACTCGGACTTGTTATAAGTACTAGCAGAAATTTTTAAAAGTAAAGCCGAGGTATATTTCAAACCTCGAGACTTAAGAGAAATTGAAATCAAAGCATTGGACAGAAGTGACATGGCAGTGACATATGAGTCTAATCCGTGTTGTATCCCGTTTTGCCTACATGTCACATGTATCAGGTTATGTTAGTATATATATACTTATCAGGCAATACTTAAACTACTCAGATAGTAGTGTAACAGATTTTCAGTTATGTGACGTGTTTTGGTAATAGTGGTACGCAATCAGGAATGTTTAAATATGAAGGTTTTTACCAGAGCAGATTTGTTGATATCACCATAGCTTGGCAGAAAAGTTCGAAAATTATTGTACTTAATGTTCACCAGTAAAAGAAGAAGAACTTTCATGCAGATTACAGGTCATTCGTAGTCTACAGTAAAGAGCTACGTAAGTTCAGGTTTTGATTTAAGGATTCAAAGTGTGCTATTTTGGTAGCAATCAAGTAGAGCTTCTTTTGAAAACAAGGATCTTGGACTCGACGTTCAGAATGAGAAAATAAGTTTACGATGCTGAGAGAATGTAACCATAATCTATGTTATGGGTTGTTGTACACTTAAGAAATAAACACGAGTAACATTGGCGGGGCAAACCTGGCAAGCCAGTTGAAAGGCAAATCCCGGATGTTACAAGATAAGTTAAGAGTAAGAAAGATTCCCAATTGATGTGATAATGTCTCCAATATGTTAAGATTAGGAATGATGTCCCTTCGGTCGGACAAGGATGAGATGATGTATTGTGTACCCATCAGTAGTGTACACGTGTTCGATTATGTATGTAAATTATATGCTATGAAATGTACCAAGTGGTGTTATGTGAGATGATTGCTACTCATTACTCGGGCTAAACTTCTATGAGTTTGGATTTACCAATATAGAAAATATTTATGCTACGGCCAGAATTCGAGGATAGTAGTGACAAGAAAAATAGGAGATTAGTAAACTCCTAGTATGAAGAATGATTCCTAAGTTATTAAGATAAGTAACGTCATAGGTCCATCGAAGCAGAACGCGGGTAATCAGTAAGTTTTCGCGAGCCCTTGAGGAATTCCGTAGTGGAAGCAATGATTAAGACTATGGAAAGTAACCCACCAGGATGCCTCCTCCTCGTATTTGTATAAGGGAGGTAGTGCGATAGTTTTACTCTCATTAAAGAATGGTATAATTATGGTAAAACCATATATGTAGGATGTCGTTGTATAAGGCAAAGATTGCATACAAGGATTCAATGGAATCGTCGAGGATAGTAAGAACGTCCAATGTCGTCAAAGTAAGTTTACACAGACTATGACGAGATTATAAGAATTCAGCACAAGTGTTAGGATTGGATAACTCTAGTTTGGGTTACAAGAAGTGTATGAACAAGGATATAATCAATAAGTTGAATGTGATGGTTTGGATAACCTCATATTCTGCTATGCAAGAATTGTGTGATGCACATCAAGTATTTCAGTCAACGAAAAGATTGTCGAGTACATTCGACTTATAAAGTTGAAAATCTAAGGGATTCCGATAAGTAAGACGAACTGGAGTCTTGGCTGATGAAGGAAGTAATAAGGGAGATTAACTTATGTATGATAGTGGATTCTAAATTTCGAGGACGAAATTTTTTTAAGGGGGGTAGATTGTAACATCCCGCCTAAGACTCGAACAATTATTAGTATTGAAACGATGTGTCAGAAATGTTTTAAGCAAAGGACAATTTGGTAAATTGTCAGTTAATGGGTTTATTTATATGGCAAGGGTAACATCCCGCTTATAAGTATCGTTTATTAGTGTTGGAACCTTGTGAAGCAAGCTTGGCAATTTAATAAAATTGGAATGGCAAAACTGTAAATAAGTTAAAAGGGGAGAATGTTTAAAAGAAAGAAGTAGAAAGATTTTTCTACACTCTTCCTTTTCTTTCCCATTTTCAGCTCATCCTCTTCCACTCTCTCCCAACCCACACGCCTCACTTCCTCTCCATAAACCTATCATTTCCTAATTCAATTCTTGGGAGAAACCTTCACAAGCAAGTTTGGTAGTGAAGCTAGAACAAGAGCAAGGAACTAGGAGAAACAAGGGAGATATTGAGAGAAGTTGGTAACTTGAAGCCAAGGCTTAGGAGAATCAGAAGTAGCAAGCACCAGTAGGAGGATTAAGGTGAGCTCCACAGGGTTTTAGAACCCAATGAGTAAGTTTGAGGACAATTTACAATTTTAAGCTAGTTTAGTAATTTTTACCCTAATCTCTTATGCTTACCAATTTCTTAATTAATCATGCTTAAAACTAACAATTTGTGTTAAGAATTCATTCCTTACATTGTTGGGATGCCTGGATGTGTTTTGATATGTCAAAATGGTGGAAAAATCACATTTTCATAAGGTTTTGAACTGTCATTTTCGCCGGGCGACCTCGGGGCGAGAAAACGGCGATTTTCAGCAAATTTCCCTGTCCAGTTTCGCCCCCACTTCGCCTCCACTTCGCCCAGCGAAATCAGACAGACAACACATGTCTGTTCTGGTTCGTTCTGGGTGCTGTGTACGTGTTCGGCGAGGCTTTTTAGTAACTGTTTTCAAGTAAACTTTATTTTCCAAGATAAACACCATTCTTGACATGTTCAATAGATTACTCAACATCTAAGGAATGAATGATTGGACAAGGAATTTGGTAAAGCATTAGGAGTGCAGAGTAAAGTTAGTTAAGCTATGGAATATTTCCAATAACCAAGCTACGGCTTATGAGAACGATAAGCCTATGATATAATTATGAAGTCTAGAACCTTGAATAGGTTATCAGGAATATAATTAATTTCAGATAAGTTAAGGGTAGTTATCAGGATTCCCTTAACCAGGCAGACTACAGGATACCTTAGTCAGTGGGATTTAATTCCCTCGATTCAGGCATAGTTACAGGTTATCAGGACGTGCCTCAATGTTCACGTCAGAGTGACATTGGGGGAAACACGTGTCAGTTTTATCAGGAAATGTATAATCTTATACCAGGAATAATAATTAATAATCAGGACAAGCTTTGTGTCTTCTGTTCTCTCGACCAGTTAGAGAGAACAGGGGGTTTCAGCATTGCTGAAACGGGCAGGAACTTTCCGTGAGGATAACCACACAGAGTTACAGTGTGTCTCCTGTGCTCTCGACCAGTTAGAGAGGACGGGGGGTTCCAGATGGAACGGGCAGGAATCTTCCGCGAGGATAACCACACACTCAGGCAAGAGGAGTCCGGTGATTAGCCTGATATGATAGGAATTTTCACCGGTTATCAGGGGAATGTGCTTCGGGGTTACTCCACCCGGGGGCATTCCGTAAAATGAACCCAGATAATATTGTTTGTTCAACGCTAACAGCTAACATAAAGACATTTATCAGTTATTTATATTATTATGTTATCAGGCAGAGAATAGTTATCAGACAGGTATCAGATTCAGGTATCAGTTATCAGGCGGTGATCCTAGGATTCCCCTCGATCACCCAGTTATCAGGACATAGTCTAGATCTCATGATTTTTCAGTATTAGACTCAGATAGTGATCCTAGGTTTCCCCTTGATCACTAGTTTAACAGTATGTAGTCCAGTTTATGGCTACGCAGTTAGCAGGATCAGTCAGATAGCCCACTATGGGTAAGGTTAAGACTTGGCGATCATAGGTATCCCCAAGATTGCCGAGGTAGGCACGGCGACCCTAGGTTCCCTGTGGTTGCCAACAGTAGATAGGGTAGGAGCTCACTGAGACGTTATGTCTCATCCCTATCCTTCTGGTGCAGGTTTTCAGGTAAGCTAGTGATGTTCATGAAGATTTTCACCAGGAAGACGCCGGATGGAGTGCAGTTGCTCGTCGCAGAGAAGCTCAGAAGGTTATTAGGATATGTTTATGTATTTATAGATGATGTTTGGAATAAATGTATTAACGAGACAACTTGTACTCATTCAGATGTATTTATTATTATTATTGTAAATTTTAATGTACCCAGTATCAGACTAATACACATGCTAAATATTCTAGATAATTTAGTATGGGTGTTACAATCGCTACAAGCGTGGTGTGGCGCTACAAGCGCAAGGTTGAAATCCATCGCTACAAGCGACATGTGCGTCGCTACAGCGACGTAGTGCAAATCTCATCGCTACAGCGATGAATTGGTCGCTGTAGCGACCATGACAGGAAACAGAAAAATAAAATTTTGAGTCTTAGCCACTATCCCTATATGCATGGATGGATGTTAAAAACTAAAATACTAATTAAAAACAAACCTAAACAGTTGGGTTGCCTCCCAACAAGCGCTTGTTTTACGTCGTTAGCTCGACGCCTTTTGTTAGGGTGGCCAAAACGAGACGGAAAGCACATCAGCCTTTGTACTCCTTTGCATCGGGAGGAATTCCATGAACTTACAGAACAGCTGATGTGGAGTCCATAACCTCCCTATCCAAAGTAAGCTGAGCAAGGAACAAACACTATCTTGTAGAAGTTCAAGCTCCGCCTTGCTCACTTTCACACCCTCCTTTCCACAAGTTTCTTCCTTGTTAAGAAACGGTTCCGTTTTCTCAATCTCCATAATTTCTTCACTATCAACAACCCTGGCCTCTTCAGTATCTGACCTTTCTTGAGGAGGTTCTAAGTTGTGTGGTATTTCTAGTTCTTCCACTAATGGCTCTATACCACATCCTTCAAACATCGTCACTTCCTCACTCTCGTCAACATCATCTTCAACAATCTCTCCACATTCCAAAGTGGGTTGATTGTTGGTCTGAACATCCATGATTCTTGGCAGAACATTTAATTGCACTCGCAAAATATCCAATTGGCATGATAAAGCTCTCAATCTCTGGTTGGTATTTTGCATGTTGATCATGGATTGTTGCATGAACATATTCAGAATATTCTCTGTTCTTGCCATTTGTTCATCTTCAGACGGATATTGTTGATATTGTTGATAAGCTTCATATTCGTATGGATCATAGTAGTTGAAATAATCATGATGATCAGCCATGATTTCTTTCAATGAGAATCTGAAACACAAATAACTAACAAGAAACTTTTCTTTGCATAACAAAGAGGGTTAATGCCAAACAGTTATATATACAAAAGAAATGAAAGAATATTAAAAGGGTATATACAAAAGCTCAAAACACTATCAATTATTGCAATGATCAAAATAACGAAACACTAATCCCCGGCAGCGGCGCCATTTTGTTGAAGCAGTATTTCAAACAACAAACGAGGTAAGTATTTTTGTATCGTCTCCACAGGGATTGGTGCCTTACTTCGAACCGTTCAACAATCGATATTGTTTTGAGTTAAGGGTTTGTACGATTAGTTTCATAAAATGACGGAATGTAAATGCGGGAATTAAAACGACAAGTAATAGGGAATAAAAGCGTTGAAATTAGAGTTCATCAATCTTGCAAAGAATGTAATAAATAAATCATGCATATGAATTTAGCGTTTTAGTATAAATATCACGTATCGCTCTACAATATCATTGATTTCCCAAATGACATCGTGAGATCGATCGTATCGTTTAATCGACGATTTCCCAATCAATCAAACGATCCGAAGGCATTACGATCCGAAACTTTGTGCAATTATCAAAACCCAAATCCATTTCTAGATTTTCTTATTTTGATAGAAGATTATTCTTAAACATAGATTCAAGGGTATTTGTCAATATCAATTGAATCAATCATGAGAGTGAAAAACAAGAATAACTTCATAAACACTTAAATTGTTAAATCATATATTCACATAATCATTCATTACATCAAAGCTAGAAAGATTACCTCTAATCCCAACAAAGGAATGTTAGTTGCTCATTTTCATGACAACTATACAAAAAGATAGAAAAGATGAAGCTCATGACCC